>JAJPCS010012820.1:0-13658 GCA_021164005.1 Willisornis vidua nigrigula | reverse complement strand
GACTGGTATTCAAGGCAGGGGCAGAGGAACTGGTCACCTCCCACACATGGGGGAGGCATGGGGGGATGGCTCAGGGCTTTCAACCTCCTTGTAGATGGAAAACAGACCCAGCAGGCCTGGAGGGTTTGTGAAAGTGAGAGTAGACTGAGGAATACACCTATGGAAACACAACCAGTCTGTGGTGTTCTGGTGCCTGGGCCTGCAAGTCCCAGATCAGGTGTCCTTTGCTTATCTCCAAGGGTTGCTGTTCAGGAAATTTAACTCCACATCTGCCAGCTCCAAAACTCCCTTTCCTACAACCACCCCTTGTGGGACCATCAGGAGCAGCTGCATCTGCCTCCTCCTCTGCAGCCTCTCCATCTCTCTGCCCTGCTGGGCACATTCAGGAGCAGCTGCAGCTGCTTCTTCTTAAATGCTGTGTGTGTCTGTCATTGCTGCTGGACACAGAGAGACCCAACTGGTCTCCCCTTGTGGCACCAGGGGAGGCCACTGTCCCTCTCTGCTGCTGACCAGTGCCGGGCAGGGCTGGTGATTCTCTGACTCTCACAATGTCCCCTCGCTCCTGCAGTGTCACAATGTCCCCTGGGTTCCAGCAGGCCCTGCAGTGTCACAGTGGCCCCTGGGCACTCTCAGGCCTCACATCACACAGCCCTGGCAGTTCCCTCACCTGCAATATTAGGGCTTTTGGGGCTTCATAACAGAAGGAAGAGATTGAGCCATTGGAGAGTGTCCAAAGGAGGAAACCAAGCTGTGCAAGTTCTGCAGGGACAGTGTGTAAGGAGCAGCTGAGGGCACTTGGTGTCTTCAGCTGCACAAGAGGACACTGAGGGGACACCTCATTGCAGGTACAACTTCCTGGGCAGGGGCAGAGGAGGGGCAGGCACTGATCTCTGCTCTGTGGGGACCAGGGACAGCACCCAGGGAATGGCCTGCAGTTGTGTCAGGGCAGGGTCAGGTTGGATCTTCCAAAGAGGTTCTTCCCCCAGAGGGTGGTGGGCACTGACCAGGCTCCCCAGGGCAGAGGACACAGGCCCAAGGCTGCCAGAGCTCCAGGAAGGTTTGGATGATGCTCTGGGGCACAGGGTGTGACTCTTGAGGATGGGCCTGTGCAGGGCTAAAGGGTTGAATTCCATGATCCTTGGGGGTCCCTTCCCACTCATCACATTCTGGGGTTCTGTGACACCAGCTGGGCTGGTCCCATGGACGAGGAGCTCAAACCTCAGAAATACTGTGGGTGCCCCCTGCATGGGGAGGGGTCTCAGGCCAAGGGCAAGATCCCTGAACGAATGGGGGGACACCCTCCTGCAGGTGGGATGTCCATCAAACAAGCCACTTGTAACACCTCAGAATTAAGGATTATAACACCCCTCAGCCACCAGTGGAGCCAGAGGGGTCACTGCAACCTCCAGAATGATGGGGAAGCTCCTAAGAGCCATTTAGAACCCTGAAAAATTGGTTGAAAACAGGAAAAACTTCCCCCAAATGGGGAACACCCCAAAATGTGAGGGGTTCACTTCAGCCACAGAAAATTAGGAGAGGGACCCCCAAAAGATGTTTATAGTCCCAAAAATTCAGGGAAAGCAGCAGGATCCCCTCAAAACAAGCTCCCTGTGGGGCCCCACTCCAAGTGCTGGAGTCACATGTCCCCCCCACTCCCTCACAGTACCCCCCTAAGGACAGGAGTGCACCCTAAAAACTCTCTCTGTCATTCCAGACCCTCCATCTCAGGCCTCCAAAACCCCATCCCATCCTCCTCCAAGCCTCATCCCAACCTTCCCAATACACATCCCATCTTCCTCCAAACCCCATCCCAACCCTTGCAATCCACATCAAAGCTCTCCGAATTTCACCCTAACCCTTCTGGGCTTTTAATTCCTCATCTGTAATTGCTGACACCCCATGGTGGGTTCAGGGAGGAATTGTGGGAGTTGCTGGATTGGGCCATTTTGGGGAGGGACTGAGTAATTCTGAGTTGGGATGGAGCTATTTTGGGGTGGGATCGAGGCATTCTGAGGTGACAGATCGAACCCTCTCAGATTGTGGACTGCAAAATGAGGGAAAAAACTCTCTGGACCTGGATGGCCTAATTTTGGGGACAACTCCCCCCAAAACCCCTGGAAATGAGAATGCTTCCTGAATATCCTTTTGAACCTCAAATTCCACCCCTAAATCCCAGGGAAATGGTGGGGCTTTAGATGTCTTTGTTAAATTTCTTTATTTGTGCTTCAATTTCACGTGATTATAAGGGATGAAGATCTGAGAAATGAAAACGAAAGACATAAAAAAGGCATCATGTGAGTGTCCATGGGGTTGGGTTGGATAGCTCATAGAGAGGCAGAGCAATAGAGAATTTGAAATTTGGGGACCTTCGAGCAGTGAATGAAGCTTCTCTCACAGCTGGGGCACTCTTAGGGCTTCCCTTACTGGTGGGTCCGTTGGTGGCTGGTCAAGTGAGAGCTCTGGGTGAAGCTTTTCCCACACTCATCACACTTGTAAGGCCTCTCCCCAGTGTGGAGCCGCCGGTGGGTGATGAGGGTGGAGATGTCTTTGAAGCTCTTCCCGCAGTAGGTGCAGCGGAAGGGCCTCTCCCCCGTGTGTGTGCGCTGATGACGGATGAGATGAGACCTAGTCTGAAACCTCTTCCCACACTCAGAACACTCGTAGGGACGTTCCCCAGTGTGGATCATCTGGTGGCGGATCAGTAGGTAGCTGTGAGTGAAGCTCTTCCCACATTCTAAGCACTTGAAGTGCTTCTCTGTGTGTGCTTCTCGGTGGATGAAGAGGTGGGAGACCTGCCTGAAGCACTTCCCACATTCCAAGCACTTGTAGGGCTTCTCCATAGGGTCAAACTCAACTTGGACTTCCAGGTTAGAGATCCACCTGCAGCTCTGGACGCCTTCCTGAGACAGAATGGGCTGCTCCTCCTCAGAGCACATTAGGCTGGGTTTGGAGCTTCTCCTACTGGGGTATCTCAGTGGCTTTTCCTCCCCAGTGACTTCCTGTGCCATAGAGCTGTTCAAAACAGCCTCTGCCACCACGTTCTGCCAGGGGGATTTGTCCTCTGTGCTCTCCATGCTCAGCTCAGGGCCTGGGGCAGGAAGAAACAAGGACACTCAGGGCATTTGCGTCTGGCCCACAGGGAACTCCAAGGACATCCCCCCAAACCCGGCCCTGGCAGGACGGCACAGGCAGCGGGGTTGTCCTGCAGCCGGGGCCATGCTGGGCTGGAAGATGCAGCACAAGGGAGGGGCAAAGGGGCACTGACTTCCTCCTCACCTGCCTGGGGGTCCTGGGGCATCTTCCTCTTCCTTGCAGCTGCTTTCTCCATCCTGCCAAGCTATGGGAAGGAGAAATCCTGGTTTGGGGCGGGGGAAAACAAGATGTGAGCATGTTGGTTGGTGCTTTTCCCCTTCAAAATCCGTTTCTAGAAGGCACCACTGTCTCAGATTTAAACAATTTGGAGGGGGGACATTTTGGAGAGAAGTCTCCTCCCTAGAATTTGTGTGCTGGTTTAAAGGTGAACCAGCAGGGAAAATGAACTCACCACGAGAGATCACAAGTCAGAGGCTAAAATTTAATAACAATATTACAACAAATAGACTGACACAAAAAGAGATTGCTTTCAGCTCATAAAACCTAGCAGTATGACCCAGTGTCCTGGGGCACAAACCCAAAGGGATTTGGTAGCCCTGGTGCTGAGACCCCTGTGACTCCCCCAAGTCCCGAGCAAAAGGAGTGAAAAAAACCTGTTGGTGCAGGCGAGGGCTGTGGTCTGGTTGAGAGTGGTGATCTCCTCCTGCCGAGATCCTGCTGCTCTTCTGGATCCAATGAGAAAATTCCCAAGGTCCTCCTACCCACCACTTATGTACCCTCAGGAAGTACCCAGTCCCTCCCCCTGGGCGGGGACTCACACAATGGGTGATTACCTCTGGGAGCCAGGGGGTATTGAACTGTTGATGGCCCATTAGCAGCCCCGCCCCCTCAGGCTGGGTGTGAAGGTGATAATGACTCCCTGGGCAGCTGCTGCTAATGGCCCATTGTCCTTGGGGAATGAATAGAGGGGGTAGAATACACAGCTTTAATCACTCACACACAGTGTTAGCTGGTCCCTCCTGCTGAACTAGGACAGGGATGAAGATATAACAAATGAAAATCAAAGACAAAAAAAACCATCCTATGAGTTGAATGGGGTTGGGTTGAATAGCTCATAGAGAGGCAGAGCAATAGCGAATTTGAAGTTTGGTGACCTTCCAGCAGTGAATGAAGCTCCTCTCACAGCTGGGGCACTCTTAGGGCTTCCCTTACTGGTGGGTGAGTTGGTGTTTGCTCAAGTTAGAGCTCTGGGTGAAGCCCTTCCCACACTCGTCACACTTGTAAGGCCTCTCTCTGGTGTGGAGCCATCGGTGGGTGGTGAGAGTGCAGTTCCGGTTGAATCTCTTCCCGCAGTCGGAGCAGTGGAAGGGCCTCTCCCCTGTGTGTGTGCGCTGATGCACGAGGAGATTGGAGCTGGTCTGAAACCTCTTCCCACACTCAGAAGACTCGTAGGGACATTCCCCAGTATGGATCTTCTTGTGGCGGATCAGGTTGGAGCTGTGACTGAAGCCCTTCCCACATTCCAAGCACTTGTAGCGCTTCTCCCTGCTCTGAAGCTGCTGCTGCACCACCAGGTCAGAGCTCTGGCTCAAGCTCCGGCCGCCTTCCAAGAACATGCTTGGTTGTTCCTCCTCAGAGCATATTGGGCTGGTTTTCAAGCTCCTCCACCTGGGGCATCTCTGTGGCTTTTCCTCCCCACTCTCTTCCTGCACTGTGGAGCTGTTCAAAACAGCCTCTGCCACCAAGTTCTGCCAGGGGGGTTTGTCCTCCGTGCTCAGCTCGGGGCCTGGGGCAGGAAGGAACAAGGACAGGCAGGGCATTTGCCTCCGGCCCACAGGGAACGCCAAGGACATCCCCCCAAACCCGGCCCCGGCAGGACAGCGTCGGCAGCGGGGTTGTCCTGCAGCCGGGGCCATGCTGGGCTGGAAGATGCAGCACAAGAGAGGGGCAAAGGGGCACTGACTTCCTCCTCACCTGCCTGGGGGTTCTGGGGCATCTTTCTCTTCCTTGCAGCTGCTTTCTCCATCCTGCCAAGCTATGGGAAGGAGAAATCCTGGTTTGGGGGGGAAAAAAACAAGATGTGAGCGTGTTGGTTGGTGTTTTTTCTCCTCAAAATCCGTTTCCAGAAGGCACCACTGTCTCAGATTGAAACAATTTGGAGGGGGGGACATCTTGGAGAGAAGTCTCCTCCCTAGAATTTGATATTCCTGGTTTCTGCAATGCAGAGAGACAGAACCAATACACTTGGAAGGAATGGGGAAAAACACTCTTTACCCAAGAGAAATGCTGATAACAATACTCAGAAAAATGGGCTAATGAAACTCACAAGGAGAAACTTCCCAAGCCCAGTCCACTATATCCAGTCACGACAGTGCCAGGCCTCCCCCACCCCACAAAACACATGTGGCCACAGGACTGAGAGAGGATTCCCCCCCTTCCACATGGTTCAGCTCCCCCAAACCCCAAAACCCTGTCAGGAACCTTGAGAGTCAGTGCTGGAGTGAGGCTGCAGTGCTGGGACAGGCAGTCAAGGCAGTGGTCCTGGCACAGTGGTGGTCACAGCCCAGATCCTGGAACCTGTAGTGGAGAGATCTCTGACTAAAAAAGGAAGCCAAAAACCCTGGGCTGGGCAGTGTTCCACTGAATGATGCCATACTGGGAGTCACAGGATACTTAAGGAGTGTTTAACACCTTCTCAGGTGTTACAGCCCTTCAGGCCAGGTGTGAATGTTCCAGGCAGTTCTCACAGCTGAGTCATCTGTGCAAGGACAAAGAAAAAACACCCACCCTGCAGGATTTGCCTGAAACACTGAAACAAGCTTTTTCTACTCCCTTTTTTAGAAAATAATTAAAAAGGCAACATGAAATTCAGAAAATTAAAATAACAATGACTAAAAAGACTTGCCTTATATTTAGTCTCACTGTGAATCAATCTGGATGAAAAGCACAAACAAATCACAAGATTTAATAAACAGATAAAGCAAGGAATTATGGGGCAATTAAAGGTTTTATTGGTTCCAAACAGTTCCATCTCACCTGTTGGCAGGTCCCTATAAAAAGAGAAGTGAAAATGTCTCCCAATACAGACATATTATTGAAAGGCAGGCTGGGATAATGCTCCTAAAGCAGCAACTTGAGTCTGAAATGCTGACAGTCACAAGGTGACACATCCTGAGGGAAAGATGCTCATCACCCCTTGGCTGCTTTCTGGGAGCCTTCTCCTGCACACCTGCTGGCAGTTCCCCCAGTCCCAGCTGGTTCCTTTAATCCTCAGTGGGGAGTGCTGAAATTCCTGAAAAAAGAAAACTACACAAACCTCCCCAAAAAAGCTACTCCTTAGTGAATCAAGTGGTTCAACTGCATGAATTTGGGATCTCTCAGGTGGAGTTTTAACTCGTCTTCCATGCAGGGCTCCCTGCACTGCTGTTGTTGTTTGCCCCATTTTTCAGGGGGTCTCCTCCCATTAGTTTCCTGTTCAGAGGCAGTGAGACTGCTTGTAAAAATTCAGCCAGAGCTGCCCCTTGTGCTGGGTTTCTTTGAGGGGTTTTAGGAGGCTTCTGCTTCTCACCCCTGAGCCATGAACTGACCTTATCAGTTGGGCAGATAACACGTGCTCTCTTTGCTCCAGTGGTTTAACTTTGTGCCACCTGGGAAGTGGCTCCAGCCCCTCAGCATCCCAGTGCATTAATAGTGACTGGATTTCCATCTCCCCTGATCCAGGGCCACGCTTTGATATCTCGGGAGCCACACACGGTGCCAGTTTAGCAGCAGTTTGCTGACCCTGGCACACATTGGTGGTTTCAGCTTTAATTAAGGGTCACTCTGCTCCTTCCTCATCATCAGCTGTCAATGCACACCTGATGTTTTGCTCTTTCTCAGAACAACAGGCTGGCTCACTGTCTCTCAGCTCCTCCCCTGAACACAGGAAGTTTGAGTTACAAGGCTTTGCAAATCTCCCTGTAAGATTCTCCCTCTTCCCTGCACATTCCAAAGCTCCACCTGAATCTCTCAGACATGCCCATGCTCAGCAGCAAAGCAGTGCCACCATTTGCAGCCTGTCTTGGAGCTCAGCAGCAAGCAATGCTCCTGCTGCAGCCTTTTGGCCTAATTCTTCCTTTTTCTGGAAATACATTTTTTTTTCTGAATCTTGCAAAGACAGGATTATTTCAGATTTCTGTAACTGGGCCAGTGTATTAATCCATTGGACTCTACGTTTTGCTGGATCCTCACCCCTGAGCAGACCAGAAAACCAGGACGTGCTGTTATTTTGGTGCAGTGAGAGCAGCGTTATGTTCTTGCCCCAAAGTGCCTTTGACAGCAGCACAGTTTCCTCTGAGGGACCTGTGGAGATTGAGGGCTCTTCTGTAGGGCCTCCTGAAATCTGGGTTACTGCCTCAGCTTCTCTCTGAGGGAGGTTTTGTGGTTCCTTCTGCAGGAACTTTTGGATAACGTGGCTGTGCTGGACATGTTCCCCCGGCAGCGCAGACAGTTGGGTGACCCAGAACCCCAAAATTAAAAGACCAGAGAAAGGGAACTTTGCGGAGGGATGTTTTACCTTAATCTCCATATTTTGGAGTGAGTTTTGGCTGAATCTTGATATTTTGCAGCTTTGATATTTGTGAGGTTTTTTTTGCCTGACTCTGGTAGTTTTGGAGCTTTTCATGGCCACCAGATGGCTGGTGACTTGTAGAGATGGGGAGCAGAGAGGGGCGAGAGCTGAGCTGGGGGACTCCCAGCAGGCTGGAGAGGGGGGAGTGTGGAAAAATGGGAGCTCCAGGACCCCCAGGACCCTGAAAGGGGGACCTGGAGAAGGGGGAGCCTGCACAGGGGGGACCCCTGTGGATTCAGGTGTGATGAGGTGCCATTATTTTTGGTCCATGTGTGGCCTTGCCACCTGCCAAGTGATAGAAAACAAGAACTTCTGATTGGAACTTGGGCCTTGAAGGAGAAACATCTTGTGTACACTGAGACGGGTTTGGAGCTTGAATTTTTAACAGTGTCTGGTTTCAGCCTGGAATCCCCATGAACCCTCCCTGGAACAATTGGTCAAGGAACTTCGAAGGTAATGAAGAATGAACTAATTTTCCAGCAGAAATGCACAAATTTAAAGGCAATTCCCTCAGAGTCGCTCTGATTATTTAGTTTACAAAGCCTTGAACTTACTGAAAATTACACTGAGCTTTACTTATGTATCAAAAGAATTAGAAAATAAGGAAAATAATGTTAAGAAACATGTAGGGGATGACAAAAACTGGATAAAACAAAAGAAGTGATTTAGACAGTAAAAATAAAACATTTGAAGATTCTGGTGCAGAAAGAAAATAGTGACTGAATAGACTGAATGAAAAGTACTTTGGGATCATAAAACAAAATACAAGAAAGAAATAGTAATTTTTCTTAGTCCAAAAGGTTTTTTCTGGGTGTTGTGATAGTCTGAATGTTGATGTGCAAGTTATAAGAATATATAATTATAATAATATAGTAAAATACTATAATAAATAATAGAATAATACTGAAAAAATCAATGCATAAAATGGACTTTTTTCAGTGCTCATGGCATTTGAAAACTAATTTGGCATTTATACAGGTATTGAAAAGATTGACACTAATGTCTCACTAAACCAGCCCTAAACCAGCCCTAAAACCAGACTTTAAACCAACCCTGAACCAGCTCTTAACAGGTACTACAACCAGCCCTAGACCAGCCCTAAACCAGCACTAAACCAGAAATAAATAAACCCTAAAACCAGTCTTAAATGAGCCCTAAACCATCAATAAAACCAGAATTAAAAGCAATCCTAAAAGAGCCCTAACGCAGCTATAAAACCAGCCCTAAAACAAAACCAAAAACCAGCCCCAAACCAGTCCCTAAACGTGTGATCTAAATAACTTTTGAACCTCCAAGTCTAAAATCACAGTTCATGCATCAGCTTTTGTCCACTGAGGTTTCTTTCTCCTGGTTGTAAGGAGAGTGTAACTGGGTGTGCAGCTTGAGGATTGATTAATCCTAATTAATATTTACACCCTGGATCTTCTCATAGCTGGATCTGTCTGAGACAGAACACACATATTTTTGAGTTTTCTTCCTGTCACATAGAAGTAAAACTGTGGAACTCAGTCCCTCAGTTATCCTTTTCCATTGGCACATCACGGGTATGAGAAACCATCCCAAAATGTGGAGGGACAGTTTTTAATGCCACACTTTTCAGTACTTTCAACTGGAGTGAGGGATTGTAGCAGTTCTATTAAGATATAACAATAATAATATTGTAAAATACTGTAATAAATAATATAATAATTCTGACAAATTAATGTGTCAAATTGACTGTTTGAGTGCTGAGAGTACTTGAAAAATAATTTGGTATTTATACAGGTATTGAAAACATTGACATTAATGTGTCACTAAACCAGCCCTAAACCAGCTTTTAACACTGTCCCAGTTCAGCAGGTGGGACCAGTTTATCCCTGTGTGGGGGTGATCAAAGCTGTGTATTCTCCCCCCTCTATTCATTTCCCAAGAACAATGGAGCATTTGCAGCAGCTGCCCAGGGCACACCTGACCCCTCAGCCTGGGAGCTGGGTGTGAAAGACATCTGTGAGATAAGAGCTGGGATAACTCCCCTGCAGGGAGTCGTTGGCACCTGCACAGCCTGAGGGGGCGTGGCTGCTAATGGGCCATCAAGGGTTCCAGAATAGCCCCTGACTCACAGTTAATCACCCATTGTGTGAGTCCCCGCCCAGGGGGAGGGACTGGGTGCTCCCTGGGGGTGCATATCTGGGGCTAAGAAGACTTCAGGGGACACTCATTGGATTGAGAGGAGGACCAACACCTTGACAGGAGGAGACCACCACCTTCAACCAGCCTGTGACCACCACTCTCCACCAGACTGCAACTGTCAGCTGCACCAACAGGTTTGCCACTTTGGACTTTTCCTTTGGACTTGGGGGAACCACAAAGGGTTCAGCACAGGGGCTAACAAACCCCTCTGTGCTTGTGCCCCAGGGGCTGGGTTATACTGCTGGGGTTTTGTGGGTTAAAACCAATTTTTCTCTTTCTGCCATTGCATTTCTTGTAATGTTGTCATTAAGTTTTAAGTCTGACTTATAATCTTATGGGAGGGAGAGGGTGGGCACTATCTTGACAAGATATAGTGGGCTGGGCTTGGGAAGTTTCTCCTCCTGAGTTTGTTTAGCCCAGTTTTCTGAGTATTGTATTCAGCATTTCTTCTTGGTAAAGAGGATTGTTTGGGTTTTTGTTTGTTTGTTTGGATTTTTCCCTTCCATCTAGATGTATTTTTTCACTCTTTCTGCATTGTAGAAACCTGAGTAGGGAATCCCAGGCAAGAGACTTTAGTTCAAGACAACACCCCTCCTGCTAAATTGTTTCAAACTGAGACACTGGTGACTTTCTAGAGTGAGATTTGAAAGCAGAAACCCCCAACCAATGTGCTAACACATTTTTTTTACCCCTAGAAAAGGATTTCTCATACTCAAACCCTTGCAAGATAGAGGAGGAGGCTGCGAAGAAGAGGAAGATTCCCCAGGACCCCCAGACAGGTGAGGAGGAAGTCAGTGCCCCTTTGCCCCTCTCTTGTGCTGCATCCTCCAGCACAGCATGGCCCGGCTGCAGGACAACCCCGCTGCTGACGCCGTCCTGCCCGGGCCGGGTTTGGGGGGATGTCCTTGGCCTTCCCCTGTGGGCCGGAGGCAAATGCCCTGAGTGTCCTTGTTCCTTCCTGCCCCAGGTCCTTAACTGAGCACGGAGAGCATGGAGACCAGGGAGAAGCGCTACAAGTGCTTGGAATGTGGGAAGGGCTTCAGCCAGAGCTCAGATCTGATTCGCCACCAGCTCATCCACACTGGGGAACGGCCCTACACGTGTAGGGAATGTGGGAAGGGCTTCAGTCGGAGCTCCACCCTGATCCACCACAAGATGATCCACACTGGGGAACGTCCCTACGAGTGTTCTGAGTGTGGGAAGAGGTGTCGGACCAGCTCAGATCTCCTCGTGCATCAGCGCACACACACAGGGGAGAGGCCATTCGAGTGCACCGACTGTGGGAAGAGATTCAACCGGAACTCCAACCTTGTCACCCACCGACGTATCCACACCGGGGAGAGACCGTACCGGTGCAGGGATTGTGGGAAAAGCTTTAGTCAGAACTCTCAGCTTGTCATCCACCAGATGACCCACACTGGGGAGAGGCCCTTTGAGTGTTCCGAGTGTGGGAAGAGGTTTCAGACAAGCTCAGTTCTCCTCAGGCATCAGCGCACACACACAGGGGAGAGGCCTTTCTGCTGCACCGACTGCGGGAAGAGATTCAACCAGAACTCATCTCTAATCAGGCACCGGTGTGTCCACACTGGGGAGAGGCCTTACAAGTGTGACGAGTGTGGGAAGAGCTTCACCCAGAGCTCTACCTTGACCAGACACCAACGCACCCACTAGTAAGGGAAGCCCTAAGAGTGCCCCAAATGTGGGAAGAGCTTTGTCTGCTGCTTCAACTCCATCACCCATCAGCAGAGCCACGTTTTGAACAGAACTGCTGAACCACATTCCCAGTGATCCACGTTAGGAACACACCTGGCTGGTGTTCTCCTCATCAATTTACACAGGGGAGGAAGATCCATGGTGTCATGGGTTTAGTTAGGCCCAGATTTAGGCTTTGTTTTCTAGTGCAGGCCTTGGACAATCAGCTGACTTGAACCAGGTCAGGCCAGTTGACTTCTACAGGCCAATGATGTTGCATCCCATATTCTGACGTCATCTCAGATAGACAAAGAGAGGGAGGAGGGGTCTTCCTTCTTCTTCCTGCTGGATGAGCAGAGACTTGGGTTGAAGCTCAGAGCTCCTGGGGAGAGACCAAGGCCCTCCAGCAGTTTATCATCTTTTCTAGGGAAGTGGAATATTTTTCTGTTTGTTCTTGCTACCTTTTATTCTTAGTGTGTAGTTTGTATTTTATTTGGGTTTTAATTTTTCTTTCTCTTCTGTTTAATATACCATGTTCTACTGAACTATGGTCTGTTGTCTTGGGGTTTTTTGGGGGATGGCGGGTAGCGTGGGGGGGAAGGGCGGACTTTGTCTCTGAAATGATTACTTGGCATTTTGCTAAGTCAAAACCATCCCACATGGGGATACAGAGTGATGTGGGGAATGATTTGGGAAGGGGGATTTGCTGACTTTTGACCCTAAAAATCTCCCCTGCTCTCACTTAGTTCTTCTGGTGGCCTCAAGTAATCCTGAATGGGGTTTGAGATATTTTCCAAACTAAATAATTCTGTATTTCTAATTCTCTAAGGGCCACCCAACCCCATGCACATTCACATGACTAGTTTTTTTTTTATTTGAGCCATCTTCATCCCTTAAAATCACCTGAAATTCCGTTAAAATAAAGTAATTGAACAAAAACGTCTAAATTTCCACCATTCTCCTGGGAATTGGGGCAGGAATTTGTAGTTCAAAAGGATATTCAGGAGGATTTCAGGGTTCTGCAGGGATTTGGGAGAGTTTTCTCCAAAACTGGAGGTGTCCAGACCAACTGACATTTCTCCATCATTTTGCAGTCCAATATCTGAGAGGGATTGATCTGTCAGCTCATAACACCTCAATCCCACCCCAAAATGACTCCCTGCCAACTGGAAATGACTCAATCCCATCCCAAAATGGTTGAATCCAATTTGAACCCACTTACGGGGAGTCAGCAGCAGGAGAAGGGGTGCTACAAACCCAGGGAGGATGGGATAAAGTTGGGAGGGCTTGGATGCAGATTGGGAGCGTTGGGATGGGACTTGGAGGGGATGGGTTGGGGATTGGGAGACACGAGATGGGGTGTGTGGAAAAACTGAGGGACTTTCTGGAGTGCCCTGCTATCCTGAGGGGGGTACGGTGAGGGAGTGTGGGGGACATGTGACATCAGCACTTGGAGTGGGGCCGCACAGGAAGGGACACAGGGAGCTCTTTCTCGGGGGATCCTGCTGCTTTGCACCAGTTCAGGGTACTTTATCTTTTGAGGGTTTCTCTCCTCTTTTTTGTGGGCTGAGTTGAAGCTCCTGCATTTTGGGGGGATGAGATGACCCTATTGACAGAAAAATCCTGCTGTTTTCAACCAATTTTTAGGGGTTCTAAATGGCCCTTGGGAGTCTCTCCCTCCTTCTGAGGGTTGCAAAGACCCCCTGGCTCCACTGGTGCCTGAGGGGGGTTATAATTCCCAGTTTTGAGGTGTTACAAGAGGCTTGTGGGGGACCCAAGTTTGATGGACATTCCACCTGCAGGAGGGTGTCCCCCCTTCCTCCAGGCCTGCTGGGGTGGGGCTGGGACCCCTCCCCACACAGGGGGCACCCACAATTCTTTTTGGGGGATGGGGCTCCTCCTGCACTGGGACCAGCCCAGGTGGTGTCACAGAATCCCAGAATGTGCTGAGTGGGAAGGGACCCCCAAGGCTCATGGAGTCCAACCCTCAGCCCTGCACAGGCCCATCCCCAAGAGTAACACCCTGTGCCCCAAGTTTACATATAAGGCTGAGAGAGTGATGCCGAAGAGGTTTCTGATTTTTCATTTTTATACA
>JAJPCS010012771.1:0-13651 GCA_021164005.1 Willisornis vidua nigrigula | reverse complement strand
GCTGGGACACAGCTGGGCTCCACAACAGCAGCTCCATCAGGAAAGGGGTTCTCCTTAGCTCAAGACATGCAGTCTTAGGGCTTTTTGCAAAGTCACTCTCAAGAACATGCCCAGGGATAGACTCTATTGAGGCTCCTTGTTTGCTTGTTCTCCAGGGGCTCTAAACCTGCCTGTGAACCAGGAAAGAGAGCCCTGTAACTGCAGGGGCTACAGCAGGAAACAGGGAAAATGATCTGGTGAGTGTTCTGTGTTACCCTCAGTGAACACACTACTGCTACCCATGACAACAAGAGCAGTAATAAAAGCTGGAACTATAACAATAAACCCCACAAGAAGCACATAAGGTTCACAACACCATTGCTCCATTGCTCACCACTCTGTGCCCAGTGCCCAGCCCAGCCCAGACACAGATCAGCCCTTCCTGACCAACCCCCCATTAACACCCTGAGCACAGCCCTGCATCAAAGGGAACATCCCTTGGGCCAGTTGGGCTCAGCTGTCCTGGCCCTGCTCCCTCCCAGTCCTGTGACCCTGAGGACATCATTGGAGGCCATGATTGTACAAACCTCTCACAGACTCCAAGTCAAAAGCAAAACCCAAAGCACCTTGAAAAAACTGCAGCCTCTGAAGCTTTAACAAGCCCCCAAGGGTCAATCCTGACAAACTCTCCCCAGGGACTCGTCCCAGCAGACCCTTGGAGGCCACAACTGCAGGGAGGCAAAGGCTCTGGGCAGCAGCTCAGGTGCTGAGCAAAGCCTGGCTTGGCTGGAGGCAGCAGAAAGGCCCAGCCCTGACCCCCAGCCCGGGGAAGGCACATCCTGTCCCTCACACCTTGCTCAGGGCTCTGCTGGGGGCACTGGCATGGGGGGTGATGTAGAGGGCAGGACAAGGGGTGAGAGTGCCCAGCCTTCCTGGGGCTGTGCCAGGAGGCCACAAGGCCCCAGAGCCTCAGCACAGCAGGTCTGCTCACAGCCCTTGGTGGCACAGACAATGCTGTGCCTGAGGGGATCTCTTGCACTTCTGGCCCAGTCACTTGATGTCCCCTCTGGGAAAAAACAAACTACCTCTCAGAGGTGGGTGACAAACCAGTGTTGGGAATGGTCATTTGGAGTGGCTGGTCTGTTATGAGTGTCCCAGGATTCCTTTGGTCCCATGAGCCTCTAAAGTGCCTCAATGGGCTCCTTGATTCCAGGACCTTCTGCAGTGTCCATAGTCCCTTCTTGGTTTGTAAGATTGTGCCATGTCACAATGGCCCTTTGGTTCCAGGAGGTTCTGTGGTGTCACAATGGCCCCTTTGGTTCCAGGAGGTTCCACACTGTCCTTGCTGGAACACACCTGGTTGGATGTTGCCCCACCTGCAGAGCTGCCTCCAGCTCTGAGGTCCCAGCACAGCAAGGACATGGAGCTGTTGGAGCGAGTCCAGAGGAGACCACCAAGATGATCAGAGGGATGGAGCAGCTCTGCCATGAGGGAAGGCTGAGAGAACTGGGATTGTTCAGCCTGGAGAAGAGAAGGCCTTGGGGTTACCTAATTGTGGCCTTCCAGGACCTGAAGGGACCAACAAGAAAGATGGAGAGAGACTGTTTATAAGGGCCTGGAGTGACAGGACAAGGGCAATGGCTTCACACTGATAGAGAGAAGGGTTAGATGAGATATTAGGAAGAAAATTTTTACTGAGAAAGTGGTGGGGCCCTGGCACAGGTTGCTCAGAGAAGTTCTGGCTGCCCCATCCCTGGAAGTTGTTCAAGGCCAGGTTGGATGATCAACCTGGTCTAGTCGAAGGTGTCCCTGCCCATGGCTGAGGACTGGAATTAGATGCTCTTCAATGTCCTTTCCAACCCAAAGCATTCTGTGATTCTGTGGCTGGTGGGTGATGTGGTGGTCAGTGCCATCTTGGGCACAAAGAATATGAAATAATGGAATTTTCCATTCTGAGTGAAGGAAGGAAGGGGCAGCAGAACTGACAGCTTGGACTGATAGCAGGGAGACTTTGCGCTGTTGAAGAGATTGATTGAAGGAGTGTCTTGGGGGTCAGTCCTGAAGCAAAAAGCATTCTCATGGCCAGGCTTCACGAACTAAGATTTTGGAAGGGCACTACCCATGCTTGCTGCAAGCTGCTGGTGGCTAAAAAGGCTGATATGGGATAGGCAGGTCCGGTCACAAAAGGCACAGGGGAACGTCTCCTTTGGCGATATTGGCGAGGAACGGTTCTGTCTGCGTTGTCTTTTCTCCTCCAGACTGACTGTGCTGCGTTCCCAAAGGAAGCAGCAGCGTCGTGAATGGTGTGTCTCCATGAATCCCGACTGGAGGCCAGAGTGGACCATTGGGGCAGTCAATATGGCCAAGGCTGAGGTGTTGTTTCAGGCAGACCTTGTATCTCCTCTTCGGGGCTCCTCTCTTGCGGCAGCCGGTGGCGAGTTCTCCATAGAGCACAATCTTCGGTAGGCAGTGGGTGATCCTCCATCCTGGAGACGTGCCCTGCCCAGCACAGCTGCGTTCTCAGCAGCATGGCCTCCATACTGGTGACCCCTGCCTGTTCAGAACAGACACATTGGTCACATAATCAGAGCAGTGGATGTTTAGGGTTCAACGGAGGCAGCGCTGATGGAAGCGTTCGAGGAGCCGCAGGTGGTGGCGGGAGATGACCCAGGATTCAGACCCATAGAAAAGAGCAGACAGTACAATGGCTCTGTAGACACTGATCTTTGTGCTTTTCTTCAGGTGTTTATTGGACCAGACTCTTATGGAGTTTTCAGAAGGCTCTGTAAGCCTTTGCTGGCCTGTTGTCTGTCTGTTTGTCCATCTTACTGTCCGAGAAAATGATGCTTCCCAGGTAGGGGAACTGCTGGACTGACTTAAGCTCTGATTCACAAGAGAAGTGGAGAGAACAGAACAAAGGACTCCATGGAACTTTCCTTGACCTCACCAAAGCTTTTGACACTGTGAGTAGAAAAGGGCTGTGGCAGATCTTGGAATGTTTAGGATGTCCCCCCAGGTTCCTCAAAATGATCATCCTGAGGATCCTGAAGATCAGCAGGGACAAGTCAATTCTGGTGATGCACTCTCTGAGCCCTTTCCAATAACCAGTGGTGTGAAACAAGGTTGTGTTCTTGCACCAACTCTATTCACAGCCTTTTTCAGCAGGATGCTCTAAAGGGGCACAGCAGAGCTCGATGAAGAAAACGGCATCTCCATCCGATATCGTACCGATGGAAGCCCATTCAGCCTGAGGCGACTGAAGGCCCACACCAAGAACCTGAATCACCTTGTCCAGAGCTGCTTTTTGCTGACGATGCCGCCCTCGTTGCTCACACAGAAGCAGCTCTGCAGCATTTCACATCCTGCTTTGCAGAGGCTGCTGAGCTTTTTGGGCTGGAAGGCAGCTTGAAGAATACAAGCTGCACCTCAGGAAGTCTTCCATCAGCCCCACATCACCGTAGGCAAATCAGAGCTCAAGTCAGTCTGGCCGTTTGTCTTCTCAATTGTGAAATTTAACCCCAAAACTGCTTCAGAAACCCTCTGTGTGAGCATGTCCTGCAGCACTGTGTATTCCTCCTGCAAATCCCCTAGGAGGGAATTTCTTTGTTATTATTCCATGTCTGTTTAGTGGCACACAAACTGCCCATCTTTGTGGCTCTTAGGGCTTATTGATGTTATTACAAGCCAGTAATAGAGCATGGAATGAACTTGTGTAAAGCAAAGAAACATCAGGTTTGGGCAGTCTGGCCTTCCCCACCTCCTCTTTCCCACCTGTGTCCATCCCCCACCCAGACATGGGGCTTTTCCCAAGGGCTTGGCTCCAGGCTCCAGCACTGGGACCAGTTTGGGGCCAGGCAGGTTTGGGGCTGGGTTTATTCTCTTTATTTCCACACATTTCCCACTCTGGTGCTGGCACAGAGGCTCAAGCCCAGTCCTCACCAGTTTACCCCTCGTGCTTCTGATGGCCAGGGAAGATACCAGGGCCTTGCACCTTTCCTGGCTTGTGGTCCAGTTGCCCTCAGCCTCAGAAAAGTAACAGCATTTTCCTTGGAAACCAGGCCAAGTGTCTGGGCACACACAGCAGAAATCCAGTGGAGGGAAATGGCATCTCCAAGGAATGAAACAGACAAAGCTGAGGGAGACACATGGGCAGCCCTAAAAAGCAGGAAAATGGGATATATTTATTGGGTTTTTTTCCCAGCAGCTGCAAGGGAGAAACTAGGAATCATAGTCTTGTGATGGAGTGAGGAGCAGATGCCTGGACCACAGTTTAGGGCAAAAAGGGAGTCACCCCAAAGGGTGCTTTGCCTGGGGAACATGCCTTGATGCTGGGAAAATTCTGGGATCCTCCCATCCCCTAAAATGAGGTGCCTGGCCCAGATCCTCCCCACGGGGGTGCCTGGGTGGGACTCACCAGTCAGGGCCACAGCCAGGCTGAGGCTGAGGGTTCCCAGGAACACACTCAGAGGGAGGAGAACACGCACCGGGTCTGATGCCTGCCAGTCTGACCCTGGGGAAGGGAAGAGCAGAACAAGGCTGGGCTGGGTCCTCTTCCCTCTGCTTTGGCCTCCCGTGCTGGATCCTCAGTCCATCCTGAGTCCCATTCAGGACAGGGACCCTCGGGGTTCAGGAGGGCAAGAGAGCTGAGGCAGGTCCTTCACAGGCACCAAGGTGTGTCTGAGGACCTGGAGATGGATCTTCAGCCTCCTGAGGTGACCACAGCCTGGAATTTGAGTGCTCCACACCAACCCCAGGGCTCCATCCCCATCCCACTGGTGCTTCCCAAGAGCGAGATGCTCTTCCCAACCCTTGCCCTCACCCAGGGCGTTGGTTTTCCCAGCATTGCCCCACTTGGACTGTTCCTCCAGATCACTGCAGGGGTTCAACGCTTCCTCTTGGCCTGAACACTTTGTCTCCTGGGTTTCTTTTCCCTTTGTGGCAGAGAAGCCTCAGAGCCCAGGGCTGGCGTTCCCGGCCCCTGCCAGTGAATCCTCTGGGGCACCTGTGCCAAGGCAGAGGCTGAGGAGACCTGCAGGCAGCCGAGCCCCCGCGTGTGCCACATCCCATGGAGCCAGCACAGCCTGGCTGGGGCTCTGCAGCCCCTGAGCTGGAGGGGCAAGAGGCACCTCAGGAAGCCCTGGCAGGGCAGGGTTTGCCCTGAGCTGAACAGGCATTGCCAGGAGGAGGTGGCAGAAAGGACAGAGGGAGGGGAAAAGGCAGGGGAGGGAAAGAGAGGGGAGGGAGAAAGATTAAAAAGATCAAGAGGTAAGAAAGACAAATAGAGAAAAAGACAAGTTTAAATTTTAAATAAATAGAGAAGTCACTGTCTGCTCACAGTTCAAAGGGAGCTGAAGTGTTTGCAAGGGCACAGGAGACTGTTCAGGGTCAGGAGCTGCTTCTTCCAAGAGGAAGGAAACACCTGGAAGGATCAGCAAAGTTTGTGCTTAGAGACTCCTTTCCCAGAACCTGCAGGAGGGAGAGCTGAGTATGAAATAACAAGCGTTCTGTTAAGCTTTAATGTCTCACAGCTGCTTGCAAGCTTGTTTAGCTTTGTTTGCTAAGATGTAGAAATGGTAAAAAGCTTTGCCAGTTGGTGCTGGATTTGTGAAGCAGCCCCGGGCCAGCTCTGCAATAACAAAGAAACGATATTTGTCCCAAGCGTGTCACTCTCGGCCTGTCACACCCGGGAAGGAACGCGATGTTTGCGGCCGCCCCCGAGGCACAAACTTGCTCCGAGCCCACCGGGGGGTCCGCGGGAAGGAGGAGCCCATGGGGAGCCGCTCCCTGTGCGGGGTCTGGGGAGGGGACATGGGGGGAAACAGGGGGACACGGGGGACATGGGGGGACACGGACCCTGGGGAGGAGACATGGGGGGACATTGGGGCCGAGCCCCCCAAGTCCCGCTCCCGCCCCCCCTGCCCGCAGCGAGCCCCGAGCCCCGGCAGGGCTGCAGCCCCCAAACCAGCTGGAACCTGGGGCTGGGAGGGCAGCCCTGAAGCCAGACTTGCTATAGTGGGACTTGCTGAGAGCGAGTTAGAAGGGTTTGTTTGTAAGGAGCTGGCCTGAATCCTGGGAAAAGACAAATGTTTCCTATTTTTCTATCAAAGATAAGCAGGAGACAGGAATTTCTGAACAAACAACAGTAAAACAATAAAACAAAATTTTTTTTGACCATACAGAGTTTTAGATAAAGAAAACCTTGAAAGAGTTTAGTCCTGCATTTGCAAGAAATAAATCAAAAGACCTCTCTGTCCCAAAGGCTGCAACCAGTAAACAATGTCTAGTTAGAAAAGAAATGCATAGCCAAAAGACATTCAGTCTTTTAACCATTTGCCTAAGCCCTAAAAATGTGTGTTAGGTGATTCACCAGATGTTTGTGTAGCTTGGAAGGATGTGCAGTGATTGATGTCACTCAGATGGATCTGCACCACGGAATGTCCGGTGTCCTCACTGAAATTCCCCTCCTAAACCGGCCCAAATTTGACTCCTGGGGAGCTGCATCGTGTCAGGCACAGCCCCTGTGCCCGCCCACGGGGTCAATAAAGGCACTTTGGCTCACAGTGCGGCCCTGGGTGTGTTGCTGTGAGTCAGCCCCACAAACCAGGGCTGTGCCCTCGGGCGCTCGGAGCTGCACCAGGGGGATAAAGGCCCCCCGGCCTCCCCGGTGCCCCCAGCAGCGGCTCTGCCCCCCACAGCGGGGCTGTGCCCCCCACAGCGGGGCTGTGTCCCAGACCCCACGGCCCATCCCGGGCTTGGGGCTGAGCGCGGAGCAGGCGCTGAGCTGCTGGATCTGTCTCGGGGCTCAGGGGGACAAGGGGGTGTCACACCAGTGGCACAAACAAGAGATGAGTGGTGTGTGTCAGTCCCTCCCCCTCGCTCTGTCCCTCCCCACTGCAGCCTTTCTGCCAAAGCCCTGAGGATGCTGTGCCGGGCCCTCCATCCCACGGCCCGGGACAAGGGAGATTCCAGCCCCTCCTGGGCTTTCCTGCACTGAAAGAGCCGCACTGGGGGGTCTCTGCTGCCCCACGTCACCCAAAGAGCTGCCCCAAGGGCCGCAGTTTGGGGCAGGACTGAGGGCTCAGGGACTGCCAAAACAGATCTGAGCTGGGAGGGAAGCACAGACAGAGACTCACATGTGGGAGTATCCCAAAAGAACTGAATTATCCCAAAATATCCCTGAGTTCATCCCACAGTAACTCTGATCCCTCCCCCAATATTGGAATTCTCCCAAAATAACTGAAACCTCCTGGAATACCTGATTCTTCCCCAAAACACCTTTCATTCTTCCCCAAATACTCCAAAAATACCTGAGGCCTCCCAAATATTTCTGAATTATTCTAAAATACCACTGAACTCCCCCCAAATCCCCTGGAACTCTCCCAAACAACTCTCAATCCTCCAGAAATACAGGAAATCTCACCAAATACTTCTCAATTAGCTGCACCCCCTTAAACTGCCACAAAATATGCAAAGACTCCCCAAACACACTCAGAGCCAACCAAGGTCCCCACCAAACCCCCTTCTGGGGGGACCTTTCGGGGCACTGGTGGTGCTGGGACCCCCCTGGCTGTGGGTGAGGAGCTCTTGGGTGAGCAGGGTGGGGGTGGGAGGAGGGGATGGTGGGAAAGGTCTGAGGGGAAGAGGATAAAAGGGGTGGTTTCACCCCCAAAGTGAGCGGGAGGGGAGTGGGATCCCTCTGAAAACAGAGGGGGGCTGGAAACTGAGGACTGGGGACAATGGGAAAAGGGATGGGAGAGGTCAAAAAAGTGGGGAAAAAGGGAGTGTTGGACCCCCAAAACTGATCAGGGGGTGGATGGGCACTGGGGGGATGAGTTGTAAGGGGTGAGAGAAGAGGGAAAGTGTGAGCTGTGACCCCCAAACTGATCTTGGGGGGGGCGGGGGATTGAGGGGACAATGGGAATTGGGAGGAACAGGCAGAAAGGTGGAAAAGGGAGGGGAGGGTGACTGACAGGATGGACAGTCCCATGGGGGTCTTTGGCCAGAGGGGGGATTGGAAAAGGGGCCTCTAGGGTGGCTCCCTGAGCTCCCAACCTGCTGTGTGGTGCTGGGGCTGCTGGAGAGGGGGGGGACACCCTGGGACAGGGGGAAAAATGGAAGGCTTAGGGTTTTATTTATTATTAGAAATGATCAGATAAAAGATGTTAATCAAAATCATTTACTACAAAATATAAATGCTAAAACTACCAGCAGTATAGTGTGAGACAGGACAGTGCACCATCCTAAAGCAACTGATGAAGCAATTCTACTAAAGCTATCACAAAAGAAAGAATTATGAAGTAGAGATCAATGGAACTCACCCAGCCCAAGGGACCTGGGGAGATCTTTGCTCTCAGCCTCGAGGAGTGACCTTGGTGGGGGTTCCCACCCTAAGGGAGGAATCTCCACACAGACCCCCCAAGAAGGGATATGTTGGAAGAACCTGCCCCTGTGAAAGGGGACTGGACCTGTAGAGTATAAAGGGATTGACTGACAGTCATGTGACTCCTGGGGTTGCCTCACCATCAGGATGTTAATCTGGGGTTGAAACCAGAGTGGAGTCCCCTCAGCCAACCACTGATACATTTGCAAATAGGGCATTGTTTGCTTGGACATTCCAATGAGGGATGTCCTGGC
This sequence comes from Willisornis vidua nigrigula, assembly GCA_021164005.1. Taxonomy (NCBI): domain Eukaryota; kingdom Metazoa; phylum Chordata; class Aves; order Passeriformes; family Thamnophilidae; genus Willisornis; species Willisornis vidua. Next base: position 5,038 of record JAJPCS010012771.1, on the reverse strand, counting down.
ACAGGCCTGAAGTCATCAAATCCCCTCATCCCAAAGGATTTTCAAGGTCAGCTCTGTGTCCTGATGGATGTTCCTCCCACTGTGTTCACCCAGGTGCCTACAGGGAACCAGGAGGATGGAGAGACCACCAGCCAAATGTTTCCCAATGTGAGTCACCAGGAATGTTGGTCACCAAGACTCTACCCAAAATGGGTGACCAGGTCTTTACCCAACATGGGTTACCAGGTCTGTGCTCAACGTGGGTCACTGTGGATCATCCAGTGTGAGTCCTGCGATGGGTGATGGAGATGGAGCAGCAGACAAAGCTCTTCTCACAGTTGGGGCACTCGTAGGGCTTCCCTTACTGGTGGGTCCGTTGGTGTTGGGTCAAGTTATGGCTCTGGGTGAAGCTCTTCCCACACTCGTCACACCTGTAGGGCCTCTCCCCGGTGTGTGTGCGCTGATGTGAGAGGAGATCTGAGCTGGTCCTAAAATTCTTCCCACACTCAGAACACTCATAGGGATGTTCCCCGGTGTGGATCCTCTGATGGCGGATCAGCTCAGAGTTGCAGCTGCAGCCCTTCCCACAGTCCCCACATGTGTACGGCCATTCCCCACTGTGGATCATTTGGTGGCGGATCAGGTGGGAGCTGGTGCTGAAGCTCTTCCCACATTCCAAGCACTTGTAGCGCTTCTCCCTTGACTGAAGTCGCTGCTGCATCACCGGCTCGGAGCACCTGCTCAAGCTACAGCCACCTTCGGGGCACTGGGTTGGTTTTATCTCCTCAGAGCACCCAGGTCTAGTTTTGCAGCTTCTCCTCCTGGCAGATCTCCATGGATTTTCCTCCCCGGTCACTTCCTGCACCCTGGAGCCACTCAAAACAGCCTCTGCCAGCAGGTTCTGCCAGGGGGATTTGTCCTCCGTGCTCTCCGTGCTCAGCTCGGGGCCTGGGGCAGGAAGGAACAAGGACAGGCAGGGCATTTGCCTCCGGCCCACAGGGAAGGCCAAGGACATCCCCCCAAACCCGGCCCCGGCAGGACGGCGTCGCCAGCGGGGTTGTCCTGCAGCTGGGGCCATGCTGGGCTGGAAGATGCAGCACAAGAGAGGGGCAAAGGGGCACTGACTTCCTCCTCACCTGCCTGGGGGTCCCGGGGCATCTTCCTCTTCCTCGCAGCCTCCTCCTCCATCCCGACAAGCTTTGGGAAGGAGAAATTCTGTTTTCTGGGGAAAAAACAAGGTGTGAGTGCCTTGGGTTGGGGGTTCCTCCTGCCAAAAACCATCTCTAGGACTCGCTGAGCTTCCTCTGTCCATAAAAATCGCCAAAATTCCATGATTTAGCCAAGAAAACACTGAGAGGAACTCCTCTGGCCTCTCCATTTTGGGGTTCTGGGGGTCCCCCCTGTCCTGGCTTCTGGGGGTCTCCTGTCTGTTCAGGGTCCTCCCTCTCCAGGCTGCCGGGGCTCCAGAAACCCCTGCCCGGCCATTCTCAGGTTTCCTGTCCCCACACCCCTTAATTCTGTGACTCCAGGAACACCCTGACCCCCCTTTCCCACCCATCCCACACTCCCTTTTCCTTTAACCTGTCATCCCCTGGACTCCCCTTTTAGGGGCACAGGGAGTCCCTGGACCCACCAACTACCTCTCCCCACCCCAGTCCTGCCTGTCCTTCACCTTGGCACCCTCCTGATCGCCCACTCCCAGGCACTGGGATCCCCCTGCACCCCCTTATCCTGCACCAATACTCCCCTGCACCCCCTTGCCTGGCCATTCCACCTCTTCCAGCCCCCACACCTCCTGGTTTGTTTTTTTTTTTCACTCTGGGACCCCTGGAACCCCCACTCCTGAATTTCCCAGACCACAGACCCCTCCCCTTTTTGGAACACTGGGGGACCCTTTCAATCCCTTTTTCTGGACACTCTGGGTCTCCCTACCCCATGATTCCCCTTTCCCCGACACTGGGGACCCCTGGACCCCCCTTTCCTGGGCACAGAGTTCCCCTGGACCCCCCATTTCCCTTCTCCAAGCTGCTACATCCCCCTTTCCTTGGACCTGGGGCCCCCTGAAAACCCCCTTCCCCAGCTCTGTGTCCCCCCTGCACAACAAAGATTCAGCCCCAAAAAAGCCTCCCAGGAGTTCCCACTCTCTGGTCTCTCCACTTTGGGCTTTGGGGGGTCTCCCCTAACGGGCTTGCTGGGGGTCCTACAGGTATTGGGGGTCCCCCCTCTCCAGGCTCCCTGTTTTAGTGTCCCGGGGGGGTCCCCGGGACACCCCGAGCAGAGACTCAGGGCAGAAGCCGCCCCTGGGACCCTCGGTATTCCTTGGAGGGGTTTGGAGGGCCCTGGAGTTGTTTTGGGAGATCTGGGAGGGAGTTTTAGGGGGATCCTGGGATAGTTGGGGTAGGTCTGGAAGCGATTTCGGGGACCTGGTGTGGTTTGGAGGGACTGGGAGAAAGACTAGGGGGGGGGTCTTGAAGTAGGTTGGGGGTCCTGCAGAGGTTTAGGGGTGTCTGGGTGGGGGTCTGGGAGGAGGTTGAGAGAATTTGGGCAGGTCTGGGTGCCCTAGAAGGGAGTTTGGCGAGTCCTGCGGTGGTTTGGGGGGTCTGGGAGCTGAATTTAGGTGAGTATGGGGGCATTTTAGGGGTCCCGATTGGTTTAGACGGTCTGGGAGAGGTTTGGGGGGTCTGGGAGGGGTTTAGGGCATCTCTGGGGTGTTTGGGGCGGCCCGGGGTGTTTCAGGGGCTCCGGAGAGTTCAGGAGGAGATTTGGGGCATCCTGGGGGTCCGGGGCAGTTTGGGAGGTCCCAGGTGGTGGGTTAGGGGGGTCTCAGGGGTATTTTCGGGGGGGATTTGGGGCGTTCTGAGGCGCATCCCGGGGTGGGGGGAGGGGCTTACCCGGCTCCTTCACCGTCACGGCCAACACGGCACCGGGGGGGTCCCGGGGGTCTGTGAGGGGTGGGCGAGCCGTGAGAGACCCCCAAAACCCGCCCCGAGTCCCCGAATGCCCCCGAAATACTCCCAAATTTTCCGAAATTACCCCAAACTCGCCGCCATTGCTCACCTCTCCCGGCACCGCCGTCGAGTCCCGCCCTTCACCTGCGCCGCCTCTGATTGGGCGCTGCGCCTGCCCGTCACCTACTCAGCCAATCAGCGTTCAGGAATGCAGCGGGCGGTGACGGGACATGGAGTCCCGCGCCATTTTGAGCCTGTCCCGTACTACATCTCCCGTCATGCACCGCGGCCGTTCTGGCCAATCACAGGCGGGACTACAACTCCCGCCCCCCCCGCGCCCAACCGGGTCGGTCCCACCCCCATCGCAGCCCCCCAAGTGCCCCCCGGACCCCAAACTGCCTCAGAAAGGCCTCAGGACCCCCAAGTGCTCCCCCAATGCCCACTGAGTACCCCCAAATCACCTCCACGGACCCCCAAGTGACCCCCAAGTTTTTCCAGGACTTACAAGTGACCCCCAAAATCCTCTTTGGAGCCCCAGATTCTGTCCCTGGACACTCAAGTGACCCCCAGAGGTCCCCTCGGACACCCAAGTTCTTTCCCAGTGCCCCAAAAATGCCCCTCAGACCCCAATGGGACCCTCAAGTGCCCCCCAAGTGCCTTGCAGGCCCCCAAATCCACCCCAACCTCCCCAAAGCCCCCCAGCCCCCCCTTCCCATGGGCCCTTCCCCGGGATTTGGGGCTCCAAAGGGGCACTTGGGGGGCTGGTGAGTTGGGGAAGGGATTTTGTGTGGAATTGAGGGAATTTAGAGTGGAATTCAGTGGATTTGAGGTGAAATTGGGAGAGGTTGGGTGGAATTAAAGGGATTTGGGATGGAATTAAATAATCCTTATGTGAAATTAAGGGGATTTCTGTGGAACCTTCAGGATTTGGGATGAAATACTTGGGATTCTGGGAGGGATTAAGGTATTTTTGAGTGGAGGTCAGAGATTTGGGGTGGAATTAGGGGTATGTTGGGTAGAAATAAGGAAATTTTGCATGTAGTTAAGAAGATTTGAGGTGGAAATAAAGAGAATTGAGAAATTTTAGGTGAAATTAAAGTAATTTTTGGTGAAATATATGGGATTGGGGAGGTTATAGATGGAATTAAGGGAACTCTGGGCAAAAATAATGGAGATCTTCAGGAAAATTAAGTGGATTTGGGGGTAAATGAGAGGAGTTTTATGTGGAATTAATAGAATTTTGGGTGGAAGACGGGATTTGGGGCAAAATCAGCAGGATTTTGGTGGGTTTATAGAGATATGAGTTGGAATTAAAGCAACTTGGAGTAGAACCATTGTGGTCTGAGGTGAAAATCAGGGTATCTTTTGGTGGAATTAAAGGAATTTTGAGGGTAATTATGGGATTTTGAGTGGAATCCTGGGGATCTGGGGTAAAATTGGGGGGATTTGAGGTGAAAGTCCAAGGATTCTAGGAGGGATTAAAGGACTTTTGAGTGGAATTAAGGGATTTGGGGTGGATCAGGAGGTTTGATGCCACCAGAAGTAGTGATGGGAACGAGCTGGTGAGATTTTTGGGGTGTAAAGTCAACAAATCCCCTGTTCCAAATGAATTCCCAATATCTGTCTGTGTCCGGATGGATGTTCCTCCTCCTGCACTCACCCCCTGCGTGCCCATCGCACCAGCCCAGGCTGCAGCAGCTCAAGGGGTGACTCCGGGACAACAATGGCTCTGCCCTTTATTGTCCCTGGGGCACAGGCCAAGCTCTCAGCACTTCCAGCTCACACTGATGGGTCTTTCTCCAGGCCTGAGGTCTCCACAGGGAAACTCTGCAGTGTTTTCTCACACCACATGAACGAGCACAACCACAGACAAACATGACAGGCCCAGACACGGCTCTGGTCCCTGACACACAACCTCTTTAGGATACAAACCTTCCTCTGCTTCTGGGGATTGGGAGGATAAGGCTTAGCCACAGTCTGTTCTATTTCCATGCATTAGAGTTTGTCACATGATTATGGAGCACAAACACAGGCTGGGTGGAGAATGGATTGAGAGCAGCCCCGAGGAGAAGGACTTGGGGGTGTTGATTGATGAGAAGCTCAGGCAGCCC
>JAJPCS010012739.1:0-17118 GCA_021164005.1 Willisornis vidua nigrigula | reverse complement strand
AACCCAGACCAGGCAGGCTGTCCCCAGTTTGGGAGGCACCTCTGATGAAAGATGAGAGTAAACTCCAAGAGGGTGTGGTTCTTATGCCTTAGGATTTTATATATTTGTGGATTTTTATGTGGCTGTGTATATGGCTTTCTCACATTTGAGGTAGCAGCAAACAGCAGCCACAATCCTGGATTTCTGTCTCAAGGGTAAGATAGCAACCAGAACATCTTGTTTGGGACACATGTACCGGGACTACAATAACAACATATCCTGTAGTCAAAATAAGACAGAAGGCCCAGGGCCCTTGGAGATGCTCCAGCAGGGCAGTTCTGGGGGTGGCTCCAGGGTGGTACAAGGGGTGAAGGTTTCTTGGGTTGGATGGAACCTTTAGTTATGGTAATTTAGTAGGGTTATAAAGTTATAAGGCCCCCATAGTAAGCACGTGCCCATATACTCTCTGCACCCATATGCCCCACTTGTCTGTATACTACAAGCACGTGAAAATTTCCATTAAAGAACTGCTCTCTACCTATACTAATGTTGTCTCAAAAGATTTTTCCTTGATTTTAGGCAACAGTTGAGCATCATCTTACAGACAGGGCAAGGAATGGCATTATAAGGCCATGGCACTGGAAGTGACCACAGGAGAAGGGTTAAGTGAAAGGAAGTGCACAAGTCAGAGAACTCAGAGCAGTTCTGCCACCTGCACAACACAGCACTGGCCACATGGACACTGACATAAATGTTGTTTTCAATGGAGCCACTGAAGAGATTGGCCACTGGGCAGCCAAGGACTGGCAGGTAAACAAAGTCCCAGTCTGGAAATCTCATATTTGAAAAAGTTGTTACAAACAGGGAAAGGAGAGTGTTGTGCATTGGTTGGGTTAAAGGACAAGATGGATGTGATTCAATCTCTGATCAGTTTGATCAGCAGGTAGAGAGCCTTGCATGGCTATGGAAGACTGAACTCATAAACCATGACCAAGCTTGGGAAGGGCTGCTCAAAGGGTGACATGTAATGTGGGGCCACAGTGGACGAGGTGACATGTTGGGAAGGCATTGGCCTAGGAGGGCCCTTGTCAGTGAAAGTGTGTGAGCAAACAGGGAAAGTGTGTGAGCAAACAGGGACTGCCTGTCCCCAATGTCGATGGTGACTCAACAGGGACCAGCCCAGCAAGGCACCTCGTTTGCATACCGGGGGGATGAAAACATTGAGGCAAACATGGGAGATTGATTCTACCAGTCCGTTGCAATCATCAGGTGGAAAAAATATGTCCTGGTAGGAGTGGAAGTTCTCTCTGGTTTCACTGAGAAATCATAGGAGTTCAGGACACTCCCTCTTGCAGAGGAAGTTCCAGGTGACAATGGGACACACTTTACAGCTGCAGAAGTGCAAGGCTGGGCCAAGGAAACAGAAATTCACTGGGTATTTCATACTTCAGACTGCCCCCAAGCCAATGGTGTTGCTGAAGGTACCAATGGGCTGCTGGAGCAATTCTCTGAAATGCAGGAAACTGGGTGGCATCTGGGATTGTCTAATGCCTTCTGCCAACTGAACAGCACATGGAGCAGGGGTGGCTGCTGAAAATGAAAGCCTTCAGCACATCTGCTCACACAATTGGGCCAAAGGTGCACACTTAACCGAGGAAATTCCTTACTGGGTTTATGCTGCACAACCTGTCTCAGTAAAATGCCTCCAATTGGAGCAGTGCCTGTAGAAGTAAGTGAACACTCTAATAGTTATGGTCATAAATTTGTAGACATTATGGCATGTGATTTTAGTTATTCAGCTCCTGTTATATCTTTTCAATCAATAAAATCTATTTATACTGCAGTTCAAGACTAGCAGTCTACTCTCATGACTAGGACCCTCACACTGGTGATGAAAGTTACACTACAAAGACCTGAGGTGTTTGGTGAAACAAACCCAAAACCTGGATAAAAGACTTTGATTTTGTGGAATTGATTAATGTGGAAGAAATACATCACATAAGTGATCTGCAGTGCTGCAAGGATGAACCCCTGGCAGGGCTCAAGCTGAACTCCTCCTGCTCAGCTCAGGTAGCTCCTGCAGGGTAGCAAGATCAACTGCAGACCCTTTTGCTGAAAGGCCCCAGAGGCCAAAGCAGGAGTGGGAGGTGGGGGCTGCAGTGGGCAGGGCAAGGTGGCTGTTCCTGCTCCCCACAGCTGAGATGGCTCCTGACAAGCACAGGCAGGGCCTTTGGCAGCACAGGGCAGGGAAAAAACTCATCAAAGCACCCTTGACCTGTGTGTTCTTCTGCAAACAGCTCTCTGAGGGTGCTGGATGTGTTTTCCAGAGCTGCCCTCAAGCTCTGAGGACTCACCTTCATTATCTTCCCTGTACTTACCTTTGCCCATTTCTTTTAACTGCCCTGTGGGAAAAGAAAAAAAAAAAGCAGGTAAGGAGTGGATTTGTCAAGACTTGCTGGGGATCAAACAGAGTTCACCAACTGTGGGAATCTCACTGGGGAAAAATGTGAGAAAAATGGGATATTCACATTCCCACTGAAGTTATAACAGTACGGACATTGCAGTCTTAAGCTGCACCAAGGAAGGTTTAGGTTAGACATTAGGAAGAAGGTCTATTTAGAGAGAGTGTCTTGACATTGGAATGGGCTGTCCATGGAGGTGGTTGAGTCACTGTCCCTGGAGGTGCTTAAGAAGAGACTGGATGTGGCACTTGGTGCCATGGTCCAGTTGACAAGGTGGTGTTGGGTCAAAGGTTGGACTCAATAATCTCAGAGGTTTTTTTCCAGACTAATTGGTTCTGGGGTACTGTGATAACAATGGCCCAGACATGTCAGTTCCAGTTGGTTCTAGTCAACAGTTTCTAACAGATACACAACACTCAACATTAATTCCATATTCCATATTAACAGGGCGGGATGCTGAGGATCTGGGTGTGTGACCTGGATGGCAGAGAGTTAAATCACTGGGGTGAGTGGTATGTGCCCAGCAGCTGTGGTTAATTTATGGCTCCAGGGCAAGAAGCAGATGGAAAAAGTCACTAAACCCCCCTTCCCTGGAGTGTGTTCTTCTCCAAACTGGGGGATTGGATGTGTTTCCCAGAGCTGCACTCAGGCTCTGAGGAGTCACTTCCATCCTCTCCCCTATGCTTACCTTTGAGGGACCGCACTTTTTTGACCCCTGTTGGAAAATGAAAAAGCAGACAATGAGTACATTTGCCAAGGTTTGCTGGGGTATCCAAACAGAGTTTGCCAGCTGTGGGAAGATGATGGGGAAAATTAGAGAAAATGAGAGAAAAATGGGATATTGTTCTGTACTGTTGTAACAGTACAGAAGTTACAGGGTGAAATGCAGCTGCCACTCCCTGGATGGATTGTGCTCAGTATGGCCACAACCCATTCCCCAGTGACTCCACACACACACAGTCTGTGACCTTAAGCACCTGCTAAGGGGGATGAAAGAGAGGGTGGAGCAGAATGGAGCCCCCCTTGTTGCCGCCCACTCACTCCAGTGGGTCCAGAAGAACCACGTGGCACCGGACTCGGAGGTCAAACAACCACAAGCCCAGCTTCTCACCCAGAAGAAGATTCGGACTTTACCTTATAAGTAGATGTTCCTAACCTTAGCCTATGGAGTCAGATGTGTTGTGCCCGGGGCGGGGTTATCTCAGGTTATAAATGTTGCCTAATTTGAATAAAGTTGGGATTTGCCTGAACACCATATTGGTGTGTGAGGTCTCCTTTGGACGCGTCCGCAACATTTGGTGACCCGACGTGATGTTTGGGGACATAGAAGCCAGTTGTGGACAGATCCAAAAACCTTACTAGCAACCCCTGAGAGTTGCTGATGTGCGGAATTGCAGGCACTTGTGTGTAGCAACCCCTGAGAGTTCTAACGCTTCTGGGAAAATAAATGTCCAGCTCTGATGAACAAACTCCACTGGAAGCTTTGGGGAGGATGAGAGCAGTGGAGCCAGAGGAAGGGACCCTTCTAATTCACCACTGGAAAAGTCCATCAATCCCATCCTCCTTCCTCCTCTTGATTCTGGATACCATGATCTACCCAAGCTGTCACCTGCATGTGGAGACATCTCCCTCCTGCCTCTGGATGACACATGAGGAGATAGAAAGCTCCTACTTGGAGAAGAGCTTAGGTCTAATACCTCTGTGGGCCAGAGCCAGACCTTACTTGGTATTTAATCCTACTTGTCAGAGCAGTCTCAAAAAGCACTGAGAAATGATCCCTTGCAATCACAGAGTGAAACCAAACCCCAGAACTGATGTGTAAAACCCTCAGCCACTTCACCTGAGCCATTTGTACAGAGCCTTCTTCAGGAGGAACACTCTCTGCCAGTGCAGGTTCCTCAGAGAACTTTCTTCACACAGATTGACCTCCCACAGCCTCACTTCTGATAACATGAGGTCCTCTGAGACAAGAGCCCTTACCTCTATATATCCAAAAAGCACCAGCAGCCAAGGTGAGAAGGAATAAATTGAGAAGTATCCAAAAGGCAGGGACAAATGGAAACACATGAGGAAAAGCAGCACCTTTGGAGGGAAAATATCTGAGTGTCATCTGACAATATTCAAACTTTCCCCCAAATTTCAGCACCGACCCAATGAGTTCCTGTGGAGATGAATGGAGAAATAGTCCCAGTCCTATATGAGTGGGCAGAGCCTGCCTTCTCATGGGAGGTGCATCAGGGGCAAGACAGTTATTTCTCACTGCAACCTGTGCTGCCTGCAGTGCCCCAGGGTGCTCTGGCATCTGGCTGGATTGGAGAGTTCTCATCTTCCATGGCACTGGAAAGGGCCTCCCAGGGCTCCTGAGACAATGAGCCTCCAGCAAAGGCTTCTCAGGATGATGGGACTCACCTGAGAGGTGCACAGTGGTTTCCTTCTCCATCTGCACCAGGGGGTTCAGGATCTGACAGGTGACTTTTCCCACTTGCTCTCCTGTAACTGTGACTCGACTCCACACAGTGAAGAATTTCTCACTGTCCTGGTGTATTTCAGTGTCTGCAGACAGACCCTGCCCATCCTCAGTGACCCACTGGACAGTAGGTTTGGGGAACCATCCGTGTGATCTGCAGCCAAGCTCGAGCCCTTGCCCTTGGGGGCCCAGAATTTCAAGGAACGTTTCACCAGAACCTTAAAGACAAGAGGGTTTGTGAGTGGGAGAAGTGTGTTTCCATGGAAGCAGCTCTACCTTGGATTCACAGCCCCTGCTTCTTCCAGACTTTCCTGCCAGTGTCTCTCAGTCCTTAACCCAGCTTTTGGAATGGTCTTTCTGATATCCCACACTCCATCTGCCATAAATGCCAAATTTTATTTGGCTGAGAAAGAGCTGCAGTGTGGGATGGGTTTGTCTCTCAGCTCCCCACTATTCCATGGAGCTGGCAGGGAGGTGTGTGGTTTGTATCCCTCTTTTAGAATGAATCTGTAGGAGGCTTGTGTAAGTTTGAGGATTGGCAAAGCAGAACACAGGGCACTAAAGCCCACTCAGATTTTTCCCTGGCACCTTCCCAGTCCATACTGGCACTACAGATGGGCACAGAAGGTCACTGCCCAGGGACTGCACCAAAGCTGTGCCAGTGTTGTGAGGGGGGATGCACCACTCATGTTTCTGAGTCCCACTGCTGGGTCAGAGATGGATTTCACATGGATTTGTCCTGGGTAGTACTAGGAAATGGAAGTAGATGACCTGTAAAATCCCATCCAAATCAAACCATTAGAGGATTCTGTGATTATTCTACTCCATGCTAAGCTTTATTTGCTCACAGACCCCAGGCTGACCAGCTCCACCTGATGTTATCAGTACCTGCACACAAACGATGCTGACTGTCCAGCTGGGGGGAACTGGCAGCCCAGAACATCTCCTTAGCCCAGCTGGGAGGTCACCAGATGGAGGGCACTCGTCCCTATCAGTTCCACAGCCAGGGGTGCTGAGCACTTGTCAGTCTGTCAGGGGGCTCACACCTCCCCAGCACTGATTGCTGCAGCTCAACAGCCCCACACGGGTCATAACAGGGCTCAGGCTGGGCATGGGCCTTGCAGAACATCTCCTGGCACAGCAACTCAGCCCCAGTCTCTTTGCAGCTTTACCAAGATGTTCCTGCCTGCTCCCTTTCACCACACAATGCAGCTGCCTTCCAACATGCAGTGCAGACTCTGTGCCTCCTGGATGATTCAGCTTTAAAGCTCCTTCCTTGGCTCAAACTGCAAGGGCTGCCATGACCCTCATGGGCTGGTGAGATCGCCAGTTCTCCCATTGCCTCCTGGGTGGTGGCACATGGGTTGAATGTCCTTGGTTCCCCAAAGTGCTCTCAGTGACTCAGAAATAAAGTGTCCCATGGATCAAAGGGCAGGTGCCACGTGGCCCACGGGCTGCTGTGAGTGGGGAGGTGACATGTTGGGTCATATGAGGGCCATCAGCTGGGGGACAGTGACCTTCCAGAGAGCTCCTTTTCTTCTGTAAGAGCTTCTCTCCTTCCCCACTGTCTTGGGCTAAGATGGCAAAATGCCAACTGCCCAATACAGAGTGTCAGTTTCCCTCCCCTTCCCTCTGAGAAAAAAGGAGAAAGGAAAAAAACCTGGAAATTAAAACAGGTTTAAAGTTAAACTAACTACATATATTTATACAGAAAAAAAATAAAATTAAAAGAAAACTACAATATAACACACATTTACACTATTCAGATATCACAACAATTTTCTACCTCCCACCGAAAACAGATTCCATCACTCTAGATCTATAAAGCACCCTAAAAACACTCATCAAGGCCAAAGAGAGAGAGTAACAATACACTTTATTTCTCCAAATTAAAATAAAATGCAGCATAGTGGTGGCAGCAGCAAGACCCAGGACAGCAGCAGCGTGTCCTGCTTCTACTGCAACCGTGGTGCTAACTGAGAGAACACTTCCTACTCTGCTGTATTTATGTTTCAGTTTTGAGCCATCTGGTAGAAAATATTTCTTTGGTTGCTGAAGTGAGGTGACACTTGTCCCCTCCTAATCCACATAGATTCTCTGGGGCTGCTTAAACTAAGGGCCTGGCTGAGGCTTAGCTGAAACTAAGGCCAAAACTACCACACCCACCCAACCCAGGAAGCTTCCAACCTGCAATGCTGAGCTTGGTATCTGCATAAGTGCTCCTATCCTCGGATGTCACAAGGCAACTGTAGATTCCTTCATCTGCTGGATGGACATTTCTCAATGTCAGGGACATGTTCCCAGTGGCAAATCCATCTCCTGGCATTGATGTCCGCCCACGGTATTTCTGCGTTGGTTCACCACCAGACTGCCTGTACCTGTAGATATCCTCTATCTGCCGCTCTGTGGTTTTTTTCCATTGCACTTCCAAGTTGTCCAGTGGTTTTGTGGAAGAGATGGTGCAAGGAAGGATTGTATCCTGGCCAACAATGCCCAGTACCTTCAGGGGAGAGGTGACCTCAAAATTTTCTGTGGAAACCAAAGTTTAATGAAGACCAGGCTAAAATCAATCAGAAAAATCACAGAATCATAGAATATGGGAACCGCAAGGATCATTGAGTCTGATTCCTGGCCCTGTTCAGGACCCTCTCAAAGACTCATATCATGGGCCCCAGAGTATCATCCAAACACTTGAGCTCTGGCAGCCTTTGTGCTGTGCCCATTGCCCTGGGGAGCCTGTTCAGTGCCCAACCACCCTCTCAGGAAAGAACATTTTTCTGATATTCAACATAAACCTACCTGACAGTACTGCAGGCCATTCCCTGGGTGCTGTCCCTGGTTCCCACAGAGCAGAGCTCAGTGCCTGCCCCTCCTCTGCCCCTCTCAAGGAAGTTGAACCTGCAATGATGTTTCCCCTCAGTCTCTTCTTCTGCAGCTGAACACACCAAGTGCCCTCAGCTGCTTCTCACACTCATTCCTTTAAGGCCCTTCCCCACCCCCATGTCCCCTCTTTGGACAATCTCCAGGGGCTTAATTTCTTCTTTATAATATGTGTCCCCAAATTGCCCACAATATTACTGGCATGAAGGACACAGAGGGGTGAGATAGAAATTTTTCCCTGTCAAGGAGAACAGGGAAAAACTGAAAGCTGCAAATGTTCAGTAATAACTTTGCTTCCTTCTGTTAAAACATCTTCACACAATGAGACCACAGATCACCAAAAAAGATGCCAAAAAATGAAAAAAGTCCAAGAGATTTTTAGGAAAAATGGTCAATTTGAAAAACTTAGAAAAGGAGAATTAATGATTTGATGAAAATGGTCCAACCTTTTCTATTGTTTTTATAAAACAGAGGTTCATTTTGATTTGGAGCATTCACTCACACTGACTTTCTACTTACCTTCTTTTCTCTGAGGCAAAATGGGAACTGGGGAAATTGGAAAGCCCAAAATAATAGAGGAGATTGAGAAACCAGACTGATACAAGTTGTACAGGATGGGATTTTTTGGAAAAAGATAAAACCTCTAAAACACAAAAGCATGTCCAGAGCCATTTCCTGCAGCTCCCCAGCCTGCCTGGCCCCTTGGCAGCCCTGTGCCACCAGCAGAGGGGCAGCTGTGCCAATGCAAACTGCCCCAGCAGGCAGAGAAAGGCTCTTGGTGCTGGGGCAGGGCTGGACATGGCAGAGCTGCCTTGGCTTGGGGCTGCCCTGGCCCCACCAAGGGACACAAACTGCGGCTGCAACGGGCTGGATTCCCCAACAGCAGAGGGGCAGGGCAGCTTGGGCTCTCCTGGAGTTCAAATCAGGCCTTCTCAGGAGACCAGGACCCTCAGCTGGAGCACTGCTGATCAAACAGTCCTGGCTCTCTGGGGAGGTCCCAGATGTTTGGAGGTTGGCGAATGTCACCCCAATCCACAAAAAGGGCTGCAAGCAGGACCCTGGCAACTCCAGGCCTGTCAGCCTGACCTCTGTGCCTGGCAGGGTTATGGAGCAGTTCATCCTGAGTGCAATCACACAGCACCTTCAGGGTGGACAGGGGATTAGACCCAGCCAGCATGGGTTTAGGAGGGGCAGGTCCTGTCTGACCAACCTGATCTCTTTTTACGATCAAGTGACCCCCCTGGTGGATGAGGGTAAGGCTGTGGGTGTGTCTGTCTGGACTTCAGCAAGGCCTGTGACACTGTCTCCCATAATATACTCCTGTAAAAGCTGGTAGCCCATGGCCTGGACAAGTGTACCCTCTCCTGGATTAAGAGCTGGCTGGAGGGTCGGGCCCAGAGAGTGCTGGTGAACGGGGCTGTGTCCAGCTGGTGGCTGGTCACCAGTGGTGTTCCCCAGGGGTCTGTATTGGGTCCAGTCCTGTTTAACATCTTTATTGATGATTTAGATGAGGGGATTGAGTCCATCATCAGCAAATTTGCTGATGACACCAAGTTGGGAGGGAGTGTTGACCTACTGGAAGGCAGGAGGGCTCTGCAGAGGGATCTGGAGAGACTTGAGAGATGGGCTGATTCCAATGGGATGAAGTTCAACAAGGCCAAGTGCCGAGTCCTGCACTTTGGCCACACCAACCCCCTGCAGCGCTCCAGGCTGGGCACAGAGTGGCTGGAGAGCAGCCACGCAGAAAGGGACCTGGGGGGACTGAGGGACAGGAAGCTCAACAGGAGCCACCAGTGTGCCCAGGTGGCCAAGAAGGCCAAGGGGATCCTGGCCTGTATCAAGAATAGCGTGGCCAGCAGGACCAGGGCAGTGACCCTTCCCCTGGACTCTGCATTGGTGAGGCCACACCTTGAGTACTGTGTTCAGTTCTGAGCCCCTCAGTTCAGAAAGGATATTGAGGTGCTGGAGCGGGGCCAGAGAAGAGCAACAAGGCTGGTGAAGGGACTGGATCACAAGCCCTATGGGGAGAGGCTGAGGGAGCTGGGGGTGTTTAGCCTGGAGAAGAGGAGGCTCAGAGTTGACCTCAGCACTGTCTGGAACTCCCTGAAGGGAAGTTCTAGCCAGGTGGGGGTTGGTCTCTTCTCCCAGGCACTCAGCAATAGGACAAGAGGGCACGATGGGCTCAAGCTCTGCCAGGGGAAATTTAAGTTGGATATCAGGAAAAAATTCTTTGCAGAGAGAGTGCTCAGGGATTGGAATGGGTTGCCCAGAGAGGGGGTGGATTCCCCATCCCTGGAGGTTTTTCAGCTGAGCTTGGCTGTGGCACTGAGTGCCATGATCTGGTAAAGGGACTGGAGTTGGACCAAGGGTTGGACTCGATGATCTTGGAGGTCTTTTCCAACCCAATCAATTCTATGATTCTATGATTCTATGATCTGCAGACTGGAATCCCCAGACAGGAGCAGGACACCCAATGGAAGTGTTACCTGAGCGATGGATGGCCGGGAGCAGGGCCAGAGCCAACAGGAGTCACCTCCTCTGGTCCATCCCTGCAGTCACAGAGGTGGGATGATCCCCCAGCTGAGCTGGAACAGGCACAGAAGGGAAGTGCACAAATGAGGGAAATCCTGTCCCAAACCCCTCTGATCTCTCTCATCAGGCCCTTGCCATCAGCTGCTACTTCTCAAGGTGCCAAGTGGTCAAACAGGTGAGTTCAGACATCAAGAGAACTTGTGACTTTCCAGAGATCTCAATTACCCCTGCAGGTTCTGGGGATTTCTCTCAGTCTAACGTGCTCCCAGGAAGTTTTGAGAGGGGATGAAAGAGGGAACATTCAACCCGGCCCCCACTGCCTGCTGTGAAATGTGATGGACCCCTTAATTAACACACCAGCTTAAATCTCTGGTCTGGGTTGCACAAGTCTCTCTGTCCATGCTCTGAGATAGGGGAAAAGGAGGAAAAACAGTTTCCCCCTCCAATGCCTCTGTTTGGAGGATGGAGGATCCCTGGTGTTTGCTCTGCTGCAGTTTCTGCTCCCTGAGAACCATCAGGCTGCAGAGTGATAGTGCATCAGCTCCAGCACAAACTTGAAATCATTTAGGGAGCTGCACCAAGGCTCAGCTTTGCGGTCTGACACTAAAGATCCTGCCCTTCTCTGGCTGGGCCTCTCCCTGAGCACTTTGGCATTTCTAGGGCGTGGCTGACAGTCCTTATCTCAGTCCCCAAAGCAACACTCCTGGTGTGATATCTTTATTACTTTATTAGTGTTCAATGTTCCATGTTTAGTGGGCAGTGAGGAAGGTGGGGCATCCTGATGCCTTCCAAGCAGGAGTCCATCACCCTGCACTGCAGTGTCTGGATACATCCCTAATTCCCAGAGAAGGTGCCCTGCAGGTCTCACAGCTACATCTGATGGGACTAAATCAGATGCTGTTGGAACAGGCCTGGTGGTGGATCAAGGCAGACATCAGTAATACCTTATTCTGGATTAATTCTTGTCCTGGGATGTCCTGCCATGTTTGCCCAGCTGGGTAAGCACAAGTGGAGTGACAGGGAAAGTGTTCAATTCACCTGGTTTTAATCCTAAATTGTCCCTCTTCACTTCATAAAGAAAGACAGGAACTCCTGGAGGGATTTCATCCAATTCACCACAGACCATTGTGATGGGGATTCATCTCTACTCTGAGCCTTTTTCCTCTGAGCTGGTTGTTCTGAGCTCTGTTTATGGTACATGGAGGAGAATGGGCTCTATGAAGTCTCTGTTCTGGTTTAGGATGGGATAGATCTAATGTTTTTCCAAAGTAGCATGTCCTGTGCAGTGTTTTGAATTCTGGGTGAGAATAATGTTGATAACACATTAATGTTTCTGTTGTTGCTCACTTGTGTGCACCTCAAGTCAAAGACTTCTCAGTGTCTCAGGCTTGGCCAGTGAGGAGATGCACAAGAAGCCAGGGGGGAAGATGGCCAGGACAGATGCCCTGAACTGGCCAGAAGGATATTCCAGACCACAGAACATAATTCCCAGTATATAAACTGGAAGGAGCTGCTGCAAGTGGGCTGATCTCTGCTCGAGGATGGGCTGGGCATCAGTCAGTGGGTGGTGAGCAATGGAATTGGGCCTCACTTGAATTTTATTCCTCCCTCCTTCCTTCTCCCTTTCCCTCTTCTTTTCAATACAACTCTTTAATTACTATTGTTATTATTTTTTCCCCAGTTTTTAAGCTGGTGTTTCCTCAACCCACAAAATTTACTTTTTCTTTCCAATTCCCCTCCCCACCCAGGGGGTGCCAGGGAGTGAGTGAGCAGCTCTGTGGTACTGAGTGGCCATCTGGGGTTAAAACCAGGACATCTCACATCATTCCAGAAGCCACAGGGGTTGGGGTGACACGACCACAACCTTGGTCCCACTCACCACATCACCCACATGTCCATAAACTCCACAGGCAGCTCAGGGCATTGGATGTCCAACTGCAACTGGCACTAAACTTTGGAAACTGCCCCGTTAAATTCTGCTCCATCTGCTGTCCAGGGGTTTTCATGGGCTTGGATTTGCACTAAATTTGTGTTTTGCAGTCCATTGTCTCCTGAGACCATGAGAAATTTTGTTGGAGGCATTAATTTGTAGACACAGGAAAAGGAGTTAATCATTCCTAGAGATAAGGATGTTGAACTTTTGAAGAATTTCCTGTCATCCCAGGGAGGGCCCAAGAGAAACCTGATATCTAACAACTCATCAGTTACTACTTCAGAAAACCAAAACCCCATTCCCAAACAAGCTGAATGCTTTTCAAAAAAATCCCAGTGAAAATATGTCTAAAACTGACCAATCAACCACACAAAGACAGAGTTTCTCCATCCCCCAAACCTTCACATTCAGCACTGAACAGACACACCAGGACACAGTTTAACTGAGATACATATTCAGTGTTACACCAGAAGGGGAGAAAATGGAGCTGGGCTGACACTGACTCTGTGACAAGTATGAGATCATTGAATGCTCTGGAATCATTGAATGACAATGTCATGATGACCTGGGGTTTGCTGCTTCTGAACTGACAAGCTCAGTCTTTCAAGGTACTGATCAGGAAATTTTAAACTCAGGAACATTTCTGAAAGTACAACTGAGCCCTGGGTGCTCTGAGAGTTATTGTCATCCTGAGTTCCCATGAAATGAAAGCAGTTTCACACAGTTTCAGCTTCCAACAGGAGCATTTTCCCTGGTGCCTCCCTGCCCTGGATGTTTCTGGCCATCAGGCTGTAGGTGAGGGCGGTGAGCAGGTGCATGAGGATGATGTGAAAAAAGGGCTGTGTCAAACTATCCCAGGAAGGCTGTATTGGGCAAGGATGGGGATCTGCAGAAAACAGTGGCACTAGTGAGGTGAGAGGAGCAGGCGGAGAGACCTTGTGCCTGCCCGTGCTGGGCAGGAGCTGCCCCAGGATGGCAGCTCTGAAGCACACGTAGGATGTCCCTGTGAATGGGAAGAGAAGACTGGATCAAAAAATGCAGGCTTTGAAATCAAAGAGCAGGAGGTTCATGGTGTCACTGCAGGAGACTTCCGGCACTGGGTCAAGTCACCAAAGAAGTGGTGCAGTTATGTCAGGGCCACAAAAACTGTCTGGGACGTGAAGGAAATGATGACTGTGGGTGACAGAAATGCCCCGAGTCAGGGTGCAGCTCTGCTGGAGACAACCCTTCCAGACCAGGAGTCTTGCAGACAGCAGGGCTGGCAAACAGCCAGTGCTGCTCATGGGATGTGACCACCAGCAGGAAACACTTGGAATGTGCAAAAGGTGCAGAAAATGGAAGTGACAGTGCAGGGAGCAGAGACTGTGCTCTCCCCAGTCAGGGGACACTCAGGGTGGTGAAGCTGGAGCAGGTTTCCAAGTTTTCCTCCAGGAAACTCACAATGAGGCTGTTCCCAAACACAGCCATGGGACAGTTCTTAAGAGAGAGGAGGAAGAGGGTTTTTCTGAAGTTTGGGAACATTCCCAGTTCCCATTAGGGAAGACTCCTTTGATGCTGTCTGATTTTCCTAGTCCCATTTATCCATATTTAGCTCTTCCCTTTACCTTCTCTATCTTTAACTTTTTTCTGTCCCCTCTCCCCTGTTTGGACACGTGTGACCGAGAGCATTTGTTCCTCTGTTGGGTGCTCATTGAAGCTGTGCAGGCAGCTCAGAGGGTGACCCATGGAGGGGGGTGTGCCTCTGGCTGCATCCCACTGCCCAGCTGTGCTCTGTGCTCTGGGAAAGGGCAGGAATGCTGCCTGCTGGAGGGCACAGCCGCTCCTGCCTGCAGAGCCCTTTCTGCCTGCACAGGGCAATGCTGCCCAGCCAGGCTGCTTTGCAAAGGGACAGGCCAGAAGGCAGGGCAGGGGGACAGAACAGATCGGGACATGTCCAATGTATAGGATGAGGCAAGTGAGAGAAATATTACTGGGCTAGAGTGAGTTGGTTTTGAAGTCACGCCCAGAAATGTCAGGGCTCTGACAGGTGCCCACACCTGAGCTGGGCTCATGCTCTGCTCACACACACACAGAGTTGTGTTCAGAGACACGAGTCCTTCCCTTGCACACACACAGACCATTCCTGCCAGCAGGTGCAGCATCTCCCTGGGCTCCTGCTGCCACTGACAGGGTCTGGGGGCACCTCAGCCCTGTGTGGTGTCACCTGCTGTGCCCCTGTCTGAGATGCCTCAAGGCCTGAGGGATGGACATGGGGAGTTCTGTGCTCAGAAGCACATCCTGTGCTGCATCCAGAGGGTTTCCCAGGGGACGTGACTCTCAAAGTGAAGTGGTCTCGCAACACTGCCTGTCCCACTCCCAGGAATAGCTGATAGTGTTTCTACTCACTGAGGTTCATCTCCCCACACACACTCAATTCACAAGTTGAAGTCAGCTCAGTACAAAGCAAACACGGACTTCTGACCTGGTTATTTAATGTCCCTCCACGGAGAAACAACCAACTTCTTGCAGGTGGGGTGAGAGGCCAGTGCTGGGAATGGCAGTTGCTGGGTCACCTGCCCAGAAGCACCTTCTCAGGCTGCCCATGGAACAAAGACACAGCCCAGACCTTGCTCTGCTGACCCTTCTGGTCCATCCCAGCAGGTCTGGCTGTGCAAGCAAACTGCTGCGTGCCCCTACCCTGCACACTCACACTCTGCAGCTGGCACTGGGATTTGCTTTGCCAAGGAACTTCCTTGGGCACATTCCTGACAGTGACTTTGGAGGAGGAGTGAAGGCCTCCTGCCCTGCCCTCAGGAGATGCTCTTTCCTGATAGAACTTCTGCTGTGGAGCCCAGCTGTGTCCCAGCAGTGCCCATGGCCTGTCCCTGCCTGTGATGCCAGGATGGACACGCAGCAGGATGTGACCAAGCTGGCAGAGCACTCAGGCCTGGCACCAACAGAAGGCCTGGGAAGGAGAGTGTGGAAGGGGAAATGGCAGCTCTGGAAAGACCAAGTGCAGGTGCTCCCTGGCAGTGCTGCTGTGCTGGGACTCTCTTCCCCCTCCCCTCTGCCAACACACACTGTCCTGCAGTGCCCTTATGAACCTCGAGGAAGAAGAATCAAGTAAGTTGCAAAAGGATCCTTTATTTTAACTGCTCAGGGAGCAGGATTCTTCATTTAGACACTCTCTGGGTCAAACTCAGTAGAGAGACACAAGATTAGAAGGGAGTTTATTATCAAATTTCAGTGTGCACAATACTATGACAAGATGAACCCAATGACACCCACCAAAAACCTAAAAAGGCAGGATGGGCCTGTCATGAGTTCCATTCTGAATGCTATGCAGAAGAAAACAGGAAATTGAAGTTTCTGAAGAGCATAAAGTAACCAAATTCCTCAGGGCATCCTTGAACTCTTGGTTCCTCAGGCTGTGGCTGAAGGGGTTCAGAGCTGGAGGCAGCACCGAGTACAGAACTGCAACCAGAAGATCCAGGGATGGGAAAGAGATTGAGGGAGGCTTCAGGTAGTCAAACATGGCAGTGCTGATAAACAAGGAGCTCCCAGCCAAGTGAGGGAGGCACGTGGGAAAGGCTTTGTGCCCTCCCTGCTCAGAGGGGACCCTCAGCATGGCCCAGAGGAGAAAACAATGCAAACAGAACAACCTGAGGCTAAAGATAAACTAACCACAAGAAGCCCAAGTTCCCCGAGGTTGGAGTGTGAGCAGGAGAGCTTAAGGATGTGTGGGATTTCACAGAAGAACTGGCCCAGGGCATCGCCCTGGCACAGGGGCAGGGAAAATGTACTGGCTGTGTGCAGCAGAGCATTGAGAAACACACTGGCCCAGGCAGCTGCTGCCATGTGGGCACAAGCTCTGCTGCCCAGGGGGTCCCGTAGTGCAGGGGTTTGCAGATGGCAGTGTAGGTGTCCCAGCACATGACAGTGAGGAGATAAAACTCTGCTAATATGAAGAAGAAAAAGGACACTTGGGCCAAAATGCCTCTGCCCAAATTCCTCAGGCAAAACCCCTCAGAAAAAAGGCCTTGCAAACAATGCAGTGAAAATTCCTCAGGCAAAAGGCCTCAAGCAAAAGGTTTTGGACAAAATGCCTTGAGAAAAACAATGCAGCCAAATTGCCTTGGGGAAAATGCTCCAGGCAAAAGGCTTTACACAAAACACTTTGGCCTTAGAGAAAAAGACTCAGGCAAAAGGCTCAGGGTGCCTCCAGGCCCCACTTTTCCCTCATGTCCCCTCAGGACATCTCTGGTGCCCAGGCTGTGTCCCAGAGCCCTGTGTTCACACAGCCCAGCGCACTCCCAGGACATCCCTTGCCTTTCCCCACACTGCACAGCCCGGCCTCTGCCCTTCAATGACCTTCAATGCATCAGTTTGCTCAGGCTTAACAGAAACCATGTTTTATGTCGTCTCTCCTCTTTGTCCCTCCAAGCAGGCACAGCTTTTCCCCGCTCAGCATCTCTGCCAGCCCTGCTCCGCTCAGGACCCTCCCCAGCCCTTCCCGGCCCCTCTGCGGGCCCTGCAGCTGCCCCAGGGCTGGCTGAGTGGTGGGGCCAGGCTGGAGGAGCCCTGGGGGCTGTGGCAGGGCTGTGCTCCAGCCTCTGGCGGGGCTGAGGGCTGAAGGGGACAGGATGGCCCCCAGGGGGTACAGCTCCAAGGGCCAGGCTCCTGGGCATGACAGGAGCTGTCGTCTTGTGGCACAGGCCAGCTCTGGGGCCACCCTGGGCCATGGCAGGTGCCAGGAGCTGCAGCGCTGCTGCTCTTGCCTCACGGTGTCTCTTGCACACAGTCAGAGCAAGGAAGCCCCAAAAGGCCAAAGGATGGTGGGACAGCCCCTCTCTGACAGCCCCAGAGGGGCCGTGGAGCCGCTGCCC
>JAJPCS010012727.1:0-11026 GCA_021164005.1 Willisornis vidua nigrigula | reverse complement strand
CTGCAACCCCCAGAATGTGGGGGGGACTGCCAAGAGCCATTTCTAATCCCTAAAAAATGGTTTAAATCAGCAGAAAGGACTCCCAAATGGGGTTATCTCACCACCTACAAGAATGTGAGGGCTTCACTTCAGCCACTGAAAATTAGGAGAGGGACCCCCAAAAGGTCATTATAGTCCCCAAAATTCATGGGAAGCAGCAGGATCCCCTCAAAACAAGCTCCCTGCCTCCCTCCCTATGGGGCCCCACTCCAAGTGCTGGAGCCACATGTCCCCCACACTCTGTCACCTTACTCTCCCAAAGACAGGAGTGCACCCCAAAATCTCCCTCTGTCATTCCAGACCCTCCATCTCAGGCCTCCCAAATCCCATGCCATTCCCCTCCAAGTCCCATCCCAACCCTCCCAATTTCCATCCAAGCCCTCCCAATTTTATCCCATCCTCCCTGGGTTTGTAGCACCCCTTCTCCTGCTGCTGACTCCCCTAAGTGGGTTCAAATTGGATTCAACCATTTTGGGATGGGATTGAGTCATTTCAAGTTGGCAGGGAGCCATTTTGGGGTGGGATTGAGGTGTTATGAGCTGACAGATCAATCCCTCTCAGATCTTGGACTGCAAAATGATGGAGAAATGTCAGTTGGTCTGGACCCCTCCAGTTTTGGGGAAAACTCTCCCAAATCCCCACAGAACCCTGAAATCTTCCTGAATATCCCTTTGAACCCCAAATTCCTGCCCCAGTTCCCAGGAGAATGGTGGAAATTTAGATGTCTTTCTTCAATTTCTTTATTTTAACTCCAATTTCAGGTGATTTTAAGGAATGAAGATGGATAAAATAAAATAATAATAAAAAGAAGTGTCACGTGAATGTGCATGGGGTTTGGTTGGGTGGCCTATAGAGAGGCAGAGCCATAGAGAATTGGAATTATAGAATTATTTAGGTTGGAAAATATCTCCAACACCATTCAGGATTGCTTTTGGCCACCAGAAGAACTAAGTGAGAGCAGGAGAGATTTTTAGGGTCAAATGTCAGCCAATCCCCCTTCCCAAATCATTTCCCACATCAGTCTGTGTCCCCATGTGGGATGGTTTTGACTTAGCAAAATGTCAAGTCATCATTTCAGTAGAAAAGACCCCCCTTCCCCCCCACCCTACCCTCAGTCCCCCCCAAAACCCACAACAGACCACAGTTCAGTAGAACATGGTATATTAAACAGGAGAGAAAGAAAAATTAAAAGCCAAATAAAATACAAACTACACACTAAGAATAAAAGGTAGCAAAAGCAAACAGAAAAATTTTCTACTTTCCTAGAAAAGATGATAAACTGCTGGACAGCCTTAGTCTCTCCCCAGGAGCTCTGAGCTTCACCCCAAGTCTCTGCTCATCCAGCAGGAAGAAGAAGGAAGACCCCTCCTCTCTCTTTCTATCTGAGATGACGTCAGAATATGGGATGCAACATCATTGGCCTGTAGAAGTCAACTGGCCTGACCTGGTTCAAGTCAGCTGATTGTCCAAGGCCTGCACTGGAAAACAAAACCTAAATCTGGGCCTAACTAAACCCATGACACCATGGATGTTCCTCCCCCTGTATAAATTCAAGTGCCCACAGAGAACCAGGATGATGAGGAGAAAACCAGCCAGGTGTGTTCCTAACGTGGATCACAGGGAATGTGGTTCAGCAGTTCTGTTCAAAACGTGGCTCTGCTGATGGGCGATGGAGATGGAGCAGCAGACAAAGCTCTTCCCACATTTGGGGCACTCTTAAGGCTTCCCTTACTGGTGGGTGCGTTGGTGTTTGGTCAAGGCAGAGCTCTGGGTGAAGCTCTTTCCACACTCGTCACACTTGTAAGGCCTCTCTCCGGTGTGGATCCGCCGGTGGGTGACGAGGTTGGAGTTCTGGTTGAATCTCTTCCCGCAGTCGGTGCACTGGAAGGGCCTCTCCCCTGTGTGTGTGCGCTGATGCACGAGGAGAGCTGAGCTTGTCTGAAACCTCTTCCCACACTCGGAACACTCAAAGGGCCTCTCCCCAGTGTGGGTCATCTGGTGGATGACAAGATGAGAGTTATGTCTAAAGCTCTTCCCACACGCGCCACACAGGTAAGGCCTCTCCCCGGTGTGGACACGCCGGTGGGTGATGAGGGTGGAGTTCTGGTTGAATCTCTTCCCACAGTCAGTGCACTCGAATGGCCTCTCCCCCGTGTGTGTGCGCTGATGGCTGAGGAGATCTGAGCTGGTCCGACACCTCTTCCCACACTCGGAACACTCGTAGGGACGTTCCCCAGTGTGGATCATCTTGTGGCGGATCAGGTTGGAGCTCTGACTGAAGCCCTTCCCACATTCCCTACACGTGTAGGGCCGTTGCCCAGTGTGGATGAGCTGGTGGCGAATCAGATCTGAGCTCTGGCTGAAGCTCTTCCCACATTCCAAGCACTTGTAGCGCTTCTCCCTGGTCTCCATGCTCTCCGTGCTCAGTTAAGGACCTGAGGCAGGAAGGAACAAGGACACTCAGGGTATTTGTCTCCGGCCCACAGGGAAGGCCAAGGACATCCCCCCAGCATGGCCCCGGCAGGACAGCGTCGGCAGCGGGGTTGTCCTGCAGCCAGGGCCATGCTGGGCTGGAAGATGCAGCACAAGAGAGGGGCAAAGGGGCACTGACTTCCTCCTCACCTGCCTGGGGGTCCTGGGGAACCTTCCTCTTCTTTGCAGCCTCCTCCTCTATCTTGTAAGTGTTTGGGTATGAGAAATCCTGTTCTGGGGGTAAAAAAAATATGTTAGCACGTTGCTTGGGGGTTTCAGCTTTCAAATCTCACTCTAGAAAGACACCAGTGTCTCAGTTTGAAACAATTTAGCAGGAGGGGTGTTGTCTTGAACTAAAGTCTCTTGCCTGGGATTCCCTACTCAGGTTTCTGCAATGCAGAAAGAGTGAAAAAATACATCTAGATGGAAGGGAAAAATCCAACCAATAAAACAGACAAACAAGAAACCAAACACTCCTCTTTACCAAGGAGAAATGCTGAAAACAATACTCAGAATACTGGGCTAAACAAACTCAGGAGGAGAAACTTCCCAAGCCCAGCCCACTATTTCTAGTCAAGATACTGCCCGGCCTCCCCCTCCCATAAGATTATAAGTCAGAGTTACAATTTAATGACAATATTACAAGAAATGCAATGGCAGAAAGAGAAAAATTGGTTTTCACCCACAAAACCCCAGCAGTATAACCCAGCCCCCTGGGGCACAAGCCCAAAGGGGTTTGTTAGCCCCTGTGCTGCACCCTTTGTGATTCCCTCAAATCCAAAGTAAATGTCCAAAGTGGCAAACCTGTTGGTGCAGCTGACAGTTGCAGTCTGGTGGAGGCTGGTGGTCACAGGCTGGTTGAAGGTGGTGGTCTCCTCCTGTAAAGGTGTTGGTCCTCCTCTCAATCCAACGAGTGTCCCCTGAGGCCATCTTAGCCCCAGATATGTACCCCCAGGGAGCACCCAGTCCCTCCCCCTGGGCGGGGACTCACATAATGGGTGATTAACTGTGAGTCAAGGGGCTATTCTGGAACCCTTGATGGCCCATTAGCAGCCACGCCCCCTCAGGCTGGGTGTGCAGGTGCCAAGGACTCCCTGCAGGGGAGTTATCCCAGCTCTTATCTCACAGATGTCTTTCACACCCAGCTCCCAGCCTGAGGGGTCAGGTGTGCCCTGGGCAGCTGCTGCAAATGCTCCATTGTTCTTGGGAAATGAATAGAGGGGGGAGAATACACAGCTTTGATCACCCCCACACAGGGATAAACTGGTCCCACCTGCTGAACTGGGACAGTGTTAAAAGCTGGTTTAGGGCTGGTTTTGTGAGTTATTAATCTCAATGTTTTCAATACTTCTATAAATACCAAATTATTTTTAAGTACTCTCAGCACTCAAACAGTCAATTTGACACATTAATTTATCAGAATTATTATATTATTTATTACAGTATTTTACAATATTTTTATAATTATACCTTATTAAAACTGCTCCAGTCCCTCACTCCAGTTGAAAGTACTGAAAAGTGTGGCATTAAAAACTGTCCCTCCACATTTTGGGATGGTGTCTCAGACCTGTGATGTGCCAATGGAAAAGGATAATTGAGGGACTGAGTTCCACAGTTTTACTTCTATATGACAGGAAGAAAACTCAAAAATATGTGTGTTCTGTCTCAGGTAGCTCCAGCTATGAGAAGATCCAGGGTGTAAATATTAATTAGGATTAATCAATCCTCAAGCTGCACACCCAGTTACACTCTCCTTACAACCAGGAGAAAGAAACCTCAGTGGACAAAAGCTGATGCATGAACTGTAATTTTAGACTTGGAGGTTCAAAAGTTATTTAGATCACACGTTTAGGGCTGGTTTGGGACTGGTTTTTGATTTTGTTCTAAGGCTGGTTTTTTAGCTGGTTAGAGCTCTTTTAGGATTGCTTTTAATTCTGGTTTTAGGGCTGGTTTAGGGCTCATTTAAGCCTGGGTTTAGGGTTTCCTGATTTGTGGATTAGTGCTGGTTTAGGGCTTGTCCAGGGCTGGTTGTAGTACCTGTTAAGAGCTGGTTCAGGGCTGGTTTCAAGTCTGGTTTTACGGCTGGTTTAGGGCTGGTTTCGTGAGACATTAGTGTCAATCTTTTCAATACCTGTATAAATGCCAAATTAGTTTTCAAATGCCATGAGCACTCAAAAAGTCTATTTTATGCATTGATTTTTCAGTATTATTCTATTATTTATTATAGTATTTTACTATATGATTATAATTATATATTATTATAACTTGCACATCAGCATTCAGACTATCACAACACCCAGAAAAAACCTTTTGGATCAAGAAAAATTACTATTTCTTTCTTCTATTTTTTCTATGATCCCAAAGTACTTTTTATTCAGTCTATTCAGTCACTATTTTCTTTCTGCACCTGAATCTTCAGATGTTTTAGTTTTACTGTCTAAATCACTTCTTTTGTTTTATCCACTGTTTTTGTCATCCCCTACATGTTTCTTAACATTATTTTCCTTATTTTCTATTTTTTTTGATACACAAGTAAAGCTCAGTGCAATTTTCAGTACGTTCAAGGCTTTGTAAACTAAATAATCAGAGCTACTCTGAGGGAATTGCCTTTAAATTTGTGCATTTTTGCTGGAAAATTAGTTCATTCTTCATTACCTTCGATGTTCCTTGTCCAGTAGTTCCAGGGAGGGTTCATGGGGATTCCAGGCTGAAACCAGACACTGTTAAAAATTCAAGCTCCAAACCTGTCTCAGTGTACACAAGACGTTTCTCCTTCAAGCCCCAAGTCCCAATTAGAAGTTCTTGTTTTCTATCACTTGGCAGGTGGCAAGGCCAGACATGGACCAAAAATAATGGCACCTCATCACACCTGAATCCACAGGGGTCCCCCCTGTGCAGGCTCCCCCTTCTCCAGGTCCCCCTTTCAGGGTCCTGGGGGTCCTGGAGCTCCCATTTTTCCACATTCCCCCCTCTCCAGCCTGCTGGGAGTCCCCCAGCTCAGCTTTCGCCCCTCTCTGCTCCCCATCCCTACAAGTCACCAGCCATCTGGTGGCCATGAAAAGCTCCAAAACTACCAGAGTCAGACAAAAAAACCTCACAAATACCAAAACTGCAAAATATCAAGATTCAGCCAAAACTCACTCCAAAATATGGAGATTAAGGCAAAACATCCCTCCCAAAAGTTCCCTTTCTCTGGTCTTTTCATTTTGGGATTCTGGGTCACCCAACTGTCTGTGCTGCCGTGGGAACATGTCCTGCACAGCCATGTTATCCAAAAGTGCCTGCAGGAGGAACCACAAAACCTCCCTCAGAGAGAAGCTGAGGCAGTTTCCCAGATTTCAGGAGTCCCTACAGAAGAGCCCTCAATCTCCACAGGTCCCTCAGACTATGGACTATGTGGGGACAACCCAAAACAGCCCTAAACAAGAGTTAAACTTGCCCTAAACCAGCCATCAAAAAGCCCTAAACCAGCCCTAAACCACCCCTAAACCAGCTCTAAGCAATCCATAAACCAGGCCTAAACGAACCATAAACAGGCCCTAAACCAGCCCTAAACCATCTCTAAACCATTCCTAAACCAGCCCCTAACCAGCTCTAATCCAGCTCTAAACAAACTATAAACCAGCCCTAAACCAGTTGTAAACAAACTTTAAATTTTCCCTCTTTTTTTCTCCCCAATTTTCTCCAATATTTTAAAAAAATTTCCCAATTTTTCCCATTTTTCTTTCACTTTCCCCAAGTTTTTAAAACGTTTCTTCTTTTGCCCCAATTTTTCTTAACTTTTCCATCTTTTTCTCCCAATTTTTTCCCAATTTCCCCGATTTATTTTCCAATTTGTCCCAACTTTTTCTCCCAATTATCCCCAATTACCAAATTTCTAAAATGTCCCAAAATTCTTTTTTCTCCATTTTTTGACATATTTTCCTCAAATTTTCTTCCTTTTTTCTAATTTTTCAAATTGCCCAAATTTCGTAAAATTTTTCCATTTTTTCCCAACTTTTATTTAAATTTCCCCAAATTTTCTAATTTTCCCCCTTTTTTCTCCCCAATTTGCCTCAATTTTCCCAAATATTCCCATTTTTCACTTTTTCTTTCCAATTTTCAAAATTTCCTGTAATATTTCCCCAAATTTTATTCATTTTTTCCCAATTTTCCCTAATATTTTCCTCTTTTTCTCCCCAATTTATTCCAATTTTATGCCAATTTTTTCCATTTTATCCCAAATTTCTCCCCCAAATTCCCTCCAATTTTCCGAACTTTTTTCACTAAATTTTCCAAAATTCTTCATTTTCCCAAATTTTTCTTTAATTTTCCGAAATTTTCCCTAAATTTTCTTCAATTTTTTTTAATTTTTCCTAAATTTTTCCAAATTTTCCCCAATATTTCTCTCAATTTCCCCAAATTTTCCCCAAATCTTACTCAAATTTTCCCATATTTACTCATTTTCCTCAATTTTTCATTTTCCTAGATTTTTCTTTAATTTTTGAAAATTTTCTTAAGTTTTCTTAAATGTTCCCCAAATTTTCCCAAAATTTCCCAAATTTTTTCACCCAGTTTCCCCCAAATTTTTCTCTAAATATTTTTCCACAATGGCTGATTTGACCCTGTGAGTCATGGGATATTTTTGGACTCTTTGATGGTGTGAGTCATTGCAGCTGCCTATTGTTCCAGCCCCCAATGGCCCATTAGCAGACATGGCCCCTCAGGGTGGCTGTGAATGTGTTGATGCCTCCCCAGAGGGGAGTTATCACAGCTGACTCATTGCTGTGAAGACACAAACATTCCTCTGCCTCCCAGGGCTCTCTCACCCCCAGCTTGTAGCCTGAGGGCTTGGGTGGGCCCTGTGTTAATACTGAGAAATGGATAAATTTGTTTTTTCACATCTTCCAAAATGCAGCTGTCCCTTGTCTATCAACATACCTGGGAATCTTTCACACTTGGGAGTCTTTTTCAACCTTCGTTATAGAAGTTCAATGTGGTCCCAAATATAGACTTGTAACACTTGGATATGGGCTGGAGTTCTCCCATCATCTTCTTTGGCAATGAACTGCAAGTTAAAAGATTCTAAGGCTTAGTGACTAAAGCAGCAGTCTGTCACCTGCCAGACAGATTCCTGTCTTAGTTCAACCTTGTTTTATGTGATAACTTTGCTATTAGTGTGTTTCTAAGCAGAGAGGAACTTGTGTAACCTCAAACTGCTGTACTATGTGTTGGATAAAAGTACAAGCTTTGTTCTGGAGCCTGAAAATCCATGTGTCTCAGGTTCAGCCTACTTTTTACCAACCCTGGACTGCCCTCTCCCTCCCCTCAAAGTCTTCCCGGCAAAGGGAAAAAAAAAACACCAAAAAACTGAATAAAACTGAAAAGAGAAGAACTCAAAAGAAACTGAACTGAATTAAAAAGAGATTATATTTTTTCCTGACATTTGCAACCACAATATGCAATGTGTACACACCACGTAAGGCCCCACCCCCAGGGGAAAGGGAAAAGGGAAAAAACCCCAAACACTTGTTAACCAGAAAAGAGGAAGAAACAAAACCAAACCAAAACACATGAAACAGACAAATGCAGTTAAGGCAGAACAAGCATGAAACGATCTCACCCAGGTCCCGGGCCAGAAATACCACACAAACAGAACAGACTGTCCAGGCTTCTCCCACACCCAGCTCCCCAGAAGAAAAGAAGACTAAACTCCTCCTCTGGTAAGTGTTCCAAAAGTGGATAATGGATGAGGTTTCGAAATAAAGTAATTCAAAAAGTGCTGGTGTACCCTGGGCAGCTGCTGCAAATGATCCATTACTAACAGTTCATCAGAAAGGCCACAGAGTCAGCAGAATCCACAGTTTGGGTTATCCCCACATAGTCCTAACTGGTCCCAGCCCCTGTAACTGGGCCAGTGTATTAATCCATTGGACTCTACGTTTTGCTGGATCCTCACCCTGAGCAGACCAGAAAACCAGGACGTGCTGTTATTTTGGTGCAGTGAGAGCAGCGTTATGTTCTTGCCCCAAAGTGCCTTTGACAGCAGCACAGTTTCCTCTGAGGGACCTGTGGAGATTGAGGGCTCTTCTGTAGGGACTCCTGAACTTTGGGAAACTGCCTCAGCTTCTCTCTGAGGGAGGTTTTGTGGTTCCTTCTGCAGGAGCTTTTACAGTGCATGGCCCTCGTGGGCAGCCAATGGAAAGAAAAGGTTTTTTTGTCCTTCTTTTAAAAATTTCTTAGTCACTCTTCTGTGCTGGGGTGGAGGTGGCAGGAGAAAATGTGGAGAATGAAGCAGTGGTTACCCAGAAATCTGAAATAATCCTGTCTTTGCATGATTCAGACAAAAAATATATTTCCAGAAAAAGAAGAATTAGGCCAAAAGGCTGCAGCAGGAGCATTGCTTGCTGCTGAGCTCCAAGACAGGCTGCAAATGGTGGCACTGCTTTGCTGCCGAGCATGGGCATGTCTGAGAGATTCAGGTGGAGCTTTGGAATGTGCAGTAGAGAGGGAGAATCTTACAGGGAGATTTGCAGGATGTAGAACCCATAACAAAACTTTGTAACTCAAACTTCCTGTGTTCAGGGGAGGAGCTGAGAGACAGTGAGCCAGCCTGTTGTTCTGCGAAAGAGCAAAACATCAGGTTTGCATTGAGAGCTGATGATGAGGAAGGAGCAGATTGACCCTTATTTAAAGCTGAAACCACCAATGTGTGCCAGGGTCAGCAAACTGCTGCTAAACTGGCACCGTGTGTGGCTCCCAAGATATCAAAGCGTGGCCCTGGATCAGGGGAGATGGAAATCCAGTCACTATTAATGCACTGGGATGCTGAGGGGCTGGAGACACTTCCCAGATGGCACAAAGTTAAACCACTGGAGCAAACGGAGCACGTGTTATCTGCCCAACTGATAAGGGCAGTTCATGGCTCCAGGGCAAGGAGCAGAAGCCTCCTAAGAACACTCAAAGTAACCCAGCACAAGGGGCGGCTCTTGCTGAATTCTTACAAGCAGTCTCACTGTCTCTTAAAAGGAAATGAATGGGAGGAGACCCCCAGAAAAATGGGGCAAAAAAACCCAGCAGTGCAGAGAGCCCTGCATGGAAGAGGAGTTAAAACTCCACCTGAGAGATCCCAAGTTCATGCAGTTGAACCACTTGATTCACTAAGGAGTAGCTTTTTGGGGAGGTTTGTGTAGGTTTCTTTTATCAGGAATTCCAGCACTCCCCACTGAAGATCAAAGGAACCAGCTGGGACTGGGGGAACTGCCAGCAGGTGTGCAGGAGAAGGCTCCCAGAAAGCAGCCAAGGGGTGATGAGCATCTTTCCCTCAGGATGTGTCACCTTGTCAATGTCAGCATTTCAGACTCAAGTTGCTGCTTTAGGAGCATTATCCCAGCCTGCCTTTCAATAATTCGTCTGTATTGGGAGACATTTTCACTTCTCTTTTTATAGGGACCTGCCAACATGTGAAATGGAGCTGTTTGGAACAAATAAAGTCTTTAATTGCCCCATAATTGCCTGTTTTTTCAGTTTCTTCATTCTTGTGATTTGTTTGTGCTTTTCGTCCAGATTGATTCACAGTAAGACTAAATATAAGGCAAGTCTTTTTATTCATTCTTATTTTATTTTTCTGAAATTCATGTTGCCTTTTTAATTATTTTCTAAAAAAGGGAGTAGAAAAAGCTTGTTTCAGTGTTTCAGGCAAATCCTGCAGGGTGGGTGGTGTTTCTTTGTCCTTGCACAGATGACTCAGCTGTGAGAACTGCCTGGAACATTCACACCTGGCCTGAAGGGATTTACCTCCTGTTGATAAGTCCCAATGGGCCATCAAGGACTGGGCTGTAACACCTGAGAAGGTGTGAAATACTCCTTAAGTATCCTGTGACTCCCAGTATGGCATCATTCAGTGGAACACTGCCCAGCCCAGGGATTTTGGCTTCCTTTTTTAGTCAGAGATCTCTCCACTCCAGGTTCCAGGATCTGGGCTGTGCCCACCACTGTGCCAGGACCACTGCCTTGACTGCCTGTCCCAGCACTGCAGCCTCACTCCAGCACTGACTCTCAAGGTTTTTGGGGTGGGGGGAGCTGAACCATGTGGAAGGGGGGGGAATCCTCTCTCAGTCCTGGGGCCACATGTGTTTTGTGGGGTGGGGGAGGCCTGGCACTGTCGTGACTGGATATAGTGGGCTGGGCTTGAGAAGGTTTCTCCTTGGGAGTTTGATTAGTCCATTTTTCTGAGTATTGTTATCAGCATTTCTCTTGGGTAAAGAGTATTTTTTCCCCATTCCTTCCAGGTGTATTGGTTCTGTCTCTCTGCATTGCAGAAACCAGGAGTATCAAATTCTAGGGAGGAGACTTCTCTCCAAGATGTCCCCCCCTCCAAATTGTTTCAATCTGAGACAGTGGTGCCTTCTAGAGACTGATTTTGAAGGGAAAAAACACCAACCAACACGCTCACATCTTGTTCCCCCCCCCCCCAAACCAGGATTTCTCCTTCCCATAGCTTGGCAGGATGGAGAAAGCAGCTGCAAGGAAGAGG
>JAJPCS010012700.1:0-10649 GCA_021164005.1 Willisornis vidua nigrigula | reverse complement strand
GAAGTGGGAAAGGGGCTT
This sequence comes from Willisornis vidua nigrigula, assembly GCA_021164005.1. Lineage (NCBI taxonomy): Eukaryota > Metazoa > Chordata > Aves > Passeriformes > Thamnophilidae > Willisornis > Willisornis vidua. The sequence continues at coordinate 10,631 of JAJPCS010012700.1, read as the reverse complement.
AGGTGCTTAGGCAGCATATAGGGAAGCGGGGGGACTAACACCCAATAGAAACCCAAGGCTTGGGGACAGACGGGGCGGTAACCAATAGAATTGATATGGGGGATGGAAGGGGGAGGCAGCCGAAGCTCCGCTGCAGGAGGCAGAGCCAGACCAGCACGGGGCTGCTGTGCTTGGGCTGGCGGGGGCGGCTCTGGTTCGTCCCGGGGCTGCGGGGGCGGCCCGTGCAAGTCCCGCGTCTGCCGCCGCTCCTGCCGCGGAGAAACAACATCTGTCCTGGTGCCCTGGTGTGTTCCCGGGGCTCCTGCCGCGGAGAAACAACAGCTGTCCTGGTGCCCTGGAGTGTTCCCGGGGCTCCTGCTGCGGAGAAACAACAGCTGTCCTGGCGTGTTCCCGGGGCTCCTGCCTCAGAGAAACAACAGCTGTCCTGGTGTGTTCCCGGGGCTCCTGCCGCGGAGAAACAACAGCTGTCCTGGTGCCCTGGCGTGTTCCCGGGGCTCCTGCCGCGGCAGTGCGGGGGGCGAGGGCAGGGGCGGCGGGTCTGAGACCCTCCCGATCCCGGGGGTGTCCCGGGAAGAGACAGTGCTGTCGATGATGGATGACTCATTCAGGAGAACAAACCTCCTGGAGACACACAGACCTGGTGTGGTAACAGCCCATCAGGAAAGCTGTAAATGATTTGCGGGATAGACTCTGTATCCAACAAGGCTATAGAGAGGTGCGTTTATTCCAGGCCTGGGTGCCTGGGGAACAGCTCCTCCAAAAACATGCACACCTGGTCGAGTTAACAACGTTTATATGTAAGTCAGTTATACATTTTCATTATTTCTTCATGCATAAACATTATTTTCTCAGAGAAGGCAGGGTTATTATAATGAGTTCTAAGAACTGATTTCCATCTTCTCCACCCCGTGCACCTCCTTCTTGCGCCTGCACTTTTCCTCCTGAGAATTTGGGGCAGGGGCCCCTGGTGGTCTTTGGGGATGAAGTCAGGTGTCTTCCTTCTGTGAACTTTTTACCTTTTGCTCAAAACTGCTTCAACCCGGACCTGTTGGCAACTGTAGCTGGTCTAATTGGACTTACTTTGCTCTTTTGACATGTTTTCTGATTTATCTTCGTTTCATGGGGTATCCTGGCTGTGTTATTTGGTCCAAGAGGCTCTGGGGCCTCTTGGTATGGCACCTGCAAGGACACCTTGTGGGTTTAGCTGTATGTTACACAGTGAAATTTATACTATTGAAGTAGAGAAAAGCCAGAACTTAGGGGATTTTACTAAAAGCACCCAACTTTCATGGGAGTTTCCAAGAGATAAGGTTTAATTTACGGGAGACATCTAACTTCCAGTGGAGTTATAATTAACGATCCAATTAGCGTAGACCTGCGCTTAGCTAAACAACAAATTGACAGATTAATCCCAAGAAAAGAAGCCAGAGCACCATGGTTGGCAAGACCCACTGCAAGATCAGACCGAGTTGAAAAGTTCATGAGGATGAAGAGCAAAAATACAACCACCACCAGATGAAGTAACAGGATCTCCCCTCATAATATTCCTCAAAATGGACAGCTCCGCCCCAACGCCGCCTGCTATGAATATTATAACTACATATTGCAATATTATAATTATGCATGAATATGTAAGTAAAAATATTGTAATCCCTCACCAGAAATGTATAAATACTGCAGCTTCTCACTGTAGTCTCTGGAGCTCTTTTGTCCGATACTAATCGGAGGGTTCCCCAACGTTGTCTTAATAAATACCTTGCTGTTTATTGACTAAAACTTTGTCTCTAAACAGTTTGTTCTGCCTTTTTGGGCATCACTATCAAGGTAATTTTATGATAGGTATATCAAATAATAAAAGCATAAAAAAAATAAATAAGCATAAAGAAAAAAAATATAAAAAAAAATACGCAAGCCCCCCCTCCACCCCCCATTAAAAGTAATACTTGATTCTAAAACTTCAGCAACAAGTCTCTAGTATGCAGCTGCTTAGGCTCCGAGTACTTCTTCAGTGGTGTCTTCGTGGTCCACAATTAAAGCCCGTTCTTTCCACTCTTCATAGTCTGGTGTGTTTCCCATCAACTGTTGCACCACAAGGACCTGAGGTGTTTTCTGAAACGAGCCCAAAAAATGGACAAAAGGCTGTGATTATTGTCCATCACAATGTAGAAGAAATATATCACATGAGTGATCTGCAGTGCCACAGGGATAAGGAAACGTTTCCTCAGCTTTCCATGCTCAGCAGTGGGTGAGATGAACCCCTGGCAGGCCTCAAGCAAGGAGCAATGGCAGGAACTGAGCTCCTCCAGCTCAGCTCACATTGAAAGAAGAAGGAGCTGCTCCTGCAGTGGAGCCACATCAGCTGCAGACCCTTTTGCTGAAAGGCCCCAGAGGCCAAAGCAGGAGTGGGAGGTGGGGGCTGCAGTGGGCAGGGCAAGGTGGCTGTCCCTGCTCCCCACAGCTGAGATGGCTCCTGACAGGCACAGGCAGGGCCTTTGGCAGCACAGGGCAGGGAAAACTCATCAAACCACCCTTGACCTGTGTGTTCCTCTGCAAGCAGGTCTCTTAGTGGGTTGGATTTGTTTACCAGACCTGCCCTCGGGCTCTGAGGACTCACCTCTATCATCTCCCCTGTACTTGGCTTCCTGCAGCTTTGTTCTGAATGGCCTGCAGGGGGAAAAAAAAAGCAGGTAATTACTGGATTTGTCAAGACTTGCTGGGGGTTCCAAACAGAGTTCACCGACTGTGGGAATCTGACTAAGTGAAGAATGAGAGTAAAATGGGATATTCACATTCCAACAGAAGTTATAACAGTATGGAAATTACAGTCTTAAGCTGCACCAAGGAAGGTTTAGGTTAGACATTAGGAACAAGGTCTTTATAAAAAGAATGTCTAGGCATTAGAACAGGCTTCCTGGGAAGGTTTTTGAGTCACTGTTCACAGACCTGTTTAAGAAGAGACTGGATGTGGCACTTGGTGCCATGGTCTAGTTGACAAGGTGGTGTTGGGTCAAAGGTTGGACTCAATAATCTCAGAGGTCTTTTTCCAGACTAATTGGTTCTGGGGTACTGTGATAACAATGGCCCAGACATGTCAGTTCCAGTTGGTTCTAGTCAACAGTTTCTAACAGCTACACAACATTCAACATTAATTCCATATTCCATATTAACAGGGCGGGATGCTGAGGATCTGGGTGTGTGACCTGGATGGCAGAGAGTTAAATCACTGGGGTGAGTGTTGTCTGCCCAGCTGCTGAGGTTAATTTATGGCTCCAGGGGTGAGAAGCAGATGGAAAAAATCACCCCTCCCTTGGAGTGTGTTCTTCTTCAGACTGGGGGACTGGATGTGTTTCCCAGAGCAGCACTCAAGGCTCTGTGGACTCACCTCCATCATCTCCCCTATGCTTACCTTTGAGGGACTGCACTTTTTTGACCTCTGTTGGAAAAGAGAAAAGCAGAGAATGAGTACATTTGTCAAGGCTTGCTGAGGGGTCCAAATGAAGCTTGTCAGCTGTGGGAAGATGATGGGAGAAAAAGGGGATATTCACAATTCAACTGAAGTTGTTAGTATGGAAATTACAGGGTGAAATGCAGCTGCCCCTCCCTGGGCAGACTGTGCTCAGCATGGCCACAACCTGTTCCCCAGTGACTCCACACACACAGTCTGTGACCTCAAGCACCTGCTAAGGGAGATGAAAGGGAGGGTGGAGCAGATGGAGCCCCCCTGGCCAGGCTGTGCTGTAATCCCTGCAGGGAGGGGAACTCCTTGGAGCTGAAAGACCTCACAGCAGCTCTCAGCTAAGGGGGAGAGGAGAAGATGTCTTGCTGCTGAACCAGCAAATGGGGCAAAATTATTTTCCTCAGAAGAAACTGGTTCATTAACATCTCACTGCAATACCAACACAGATCTCCATCCCTGAGTTATCAGTCTTCAAGGTATGACCACCCCTCCCTGAGCATGTGCTCTATATTTTATTGTCTATACATTTGGGAGTGAAGTGAGAGGATTTAACACCAACCAATATCAAAGTTATGTGTGACTGGAGAAACTCAAACTCCACCTAAATATAAGTAATTGCTATAAAATCAGTCTAAGACTGGGAACAAGTCAGGGAAGGCTCCATTGGAACTCATGGGACTTTTGACAGGCTGAGCCTGTTCTCTCCCATAAAAACATTTATTTGGTAAAAACCACACTCTGTGCACACTGCATGATTATCTTGAGCTCTCCTTGTTTATTGGAGCTTGTCTGGGTATTGCTTTGAATATGGTATTGCAGTCAGGTGGTCTCAACTGCAATGCTTGAACCTGAACCTCTTACAACTTTAAGTTATCAGTGTAAATATTAAGAAGAACGGTTATTGTTTATTCTGTTAAGTGGGAGTCCCTCAGGGGCACTGACAGTCACCAGAACTGGGGAACACCCTTGAATGAACTGGGAATACCCAGGAGGGGACTCTCTTTACTTCTGACCTGTGTCCCTGAACTATTCAGTCGAACCACAGCAGCTGCTGATTGGAGTGTCCCCATAACACGACAGTGACTGACTGGTCAGGCACAGGCTCTGGGCTTTCTGGGGTGCTCACAGACCAATCATACACAAAGGGATTGAGGAACTCTCCCCTTTCATGGGACATCCAACTCTCTACTCTTGGTGACATTGAGGCTACCCCTGCACTCCCCTATTCCCTCACCACCACCACCCTGTTTTCTTAAGTAGTTCTGCTTTCATTTCATCCTGCCTTGCCATGAGCAATGGTTTCCTGGTGCTGGTTTGGGCCCTTGCCCAGGACAGTCTGCCACAGGTTCTGCAGGCTGGGCAGGGCCCTGCTCCAGCTGCCACCCAGGAAGGAAAACCAAGTCCCCAAAGGCACCCCAGAAAGGGCTGAGCATGGCTGTCCCCTCCACCACCACAGAGCTGGGACACCTGGCACTGGACTGGGGACTTGGGGCCTCTCCCCAGCCATGGCTGCAAGGACAGAGATCTCTGGGGAGGCCCTTACCAAGGTGGGAAATAATTCTAACACTTCTGGGAAAATAAATGTCATGCTCTGATGAACAAACTCCACTGGAAGCTTTGGGCAGGATGAGAGCAGTGGAGGCAGAGGAAGGGACCCTTCTAATTCACCACTGGAAAAGTCCATCAATCCCATCCTCCTTCCTCCTCTTGCTTCTGAATACCATGGTCTATCCAAGCTCTCACCTGCACGTGGAGTCATCTCCCTCCTGCCTCTGGATGACAGATGAGGAGATAGAAAGCTCCTACTTGGAGAAGAGCTTAGGTCTAATACCTCTGTGGGGCAGAGCCAGACCCTACTTGGTATTTAATCCTACTTGTCAGAGCAGCCTCAAAAAGCACTGAGAAATGATCCCTTGCAATCACAGAGTGAAACCAAACCTGAGCCATCTGTTCAGAGCCTTCTTCAGGAGGAACACTCTGCCAGAGCAGGTTCCTCAGAGAACTTTTTCACATGGATTGACCTCCCACAGCCTCACTTCTGATAACATGAGGTCCTCTGAGACAAGAGCCCTTACCTCTATATATCAGAAAAGCACCAGCAGCCAAGGTGAGAAGCAATAAAGTGAGGACTGTCCAGAAGGCAGGGACAAATGGAGACACATGTGGAAAAGCAGCACCTTTGGAGGGAAAATATGTGAGTGTCATCTGACATTATTCAAACTTTCCCCCAAATTTCAGCACCAACCCAATGAGTTCCTGTGGAGATGAATGGAGAAATAGTCCCAGTCCTACATGGGTGGGCACAGCCTGCCTTCTCATGGGAGGTGCATCTGGGGCAAGAGAGTGATTTCTCACTGCAACCTTTCAAGGAATGCTTCACCAGAACCTTAAAGGCAAGAAAGTTTGTGAGTGGGAGAAATGTGTTTCCATGGAAGAAGCTCTACCTTGGATTCACAGCTCTTGCTTCTTCCAGACTTTCCTGCCAGTGTCTCTCAGTCTTTAACCCAACTTTTGGATTGGTCTTTCTGAGATCCCACACTCCAACTGCCTTAAATGCCAAATTTCCTTTGTTAAGAAAGAGCTGCAGAGTGGGGCGTGTTTTCCTTTCACCTCCCCACTATTCCGTGGAGGTGGCAGGGAGAAGATGTGTGGTTTGTATCCCTCTTTTAGAATGAATGTGTAGGAGGCTTGTCTAAGTTTGAGGATTGGCAAAGCAGGACACAGGGCACTAAAGCACACTCAGCTTTTCCCCTGGCACCTCCCCAGTCCATGCTGGCACTACACGTGGGCACAGATGGTCACTGCCCAGGGACTGCACCAAAGCTGTGCCAGTGTGGTGAGGGGGGATGCACCACTCCTGTTTGAGTCCCACTGCTGAGTTAAAGCTCTATTTCACATGGATTTGTCCTGGCTAATAGTAGGAAATGGAAGTAGATGACCTGTGGGGTCTCTTCCAAATCAAACCATTAGAGGATTCTGTGATTCTGCTACTCCATACTAAGCTTTATTTGCTCAGTGACCCCAGGCTGACCAGCTCCACCTGACATTATCAGTACCTGCACACAAACGATGCTGACTGTGCTGCTGGGGGGAACTGGCAGCCCAAAACATCTCCTTAGCTCAGCTGGGAGCTCACCAGAGGGAGGGCACCCAACCCTATCAGTCCCACAGCCAAGAGTGCTGAGCACTTGTCAGTCTGTCAGGGGGCTCACACCTCCCCAGCACTGATTGCTGCAGCTCAGCAGCCCCACACGGGTCATAGCAGGGCTCAGCCTGGGCATGGACCTTGCAGAACATCTCCTGGCCCAGGAACTCAGCCCCAGTCTCTTTGCAGCTTTACCAAGTGTTCCTGCCTGCTCCCTTTCACCACACAATGCAGCTGCCTTCCAACATGCAGTGCAGGCTCTGTGCCTCCTGGAAGATTCAGCTTTAAAGCTCCTTCCTTGCCTAAAACTGCAAGGGCTGCCACGACCCTCATGGGCTGGTCAGATCACCAGTTCCCCCATTGCCTCCTGGGTGGTGGCACATGGGTTGAATCTTCTTGTCTCCTTACAGAGCTCTCAGTGACTCAGAAATAAAGTGTCCCAGGGATCAAAAAGCAGGTGCCACGTGGCCCAGGGGCTGCTGTGAGTGGGGAGGTGACATGTTGGGTCATATGAGGGTCATCAGCTGGGGGACAGTGACCTTTCAGAGAGCTCCTTTCCCTCTGTAAGAGCTTCCCCCCTTCCCCACCCAGCCCAGGAAGTTTCCAACCTGCAATGCTGAGCTTGGTGGCTGTATCAGAGCTCCAGTCCTTGGATGTCACAAGGCAACTGTAGATTCCTTCATCTGCTGGCTGGACATTCTTCAATGTCAGGGACACGTTCCCAGTGGCAATTCCATCTCCTGGCATTGATGTCCGCCCAAGGTATTTCTCCATTGGTTCACCACCAGACTGTCCATATCTGTAGATGTCCTCTGGATGCCAGTCTGTGATTTTCCTCCACTGCACTTCAGGGTTGTCCAGTGGCTTTGTGGAAGAGATGGTGCAAGGAAGGATTGTATCCTGGCCAACAATCCCCACCACGTTCTGGGGAGAGGTCACCTCAACAATTTCTGTGGAAACCAAAATTGAGTGAGTATCTGGCTGAAATCACTCAGAAAATGTACTGGTGTGAAGGACACAGAGGATGGGGACAAACACTGGAGAACAATGGAAAGTTGAAATATTCCCTAATGACATTGTTCTTTTCTGTTAATGCATCTTCAGACCAGGAGACAATAGCCCATCACAGAAAGATACAGGAAAATAAACTAAACCAAAACAAACCCTCCAGATCTTTAGGGGAAACTCAGTTTCAAAAAAAATTTAGGAAGGCAGAAATAATGATTTGATGAAAATGGTTCACAACTTTTAAGTTTTTTTTTATAGAAAGGAAATTCATCTTGGTTTGCAGCATTCACTCACTGACTTTATTCTCATCTTCTTTTCTCTGAGGTAAAATGGGAACGGGGGACAATAGAAATTGGAAAGCTGAACATAATTGCAGAGAGTGAGAAACCAGGCTGATACAAGTTTTAGAGACTGGGATTATTTTTGATAAAAATGAAAAACTATAAAGTAGAAAAGCATGTCCAGAGCCGTTTCCTGCAGCTCCCCAGCCTGCCTGGCCCCTTGGCAGCCCTGTGCCACCAGCAGAGGAGCAGCTGTGCCAATGCAAACTGCCCCAGCAGGCAGAGAAAGGCTCTTGGTGCTGGGGCAGGGCTGGACATGGCAGAGCTGCCTTGGCTTGGGGCTGCCCTGGCCCCACCAAGGGACACAAACTGCGGCTGCAACGGGCTGGATTCCCCAACAGCAGAGGGGCAGGGCAGCTTGGGCTCTCCTGGAGTTCAAATCAGGCCTTCTCAGGAGACCAGGACCCTCAGCTGGGGCACTGCTGATCATCTGCAGACTGCAATCCCCCAGAAAGGAGCAGAACAGCACATGGAAGTGTTACCTGAGCGATGGATGGCCGGGATCAGTGCCAGAGCCAACAGGAGCCACCTCCTCTGGTCCATCCCTGCAGTCACAGAGGTGGGACGATCCCCCAGCTGAGCTGGAACAGGCACAGAAGGCAAGTGCACAAATGAGGGAAATCCTGTCCCAAACTCCTCTGATCTCTCTCACCTGGCTCTTGCCATCAGCTGCTACTTCTGAAGGTGCAAATCACTCAAAGTGGTGAGTTCAGAGATTAAGAAAAACTTGTGCCTTTCCAGAGATTGATTTAAAGAAAAACAAGATATTAATAGCAAAGCACAATTTTATTACGGCCTGGCCAGTGGCCGGGGCCACGCAGGGGGCCCATGCCCCAGCTACGTCTACAGGGTAAACAAAATTCAGCCCTTTTTAAGGAGTTAGCAACAAATGTTATCTCTTACAGGCACTCTGTACATTTACAGTTTTTCACCCCCCCCTTATTGCCCCGGTTTCTTTCCCCCCCCCCGCCCGTCTGTATTAGAAAGCACTTTTCATGTGCTTCGAGCTGCTTCTTCATTTGAGCAAGTCCTCTTATCTTGGTTGCACATACTCAAGTCAGCTCTAGCCCTACTTTTATCTTAACTGTCCACCACTTGGGCTGCTCCCAGTTACATTACATTCTGCAAAGTCCAGCAAATTCAAAAGCCAGCAAAAATAGAGTTAAATTTTAAGCCATATTGTTTTGTCTTTGTTTCAAGATCTCAATTACCCCTGCAGCTCCTGGGGATTTCTCTCAGTCTAACCTGCTCCCAGGAAGTTGTGACAGGGCATGAAAGAGGGGAACATTGAACCCAGCCCCCACTGCCTGCTGTGAAATTTGGTGGACACCTTAATTAACACACCAGCTTAAGTCTCTGGTCCGGGTTGCACAAGTCTCTCTGTCCATGCTCTGAGATAGGAGAAGAGGAGGAAAAATGTACAGTTTCCTCCCTCCCATGCCTGTGATTGGAGGCTGGAGAATCCCTGGTGTTTGCTATGCTGCAGTTCCTGCTCCCTGAGAACCCTCAGGCTGCAGAGTGACAGTGCATCAGCTCCAGCACAAACCTGAAATCATTTAGGGAGCTGCACCAGGCTCAGCTTTGCTGCATGACACTGAAGATCCTGCCCTTCTCTGGCTCTCCTTGAGCACTTTGGCATTTCAAGGATGTGGCTGATGGTCCTTATCTCAGTCCCCATAGCAACACCTTTGGTGTGACATCTTTAGTACTTTATTAGTGTTCAATGCTCCATGTTTAGTGGGCAGTGAGGAAGGTGGGGCATCCTGATGCCTTCCAAGCAGGAGTCCATCACCCTGCCCTGCAGTGTCTGGATACATCCCTAATTCCCAGAGAAGGTGCCCTACAGGTCTCACAGCTACATCTGATGGGACTAACTCAGATGCTGTTGGAAAGGGCCTGGTGGTAATTACTATCATTATTATTTATTTTATTTGTTTCAGTTATTAAGCTGGTGTTTCCTCAACCCACAAAATTTACTTTTCCTTTCCAATGCCCCTCCCCACCCAGGGGTGCCAGGGAATGAGTGAGCAGCTCTGTGGTACTGAGTGGCCATCTGGGGTTAAAGCAGGACAGTTTCACATCATTCCAGAAGCTACAGGGGTCGGGGTGACACAACCACAGCCTCAGTTCCACCCACCCCATCACCCACATGTCCAAACACTCCACAGGCAGCTCAGGGCATTGGATGTCCAACTGCAACTGGCACTAAACTTTGGAAACTGTCCTGTTGGATTCTGCTGCTTCTACTGCCCAGGGGTTTCCATGGGCTTGGACCTGCACTAAATTTGTGTTTTGCAGTCCATTGTCCCATGAGGCCATGAGACATTTTGTTGGAGGCATTAATTTGTAGGCACATGAAAATGGGTTAATCATTTCTAGAGATGAGGGTATAGAACCTTAAAAAATTTCTTTTCCTCCTAAGGAGGGCCCAAAAGAAACCTGATATCTAACAAGTCATCAGTTACTACTTCAGAAACCAAAACCCCATTCCCAAACAAGCTGAAGGCTTTTCAGAAAAAAACAAGTGAAAATAGTCCTAAAACTGACCAATCAACCACACAGAGTTCCTCCATCCCCCAAACCTTCCCATTCAGCACTGAACAGACACACCAGGACACAGTTTAACTGAGGTCCATACTCAGTGTTACACCAGAAGGGGAGAAAATGGAGCTGGGCTGAC
>JAJPCS010012694.1:0-22818 GCA_021164005.1 Willisornis vidua nigrigula | reverse complement strand
GGAGCTGGAACAGCACTGAGGGACTGGGATAGGGACTGTAGGGATGGGGTTGGAACTGCTGAGGGACTGGGATAGAGACTGTAGGAACGGAGCTGGAACCGCTGAGGGACTGGGAGAATGGCTGTAGGGATGGAGCTGGGACACCACTGAGAGACTGGGATAGAGACTGTAGGGATGGAGCTGGAACCGCTGAGGGACTGGTATAGACACTGTAGGGATGGAGCTGGAACTGCTGAGGGACTGGGATAGAGACTGTAGGGATGGAGCTGGAACCGCTGAGGGACTGGGAGAATGGCTGTAGGGATGGAGCTGGGACACCACTGAGGGACTGGGATAGGGGCTGTAGGGATGGGGCTGGAACCGCTGAGGGACTGGGATAGGGGCTGGGATAGGAACTGTAGGGCAGGAGCTGGAATCACTGTATGGCTGGGACAGCAGCTGTAGGGATGGAGTGGAAATCCCTGTGGGGCTGGGATAGGTAGGCAGAGCAAGGCAAGGCAAGGTAGGGCCGTGTAAACCCTTGCCTTGCTTACCCCTTGCTTTGCCTCTCCTACCACTTGCTTGAGATGGTCTCCCATCCATAGCCTTGCCTCAGAAGTTTCTTTCCACCAGGTGGCAAGCTGGCTTTGCTCTCGCTGTTTTCACCCCCTCTGCCCATATCTCTGGACCGCCTTCAGGCACAGAAGCGTCTCTCGGTTCGTTTTTCAGGGTGGCCGGGAACCCACCCAGAGCTCCCAGCCCTCCTCTCCATATCTCTGGTGGACGGAGCGTGGGCGCAGCACATGGCACCCCTTCCACTCAGCAGCCGTGCTTTCAGACAGTCCTGGTGTGATACACCTGCAGTGGCCCTCCTGCGCCTCACCCTGTGGTGACCCTGCGCCGTTCCCCATGCTCCCGACCCTCGCTGGGCCAGCTTAGAGCTTCCCAGGCAGCGGGGAGGGACAGAGTGGCTGCAAATGGCCTCAGTAGTCATTTTCTGAGGAGGTTTGGTGGGAATAGGCTTGCCCAAGAGGGTCAGCTGTAGTTCACCACATCAGAGAGCTGCTTACTACCCGCCTGGGGGTGTGGGACAGCCGCAAAACAGCCCCCGGGACCGGTTCCCCGTGGCACACAGGCTGGGGCACGCGGGACTCATTAGCGGGCGGCACGTCCGAGCCGGTTTTCACTCGCCCCTCCTCCCCGATGCACAAATCTCATCAGCAGCAGCCACTCTAACCCGCCCCACGCCAGCCCTAATCCCATCTCGGGGTGGGCCCTCGGGCTCACAGCGGCCGGGCGAGGGGTGCACAGGGCGGGCAGGGACACCCCCGAGAGCCGGGGCACCGCGGGGGTGGTACCGGGCACTGCCCGTGGAGAGGCGCCGTGCTGGGGGCGGGCCGCCCGCCTGCCGTGCGCTCCGGAGAGGGGGCTGAGCTGAGCTTTGTCCTGGGTTAATTTTAGACCAAGGAGATAAGAGAGGGGAGGCGCATGGAGGGGCTTAAAGGGTCCCTGTGGCCCGGCGCGGGGCAGGCCCGCCCTCCGCCATCCCTTTGGCAGCGCCCGGGCAGCTCACGGGGTCCCGCTACCCTCCCCGGCCGCGGGGGCTCCTACCGGGCCGGGGGCTCGTGTCGCCCCACGGGACGGAGCGGGGCAGGCAGCGCTGTGCGGGGTACTCGGCAGCGCCCCGCGGGGCCAGCGCAGCGTCCCGGGCTGGGGTGCGGGGGGGACCTACGGAGGACCCCGTCCTTTGGGGGTGCGTGACAGGGTGACCACGTGGTGGGGGGTTCCCCGCAGGAGGATGCGGGCACACAGCCCCGGAGAGGGGCGGCTGCTGCGTGGGAGGCCCACGCGTGAGAGCTCCGCCCGTGGGGTGCGGGAACCCGCCACGTGCGGGGCAGCGCTGACCCGGGGCAGCGCTGACCCCGCGCACCGCCCCCCGGCGGCCACCGCCCCTCCTTAAGGGCCCGCCCCGGCGCGGCTCTCTCCGCCCCGGCCCGGCTCCGCCCGCCTCGGCCCGCCCCGCTCCCTCCAAGTGAGGGAATAAAGTTGCGGGCCGGGGCAGGCGGACCCGTTCGGAGCGCAGCGCGGCGGCAGCGCCGGGCCATGGCCTCGCAGGAGCTGGCGCAGAAGCTGCAGCGGCGGCTGCAGCTGGAGGAGAGCGGGCCGGCGGCGGCGGAGGGCGAGGCAGAGGCGGCCACGGGCGGCGAGGCGGCGGAGCGGAGCTGCCTGACGGCCAGCGCGGGCGCGGAGCTCAGCGCCAAGCTCTGCCGCCGCCAGGACATCAACGAGGGCGCGGCGCAGCCGCGGCGGGCCGCCGTCTTCAACCCCTACACCGAGTTCAAGGAGTTCAGCCGCCGGCAGATCAAGGACATGGAGCGCATGTTCCGGCTGTGAGTGGGGCGGGGGTCGCTGAGGCTCTGCCTCCTTCCGCAGCCCATCCCGGCCCCGGCCCCGGGGGCACATCTGCGGAGGGGCTGCCCGCACTTGGCCGCGGGCTCGCAGGGCTCCGCGGTTTTGCGGTCGGGCTGGGGGAAACCGCGGCGGGTTCCCAGCGCCATCTGATCCCCAGATTGGCCCTGTGCTTTGCAGGGCGGGGGGTGTCGAAGGGTTTCCCTGGGGCTCAGCCCCGTGTTTAGCTCACGGCTTCTACTCTACCGGGCTTGGGACGGTGGCTGTTTGTGGTGGTACCCGTGAGGTGTGGCTTTGGGGGTTGCTCTGGGTGGGACGGGGGATTGCAACAGCACAGGGGCTGCTGCCCCGCAGCCTGGGACACCAGGTGGGTCTATGTCCAGGGGTCCGGCAGAGGCACTGAACATTTGTCTGTAGCAACTGCGACCTTGAACACCCCCAGCGTCTCTGCTGGCTCTGCTTGGCAGTGTCCTCACTCCTCACACAGTCCTGTCTGCCAGGCTTGGTGCTCCCTCCCCTGCACCCAAACAAAGCTTGAGCGCAGCTTCCTCTTGCTTCCCCCTTCCTGGGAGCTAGGATGGGGTTCTTCTGGTGGGAAGGTCTATGTTAAAGTCAAGGTGCTGGTAGCAATAGGGAGAGCTGTTTTTGTAAGCAGAAAGGCTTAGCCCTCCCTGGGGCCGTGCTCCTGCCCTTATCTCTCCTCCAGATCCCGTCCTGGCTCCTGCGGTTGGGCTGTGCCTGGGTATCTTTAATTGTCTGTGCTCTTGTCTCCCTCCAGCACCACAAACCCCTGGGCTCCTGGGGACTGGTGTCCTCCCAGCTCCAAGAGAGGGGTCAGGCAGGCTGCCAGACCAGCTGCTGCCAGGCACGAGGTGGTAGGACCACAGCAGCTGCCACAGCAAGGTACAAAGATGTACTTACACTTACGGAGGCAACTGCAGTGGGCTTTGGAACTTGTTAGGTCCTTGTTTTCCTATCTGAAAGCTGCCTTGGGCACCTTGGATTGTCATGAGAAGACCAAGAGGCTGGTTGAATGCTGCCAGTTCCCAGCCCTGTGGGGTGTTGCTGTCCCCAGCTGGGGCTGCTGCCGCAGGAGACCAGGCTTTTGTGAGCTTCCTGGAGTTCGGAGTTCTTTGTTGCACGGGCTGCGTTGTGTTGGCAGCTGGTGCGGGAAGGGAGGTGGTCCAGGCGAGACTGCTGCTCCACTCTCTCCCGTGTGCCTTTTGACCGTGCTTGAAGGGGATCCCACTCTGCAGAGGCTGAGATGGTGCTGTGAGGACTGGAGGACAAATAATGCAGGCAGCTGTAGTGCCCAGAAGCTGCAGGCAAGAGCCTGGAGCGGGCAGTGGCACTGCCTCAGTAGGGAAAAGGAAAGGAGCAGCAGTGGTTTTGGGAAATAAAAAGTAGAATAGCTGAATTGCAGCCGAATTTTTCAACAATGAGCTCATTAAACGCAGCCTCATAAGCGGGGGAAAAAACCTAGGCTTTGCAGTTGAATGCTAATCAGCTGGTCAGTGTAGCTGGAAAGCATTGCATACTCTGAGAGCACTATCGCAGCTGAGTGCTGACTGCTTGTGCCAAAGGGTCAAGAAGGTGGGCTGTGTGCTCCCCTCTTGTGCTTCTTGGACAGCCAGATGGAAAACCCCATCCTGGTATTCACTCTGTTACAGGCACCTGAGGTTTACAGTGGCAGAGGGATCTGGTCTCTGCTCCGTCTGCTGCCAGTGACCTGTTTCAAGTGTTGGCTGACACCACGTGCTCCATGAGGAGAGGAAATGTTCCCCTTAATTCCTGTCAATCAGAGCTTGAGTTAATGTGATTAGGGCTTTTATTCTCTTTATGGCTTATTGGCCCTGGCCATGACAACCCAGGGTCTTTCTTACATCCTTGTCTCAAAGCCTTATTTTTCTTTTAGTGTCTTCTTGCTGCCATGGGATGCCAGGTTTTCACTGAGACTTCCCATCCAAAAACATGGGGTTTTATCAGTTTAGTGAGACTTGTAGATCTGTAGTTCAGACTAAACCTGAGCCTGTGGGTCCTGTGCATGCTGTGGGCTGGGTCATGGTGCTCTAGCTGGAAAGAGGTCCTGGTGATAGCATCTGCTATCACCAGGTGCCTGTCAGGGCATCCCATGGTATGGGTGGTGGCTGTGACTGCCCTGTGCCAGCGTGGAGGGAAAGGACTTATCTGAACATGGGACTTCCCAAATTCCAGTGCTCCATCCAGGTGCTGTGTTGCTGCTGGCTGTGCTGGGAGCATGTTTCCAGAGCAGAAACAGTGCTCCTTGCTCCTGCTGCCATGCTTGGGCTCGCTTTCCCCCTGCTCTTGTCCAAGCTGCCTCTTGGCCACATCCCCCATTTCAGCCTTGTTCCACTGGGGTTGGGGTGCAAGTGTCTGCTGGGGGTGCTGGGTGCAGGCAGCTCTTCGGTGGGTATTTTTTTGGCAGAGGGACCAGGAAGTCTACAGCTCTGGCTAATTATAATGTGACCTAATTAGCTGCCTATTCTGACAGTATGTGAGGACCACACATAGCCATGATAACCTCTCTTTCCCGAGTCTTTTGAGTGAATTGTCAGGGTCTTTGGAGTCTCGCAGCTCCCCTTGGTGCCATCCTTGTCTGGGGAAGTGGCAGAGGGGAGTGTGAAAACCAGGCTGTGAGGCTGTGTCTGGTGGGAATGACCTTTTAGAGAGACATACGGGGGAGGAAAACAGATCCCAGCTTCATCTGTGGGGTGTGAGGGAGTGGAGAAATTCCAGTCTTGCTATTGCTTTTGTCTTTAGGGAATTTTATGTGTTGCCCACACGTTGCACAAGTGCCTTGTGTCTGGCCAGTGGGAGAGGCTGTGAGTCCCGTTGCTGTCCTGGAGCCCCTTTGCTGGGTGCCCTGGCCTTGCCTGCTGTGCTGCAGCAGACCTGCTCTCCCCAGACCTGCCTGTGCTTGGGGTGACCAGCTGCCTCTGGTCTGTGACCAGCAGCCTGTGGAGCTCCAGCAGTCAGAGGGTTATCCCATGGGGACTCAGCCACCCAGTCTGGGCCTGCAGGTCTTGCCCAGCATCTTGGAGGAGCTCTCAGTGGAGACCACCTTCATTTCACCCTTGTGTCCCTCCAAGAGCAGGAGAGCTCCTTTGGCCTGGGCTGGGGAGGATGGAGCCATTTGCGGCCAAGGAGCCTGTTCCTGCCCCCATTCTAGTATGGAGGAATCGTTTCCAAAGATCTCAACAAGGAAATTCAATATTCCATTTGGAGGGGACCAACAGTGATCACATCTAGTTCAACTACCTGATTGCTTCAGGGCTGACCAAAAGTTAAGCTTATTGTTAAAGGCATTGTCCAAATGTTTCAAGCACTGACAGGCTTGGGTCTAGGAAGCCTGTCCAGGGTCTGACAACCCTCTCAGGTTGAAAGAAATGCTTTCTCCTCAGGTTCAGTCTGGTCCTTTCCTGAGAAAGTTTTGAACTATTCACCCTATCCCTGAATATCAGGGAGAAGAGACCAGCACCTCCCTCTCCATGGAAGGTGAAACACAATGCTCAGAGGGAATAAAGTGCTACTTTTTAAAAGGGATTTTGAAATATTTAAGAGGAGATTGTTACTGCTTCACCATCATTATCCCAAGTGCTTTATTGCAAAACCTGTATTAGGCCATTGCAGCATGCAAGAATTGCAGATCAAAGGACAGCTGACCGTAGTGTGTGGAGCAAGCTCAGGTACAATAAACAGGTACAGGGAGGGCAGGTTTTCATTCCAGCTTTTCTCAAACATGAATGTTTAGAGACTGCTCTTTGATCTTCAGTATTTTGTATTTCTTATTCAATTGTCCTCTTTTTGTTACTTGGGGTTTTACAGGCAGCTGGAAGGTGACTGCAGAGTCACTACAGGTGACGCCACCCTTGGCATTTCCTTTCTTCTCCCTTCCTGATCCATCTTTCTTCTGCAAGGGAACCCCCATCTGTGCTGTGTGGCACCAGCGCAGTGCTTGTACTTGGGCAGTAATTGTGTGTAACACACTTCTTGCTCTTAAGCAAGTCTGTTCAGCAAGCATTCCCTCCTTCCCCCAGCTTTGACTCCTGCTTTCCTCTCACGGCCAGGCACGCTCTGCTGGCCGGGTGGAAGTGAGCCAGCATGGGAATCTGGGTGCATCCTGGTTGCAGCGGATTCTGGCAGTTGCTGCCTGTGTCCTGTGCTTTGGCAGGGCCTGGCTGTGTGCTCCGAGCTGCTGCGGCTCAGCTGCCCCAGCAGGCACCTGCCACAGCACCAAGCTGTGCTGGAGTTGCCTGCCTGTGAGGGGAGAGATGTGTGCCTGTTGGCACGAGATTCCCTCTGTAATGCCTGCACATCACTTGGGTGAGGCTTGGCTCGTGCCCCAGGGACCTTTGACCCTGAAGGAGCAAAGCTTTG
Source organism: Willisornis vidua nigrigula (assembly GCA_021164005.1). Classification (NCBI taxonomy): domain Eukaryota; kingdom Metazoa; phylum Chordata; class Aves; order Passeriformes; family Thamnophilidae; genus Willisornis; species Willisornis vidua. The sequence continues at coordinate 16,032 of JAJPCS010012694.1, read as the reverse complement.
GTGTCACAGCAGGGCAGTGGGGGATGGCAGGGCTGGCCAGGCACCCGAGTGCTGCCTGCTCTTGCTGGGTGTGGTTAAGGACCCGACTTGCCCTGGTGCCCTGCTGCAGCTCTGCCTTTGCTGCAGCTCTGCCTTTGCTGCAGCTCTGCCTTTGCTGCAGCTGTGTGTGAGTGGTATGGGGGGCTGGCTGAGCCCGGGGCCCTGGAAGGGGCTCCCAAAAAGCAGACAGTGGAGTTCTGTGAACTCCCAAAAGCAGACAGCGGGGCCTTTTGGTAGGGACGAGGTGTGCTGGGACCAGCAGCTGGCCAGCAAGGTGCAGTCTGTATCGTGCCCCATTGTGGCTGCTGGAGGTGGTGGGGAATGAACTGCTCTGTCTCTCACGCCCTATAAATATGCCTCTCCCTAAATAGTCTGGCTGTGCTGCAGCCCAGTGGCCCTACCCAGGTCCTAAAATACTTGGGCTGTTTTAGGAGGTGAGGGGGGTGGGGAGGGAATGCAGCAGTTTGCAGGGTGCTGCTTTTGGGTTTGTGTCCCTCTGTCTGCCTGTCCCTCAGTGCAGGGGACTGGTAACCTGATTTTTGGGAGCATCTCGGCATCAGCTGTACTCCAGCCCAGCGAGCTCAACACCCATTGTGTGGCTGGTACAGTGTGCTGCTCTGCCACAGCCTGCTGCTGGCAAGACCCCATTTCTCACAATCCTGGCTTTGTGCTGTCTCTCTGCAGGGATGACGAGCCCTGAAGCTGTGCCCCATGCTTAACCCTTTCGGGGCAACACACCGGCCCCGGGGCCCTTGTTTGAGGTCATGGAGACTGAGAGGAGCACAGCAGGCATGGGCTGGGCTTGTGCCCTCCTTCTGCCTTCACCTCCATAACCCAAAGCTTCCCTGTGGGGCTAAGCAGTGTCACAACCCACCTGGGCAGCCCTTGGAGGGGGCCTAGCTATTATTTTGCTTCTGCACCCAGCCAAAGGGCAGCATGAGCTTGCTGGGCCCCCAAAAACCCAACCCCGAGTGCCCCTCTGCCACCATACACTTTGCTGCTATGTCTAATCCAAGGTGCTGCATCCCCAGCCACCTTACACTGGAGGAAGGGCCCCCAAACCCTTTCTCCCAAACTTGAAAGGAAAACAGATTGACAATTAAATGCTGCACTTATTATGGTTCTGTGGTGTCCTGGAAGTGCATTTCAGTGCTGGGCTGGGTGATGCTGTGAACGTGTGGCTTAATTAACTGACACCTACCTTGCTGTGAGGAACTTGCATTTCCTCCCTGTGATGCCTCAGGTCTGTGACCTGGTTTCTGCTCTGATGGAGGTTTCTTTCCTCATTTTTCAGAAAGCTCTCCAGCCTGGTGGGCTATTGGATTTGCTGAATGCAGAGTGCAGGCAGACTGGCAGCAGGGGCTGTGTGCCAGCCTGGTCTGGTGGTGATGTCCCTGTTGTTTGAGTTCTCTTGGTCCTGGGACCCTTAGAAACAAAGAGGCACAGAGAGTATCAAAACTGGCTGTGGAGGCAGTGGGACTCTACAAAGTCATGGAGGCCACCCTAGTTTGGGGGATAAACATGCTGTGCCTGTGCCCCTGAAGGCAGGGGCAGAGCTCTTGGCTGAGCCCCGCCTCGTGCTGCGTGACAGCAGTTTGTCCATGCCTGCCTTTGCCACAGCTTCCTCTGCGGCTCTGAGGGTTCTCAGCTGGAAAGGGCTTTATTCCAGGGTAACCACAACTGTGCAGATCTCTGTCTGGGATGGCCATAGCCCTTGTTTCTTTGGAAGGGAGCTAAGAGTCAATGAAAGATGATGGGGGGTGGGGAGGATTTGACTGGCTGCTGCCCACTGGAAGGCTTCAGTGCTGTGCCTAGAGTTTCCTTTCTGAATGGTTGAAAGGCTTTAACACTGTCAGGGTTGTGGTGGTGGTGAGGGGCAGTGGCAGGCTGTGACCAGGGCTGAGCCCAGCTTGGCAGACCCTGACCTGCCCTCTCATGTGGTGCCCCAGCTCTGTATTGAGCCCTGATGACAGGACCAGTACGAGAGAGGGCTGTTGAGGGGCTGTCTGATAGCAGAGAGCCCATCCCTCCAGCCTTTGGACTTTGACAGCCAGCCATGGCCCTGGTGGGTGTGAAGTGCTGGTTGCTGTGGGCCGGATGCTTTGCTCACACCCACAGCAGCTGTTGGGAGGAATTGGTGCACAGTTCCCAGCTGTGCACAGCAGGTCACTTGCTGCCTCCCTGTCCCTAAAGCACTCCTCCCCTTACACGGGTTCTTCCTCCTCTTGTGAAGTCCTTTTAGTCCCTCGTTCTCTACTGGGAGCATGGTCCCACTCCAGTCTTGTTCCTGGAGGTGGGCACTGGTTTCCCATGCCAGCCTGGCCCTGGGGTGCAGCCCTGGCACCTGCTGGGACTGCTATGCTGCCCTGGGACTGCCTTTGTGCTCTGCCTGAGCACACAGAATAAACAGCTGCCCTGAAGCATGGTACTTGTGTAGTACGAAAGAGTTTTGGAGAGCAAAGGTCTTAACAGCTAGAGGGAGTGTGTTTGGCTTACAAAGAAAGATTGCTCTCTGAGGAGAGGTTCTGGTTGGTCCCTGCTCCCTGTTTCTCCTTGAAATGAGCAGGAGACCTGGCAGCAGCTGGCTCTGGCATGCCTTTGCCTCATCACACTGGTGCATGGTGTAAGCTGCGTACAAATAACCTTTGTACTGGACAGGCAAGTGGGTGAAATGGAAATCCCACTGAGATAAGCTGAGTTCCTTCATGGTCTGTCTGCGTGGGTGGTTTGGTCTGAGCTCCCCTGAGCACTTCTCCATCTGGTGAGACAGTTCTGAAAGCTGACAGCTACTTCCCTGAGCTTAATATATCTCAGCACTGACTATGTCATACAGCTTCCCCTCTCTTGAGCTTTGAGCCACACAGAGACTTTATCCATTTGCATGGTTCCTCTTCTGGAAAGATGGGGATGGGGATGATAATGGCTGACCCCTCCCCTTTGCACCCCACAGGTATGACTCAGGACGGGATGGATACATTGACCTGATGGAGCTGAAGCTGATGATGGAAAAGCTGGGAGCCCCACAGACCCACTTGGGGCTGAAGAACATGATCAAGGAGGTGGATGAAGACTTCGATGGGAAGCTCAGCTTCCGTGAGGTGAGAATGGCAGCAGGAGCATCCAGGGGTGTGGCTGTGGGGCAGAGGGAGGAGTCAGCCAGGCCCAGTGCTCTGGCTGTAGGGAACCCCCTCCCCTCAGTGTTTCTCCAGCTCTGGGCTGCAGTGGAGAAGCCAGTAAGCTTCCCCGTGCCAAGGGTGCAGACCGTTGTCAATCTCCATCTCCATGTAGCGTAATAGTGCCTGATGCCGAAGCTCTCTAACCTCCCTGCTTGCTTTGGGAGCACATTTGAGTGCTGTTGCAGCTGCACAGCAGTGCTCACAGAGCTCCCTGCTGTAGCTGGAGGGGCTGTGTCCCTTCAGTCCCAAGGTCTCATTGCTGGGCTCCTGTGGTGCAGCAGCTCAGGCTGTGTTTTGGGTGCAGGGCAGGGGCTCTGCTCATAGCAGCTGATCTCAGGGGTACAAGAGGCTCTGTTCCAGCTTCTGTTGGGTCCCTCTTTGCATCACACAGTGACCAGCCATGGCAAAGCTTCATGAGGAGTGGTTGCCCCCCTGCAGCAAGGAATAAATGTGGGGATGCAGCAGTTTGATCCTGCACCCTGGCTGAGCAGGGACACACCTCAAATGGGCCTGTCTGTCACCACAGTGCTGAGGCAGCTGGGAGCAGTGTAGGCAGGCTAGGATCCTCTGCCAGGTGCATGCACTCAGGGGTACCCAAATCATCTCAGCAGGAAGGGGAAACCTAGATACCAAAACCTCCTGTTTCATCATCTCCTCCTCCCAAATGTTTAGTGCTGGTTCAGTCAGAAGTGAATGTCACACTGTGGCTTTCTGAAACCACTTAGGCAGCAGCAGGGCCAGTGCTGCTTGTGTCCTGCCCTGTTTGTGAGGGCTATGCTGCTGTCCTGCCTCCTTCCTCCCCCACGGGGTGGCTGTGTGGGCCCTGAGCAGCTGGGCTGTGCTCTCACAGTGCCCCCTCTGGGGTGGGGTCTTGCTTGTGGAGATGAGGTGCAGAGCTTCCCACACCTCAGGACATTGAATTGTTCTTTGTGGAAGTGCTGAGAGCTTTGGCAATTCCTGGCAGAGGGGCTGGGACCCAAGACCAGCTGTGCTGGTTGGGGCATGAGGGACGACTGGCAGCTCATAGAGCTGCTGCACCATCTCTCTGTGCTGGCACATCACACCATCTCCTCCTGCTTTCATGCCCCAAGGATTTTGTTGCATTTCTTTCACTGCAGGAGGGCAGCAGGAAAACAGAGACTACAGACTTGGGTTATGGACACCAGCTCTTAAACAGAAGGGGAGAGAAATGCAAATCTTGGAAGCGAGAGCCTGTCCCTGAGCTCCTCTGTGCAGGGAAGGAATGTGCCTGGTCAGAGGTGAACTGGGGGTAGCAAAGAATCCAGTGGAGCAGGAAGAGCACCATGCAGTGGCCCCAGGTCACTGATTGCCAAATCACTGCATGGGCTGAGGAGCCCTGTGTGTCTCTCCATGCCTCCTGGGCCACCCTTCACCTGGGTGAAGAGCTGGGGACAGCCTCCAGGCTTGCTGCTGGGGCTCTCTCCTGTGGAAGAGAAATGCCCTTTTCCTCAAGGCTCTGAAAGATACTGTGATGTCCTGGCACCAGTAGCACAGCACAAGTGGCAGAGCAGCTCCACTTCTGCTGCCACCTGTTTGGAGCACAGCCCCCAGCCCCTGTCAGCTGGCAGGGCTGCCTGTGCTGCCAGCCCCTGGCACACAGCATGCAGCAGCTGGTGCTGTGGAGCTTCTTGCCAGATGCAAAAAAACCCAGTCAAGCAAATGCAAGCCTGAGTGGCCTGTGGGTTGGAATGAGGGAGCATCACTGGCAGAGCTCTGGGGACAAATTACCCAGCAGCTCTGGCACAGTCCCAAAGCTTCCTGTGGCAGAGAGGAGCAGGATGCTTTTTGCCTTTTTGCAGATGTGCCCTGTCTAGCTGCTGTGTTTGGGCAGAGGGCTGGCAGGGAGGCAGATTTCCTGGTGTGGGAGGAGGCCTGAACCATCCTGGAGGCTTGTCCTGCTCTGCTTGTCTTTGGTGGTGACGAGCAAGCACATGGAGAGTGGTTAAGCTGAGGTGGTGCACTCAGAGACCGCGAGGAGAAGCCTGGTTTAAATGAACATCTGAACAGAGCAGGTGTAACTCATGCACTGGAGGGCTTCTGTCTGCCTCTCCAGAGAGTATCAAGTCCTGACATACCTGCCTGAAGACACTCTTGTGGTGTGGCCAGAGTGTTGGTAGGGACCTCTTTCACTTGCAATAGGTCACATTTTCCTGCTGCTTCGAGCAGTGTTGTGTCCTCCCATCCCAGATGAGCTGCTGCCTGGCAAGGAGGCCCATGTGGCTCTGACTTGCTGCTGCTGAACTGCTGGCCCCATTCAGCAAAGTGTCTCTGACCTTTGAGCACCCACCGATACATCAACAATTAACTGCACAAGACTCCCTCCATGACTCAAGTATAAAATTTAGGCTTAAAAAGATTAGGTATAGTGAGGGTAAAAGCCCCACACCTCTGACTGTCTAGTTTTGTCATTACCACAGGAAACCAGAGTTAATTGCTGTAATAGTAATGTCTAATTGTAGTGCTATGTAGAAGCCACAGAAATCCACCCTCTGTCCCTCACGCCCACACCAGCTGAAATGCTGACCCACATCACGTGTTTGCTCCCAGAGCTGGTGCAAACCACAGCTGCTTTTCTGGCAAGCTGTTGTTACAAGGCTCTGCTGCCTGTCAGTCCATCCCTTCCCTTGCACGGTGCCAGCCTGGCACTGGGTGGTAGGTCTTGGATCATGAAGGATGTGAGAGCAGGGACAACTCATGAGATTGGTGTGGAAAGTGGTGGGTCGTGTTGTCCTCTCTGAGAGAACAGCTCTGAAAGGTACCAACGTTACTCACTTTTGCTTCTCTGTTGATGTTTCCCTGAGGCTCAGTGGCACATGCTGTGTCCTGGGCCCAGCAAGGGTGTGAGACAGGCTGGGAATGGGAGCTGAGTGCAGATTACTGCTGGTGTTCTCTAGTTAGTGAACACCTCGAGGGTAAATAGCTGGTGAGGTGAACTGCAGGCTGTGTGCTGACATGAGGAGGGATTGCTGCTGAGTTGCTGTGGAAACCAGCGTGATGCCCCATAGTCCATTGCTGGGTCCTTGGGAGTGGTGTTCTGCTGTGTCCACCCCAGCTGGTGGCTCAGTCCCAGGTTTTCTTTAACTCAGCCCAGCCTTCATGGCTGTGGCAGCTCATATCTAGAGCATTGCTGCCCCTGGTTTCAGGGTGATTCATGCTCACTTGTACTCATGACCCAGTCCCTCCCCAGGTGACGGGTGCACCAGACCTCAGGACTGTGCTGCCTCCACTGCTTTTTTCCGGTGCTAGGAAGTGGGACTTGCAGGGTCGAGCAGAAACTGTGAGGAGGAACCATGACTAAATCCAGCCAAGCTGCCAGCCCTCTGTGTCACAGTGGTGGTGGGGGTGAAGGAGAACTCTCCAGAGCCCAGCAGATCTGAGCATAGGGAGATGTCTTGGGGAGGATTTGGTTTTTTTCCAAGCAGGATGTTTTGTCCATTCCACAGAGCACCATTTAATTTCTTACATGTGTATATTGGGTTTGTGTGGCCAGGTTTTGGTAGCAAGGGAGCTCCAGGCGTGGCTGCTGCAAGAAGCTGCAAGAAGCTGCCAGAAGCTTCCCCCATGTCCAGCAGAGCCAATGCCATCCAGCTCCAGGACAGACCCACTGATGGCCAAGGCTGAGCCCAGCAGAGATGGTGGGAACCACTCTGTGGTAACATCTTTAAGAAGGAAAAAAAGTTATTGCGTAAATGTAATTAGGTCTAGAGAAGAGCAGAGTGAGAATATGTGAGAGGAACAGCTCTGCAGATGCCCAGGGCAGTGCAGAAGGAGGGGCAGGAAGTGCTCCAGGCGTGAAGCGGAGATTCCTCTGAGATCCCGTGAGGAAGCCCGGGGTGAGGCAGCTGTGCCCCAGCAGCCCACCGAGGGCCACGGGGGTGCAGAGATCCGGCTGCTGCCCTGGAGGAGCCCATGCCAGAGCAGGGAGATGCTTGAAAGGGGGATGTGAAGCCATGAGAAACCTGTGCTGGAGCAGGCTCCTGTAAGGGACCTGCTCACCTGTGGAGAGAGGAGCCCAACAGGAGCAGGGGAAGGAGGGCTGCTCTCCTTGAGCAGGGGTGGAAACAACCTGTGATGACCTGACTGTGACCCCCATTCTGATCTTCCTGTGTCACTGGAGGGGAGAAGGTACAGCTGGGAAGGAGAGAGGGGTAGGGGAAGGTGTTTTGGGGATTTATTTTACTTCTCATTATTCTGCTCTGATTTTGTTAGTAATCAGCTCAGTTGATATCGTGAAGCTTGAGCCTATTTTGCCTATGACAGTACTTTGGTGAGTGATCTCTCCTTATCTGACCTCTTGAACCTTTCTTACGTTTTCTCTCCCCTGTCCAGAGAAGGGGAGTGATAGAGAGCTTCGGTGGGTGCCTGAGTCCCATCCAGCCAGGGTCAACCCCGACAATGTGTTTGGAGCGGGAAGAGTTCCCTCCCAGCCCAGCTGCTCTCTGCTGCCCCGAGCTGAGCACTGACGAGTTAGGAGGCTCTGGCATGAAGCAATGCCTGGTGACGCCCAACTCCACACCCTTCCCCATGGGAGGCCTTCCCAAACTCTGGCATCCCCAGCACTCCTGCGCGCAGCTCGGGACAAGGAGAGCCGTGGGCTGGCTGGGTGCGGTGCCGGGGCTCTGCTGCCCTCCGCGGGAACCGCCCGGGCCCCTCCGCCGGGAGCGCAGAGCCAGAGATGCTCCGTGTTTCTGTGCAAATGGATTTCAGGGCAACCCCGCCTGGTACCCACAGCCGTCTGGCCTGGATTGAAGTGGCACAGCTTTGTTGTTTGTGCTCCGTTTGTACCCGGGTGCTTGTCCTTGTCGCTGTTCTCTCTGCGCTGTTCCCAGCACTGAGACACCTCCTGGGGTGGCCAAGAACAGCAGGGAGTTACAGGACCTCTCCCAGCACACACAGAACTTCCACATCTTAACCTGGACTTCGGCTGGCAGGTGCAAGGTGGTGCAGAGGTCTTTGTTTTTAAGCCAGGCGGGTTTTGTTCCTTCTGTAAAATAACAAACAAACCCCATGGTTTTATGGAGTGAAATACAATTCTTTTTTGGTTTGTTCCTCTTTGCAATTCACTTCCTAATACAAACTCTGCTGTAGTGGCTCTGGATTTGTTAAATGTCTGTGGCCCAGTGCAGGACAAGGGCTTCATACCAAATTGCTGTGTGGACACTTGTTCGAGCCTTTCTGTCACAAGAGCACACACACACCTGGGCTGCTGCTTCTCGCACAGGAGTGCACTGGTGCCTCTGTTCAGGGAGCCTGGGGTGAACTAGAGCTGTCTTTGCCCAGCTTTCATTGTCATGGGGTGTGATTTGAGGCCCCAGAATCCTGGGGAAGCTGTTGAGGGGGTTATGAATACACTATTAGAGTGTGGGAATGTAAAGAGCTACGTCTGAGCCCATCCTGTGGTTGTACTGGGCAGGTGGAGAGGTGACCTCCTTCCTCTGGCCACATAGCAGCCTAGGCTTGCTAGGAACTGTGCTTTACCAGGGCTCTGATTGCTAGGAAACCTTCTTTTCCTGTGAGATTCTTACTGCCTTTAGTCTATAACAGGTCTGTACAGGAGCACAAGTTCCATTTGGTTTATATCAACCTGATTTCCTTTGCTCAGAAATGTGAATTCCAGCCCCCTCCAGGTGGCTGTGCTGTTTGTATTTTAAGTTGTCTGAGCCTCAGTGAAAAACGTGAATGTTTCCCCTCTCTCTTGCTAGTTCCTGCTGATTTTCCATAAAGCTGCAGCTGGGGAGCTCGAGGAGGACAGCGGCCTGTTGACTCTTGCCAAGCTCTCGGAGATAGATGTATCCATTGAGGGAGTCAAAGGAGCCAAGAACTTCTTTGAAGCTAAGGTATGGTGTGGCACAGAAAAAGCTCAGTCTTTCCTATTTTTTTGGGCTCTGGCTATAGCCTTTTCTGTGGATCAGTCAACACTGGGACACTGTTAATGCATTGTCTGCTCTGGGTCTTTCCCTCGTGGAGCTGCCTGGCCAACCTGTGTCCCTGTGGCTGGGAGCTCCAGGGGGCTGGCTGGGAGCTCCAGGGGCTTGGCTGAAATCCACTGTCCTGAAATCCACTGTGACAGGGACAGAGTTTCCCATTTTACAAAACCTCACTCAAGCAGAATGCTCTGAGTTCAGTGGTGAATGGAGTACTTTGGAGTATAGGATTTCAGATATCTCTTTCTCAAGCAGGTCTCTGTAACCTTTGGAATCAAAATTATTCTGCAGGGTCCTGAGGTTGGCAGAAAGAGCTTTGCACCATTTGAAGCTGACAAAGCTCCCTTTTTGAAAGCTCTTTTGGAGAGAAAATAATCCTGCTTGTTTATATAAGAAGTTTTTTCCCAGGAGCATAACACAGCTATTGCACAGCAGATGTACTGAGATGAAAGCTGGAAAAATAGCCAGCAAGTAAACAATGTCTCTTTGATCTACAGATTATCCATGGTGTAATATGATGTTCTCAGATTTGGCTGTGGTTCAGAGCTGTTTTCTGCAGTAGTTTCTCCCACTGTATGCTCACAACCTGTGTTCTGTTGTCTGCTTACAGGAATGATGTACATGACCCAGGACTGACAGCACTGTTTTGGTCACTGGCTATGACTTATTAGTAAATGACCTTTCTTTTGTTGATGTTAAAATCAAGCAAGCTATCAGGTATTGGGTGTAAATACCCAAGCACTGCAGTGTAATTCGTACTTGGCCCATCCTGACAGAGTGTCCCAGCAGGCACTTGGGAGGTGCAGCAAACAGCTCTGTGTTGCTCATCTGGGCGTAGCTCAGGCTCTGGCGTTCTGTCTGATGCAAGGCCTGACACTCACTTATTTTCTGTCTCTCTCATAAAGGCCCAAGCCCTCTCCTCAGCCAGTAAGTTTGAAGCAGAGATAAGGGCCGAGCAGGACGAGCGCAAGCGGGAAGAGGAGGAAAGGAAGCACCGCCGAGCGGCTTTCAGGGAGCTGAAGTCTGCATTTACCCAGTAACCCAGCAGCCAACATGCACTCTGAGATTGCACATGACTTGGTACGTTCCCCAGATCAGGGCTCTGCCTGGAGAGAACTGCTTGGATCCTGCCTAAAACCCATCACAGCTTTGCTAGCCTTCCTCTCCTGAAGATCCTCCTGAGTTTCTCAGGGCACAGCTCTTGCAGTTACAAGGCATTCATAATGCTGTGAGTAGTTCAGAGCTGTTTGCTCTGAGCTGCCAGGAGCTTGTCACCCTGAAGCAGAAACAGCAGGTAGCAAATCATGGGTGAGCATTGACAAGCATCGTGTTTGCCTACTTCATTTTTTCCTATACATCCTTTTGCTCTTAATCCTGTATTAATTCATTCCTTGCTTACAGGCAAGTAGTAAGGTCTTGTGTAAATCAGGGTGTACAAAGTACAGCTTGTCTTCCTATATGTTTGTACTTCTGTTGGGTGTTGTCACCCTTTTCTTCTTCCTCAAAGCCCTGTGCCACAGGCACTGTGAAAACACTGTGAAGAGAGAAAGATAGTTACTAGGGATGTGGATCAAACTCAAGAGCATTTCCTGTAGCATTTTCTGCCGCCCAGCATGTTGGAGAGTCTTCCAGTTTCTCTTCTCTGAAGTGCCATAGTAACAAACCCTTCCCTCAGAGGTGAGATTTCCCAGGACTTCGAAGGGAGAAAGCTGGCTCTCTTCAACGAGGAATAGAAAACTGAGTTGCCTGACCATTTCTCTTCTTTCACATTCCATCACATTTAGTGTACTGTATGGCTCCCCTCTATTTTTCAGCCTTAGGCAGCTGTATCTGTTTTTAAGGGGTATTGCCAGCTGGACAATGCAATTGAATGGCACACTGGGGTTTTGTGTTTGGAGGTTTGCTTATAGCCTGAGTCATGAAGGTGACATTGTTTGATTTCATTAGAGCCATGACAGAGGACACCAGCACCGCATACTGAGCAATCCCTGCTCAGAGAGCAGTGAGGTGAGCACGTGGAGCTGAACTGAGTTCCCAGGGCTTGCACTACTCTGTTTGCCATTTGCTTTTCAAACACAGGAAACCTGCCCACAAATGTTAAGATGCTTCTCTGGGTGTATACACTGTAGGTCATGGCAGGGGGGAGCTGTGTTCCCTCAGAGACCACTCTTGAGACGTGGATTTGCTCAAATTCTGCCTCTGCTCTCGCCCCAGTTTGTGCATTTTTATCTTTTCTTTCCAGAATGAAACTCATCAGTCATCTTTTCACTTGTCTGTTTTGCTTCTTAAACTGTGAGCACTAAACTGTGAGTGTGGAATAATAAATAGAGAAACCTCTACTCTTCAATGTCAGGTGAAAGAATTGCTAAACAATTAAACTGTGTATATATCTTCACAGATTATATTTTATAAATCACGCTTTTTAGGTAAATATTTATAATTAAATGTTTTTATACTCTACAACAAAGCAGATAATTTCATCTTCGATTATTTCTCCTGTTGCTGAAATGTACAAATAAAGCATTGTTATCTCCAGTCTTGGCTGTGGTTTATTTCAGGTCCCTGAATATACCATTTTGTTCACAAATTACAGTAGTGATCCTCAGAGCTTTACATCCTGACTCGGGTGAGTGAAGGGAGTGTTCATCCCTTTCTTGGTAGCACTTCCCCTTCTGCACAGCCGTTCTGGTGTAGAAAGCCCTGATGTTTGCAATTCCTCAGAAGGGGCCACGGCTGTCTAAATATTTGAATTACTGCCCACTGACATCTGAAGGTTGTCAGCCCTTCCTTATCTTAAAATAGGCTCCTTCTCAGCCCTGTGGTGCCCCAGCTGGGAGCAGGGCAGGTTGCTTCAGCTGCATTTCCCTCTCTCTGCCTTTAGTGAAGGGAGGAAAAAAAGGAAAAAATACATGGACATCTGAAAATGCGTCCAAGCATCTTGTTTCTGCTGTAGCTGATCTGCTGAGCTTTGCTGGCATGGGCAGGCTGGGCAGGGGCTCAGGAGGAGGCGAGCCCCATGCCAGGCCAGCGGTGACAGGCGAGGACGTGGATGTTCCAGCCCAGGTGGCTCTGCTCTGTGCCTGGCAGCCCTTGGTCCCACAGGTCAGGTGACATCAGGGTGATGGTTCCTTACCCTATTCCTGCAGGAAACTCACCCCACTGCTGCTCTTCGTTCTCTTTCTTTCTTGTTTTCCTGCACAGCACAGCAGGCACTGCTGACTCTGCTGCTTTGCATGTGCAGCTTGGGTGAGGAACCCAGGGCTGGGGGAGGAGAGCGTGGAAAAAGGCCTCCCAGTGGTTTTACTTCAACACAATTGACTCAACTCCAGCTGACAAGTTTCAATAAGGAAATGAGCATTGTCTGTGGGTAGTTTTTGTTCAATTCAAATAGGTGTTGTTGGCTGGGGCCTTCATTTGGTGCAGTGAATAGTAAGTGCTTTTGGATGTACATTTATTTTGGAGTTGCAGCAATGTGCATTTTGAAATTAGGTTTGCAAAAACTGACATTGGGAAATTAATTGCTTTCTAAATTGATTTGCTGGCAACTATTGAATTGGATAACAGTGTCATTAGGCTATGCAGAAATACTAGGAAGAAATTGTCTAGCTGTATCTCCCACCTAATACCATGTGACAATACTTAATTGTATTTACCTATAGTTAATATATTACAATCCTTGATGCTCTGTCCTTTTTTGCCTGATGTCACCACGGTTGGCTCTCAGAGGTCCTGGCAATCCCAGCTCTCTTTAGCGATACCTGCTGGTACATCAGTCCCTGTCTGGAGCTCCTGACAACCCCCAAGAGACTGAAGCCCATGATGGCAAGTAGGGGAGTTTGATGAAAAGCCTGTTGCACTTACAGGTCTTTCTCAGAAGGGACAAAGATTTGCTTCAAGTAATTCATCTCCTAGAATGGGAACTCCAGGTAGTCCTTGGTCCCTGACGGTGTTTTGTTTAACATTTCCCAGAGCAGAAGTACAGTAGAGGAGTCACCAGCACTTCAGCCACCATGGAGGGTGGGTTCAACCCAGATCACAGTAGATTTGTCAAGGATGCTCCTGTCACATCCAGTGCCACTGGCTGCAGGGGACAGCCTGTGGGGGCAGGAAGTATCCTCTAAAGAGCTCAGTGTGAACACAGCGGAGAGAAAGGGTGTGATCAGGCTCTTCCTGGCTCGGGGTTCAGCATTTATCTGTGAGGATTAAGGTGATATTTTAACATTTTAACCTTCTGGGAGTATCCATATAAATCCCCTGTAAGATGGGATTGGAGTAACTGGAGTGCATGGTTGTTGCATTACAAACTCAGCTTGCCACTTGTGGGAAAGACATCTAAAAGTAATTGAGTGTTGCAGAAGTAGCAGCTTGTTTGTGGTATTCTGTCTTTCAGCATAAGCCACCTGAGGTGACAGATGCATTGAAGTGACTGACTTTCAAAACTGCAGTTGGATGTTTGCCTGCTTTGCTGCTGCTTTCATTATTTTTAGGGATGTGACAAATGAGGACATGGAAAACAGAGGCTGCTGAGAAGACATTGACTCTTCCCAGACAAAATCCCTGTTATTTTAACAAACAGGGGAGCCCTTTTTCCAAATAACAAAGTACAGGGAGGCAAGAAAAACGTGACTGGAACACATCTTTCTGGGCTGCTTTATGACCCTTATTTATCATTTCAGAGCTGTGCTCTGTGTTTGTAGCTCCACTACTGTACCCAGTGGGGCAGGCTCTTGCCTCTGAGATGGTTGGGAGGAAACCATGGGTTGATAAGGAAAGTTTTCAGTTTCCTAGGAATGCTGCTTCCCTGCATTTGGATCTTTAATAGTGAGGATGAATTGGCACAGTAATCTAGCTCTCTGAAGTACATCATGCCCTTGGTACCCAGACTGGCTGCTGAGGTGATTTCACACCTACACATTGTCAGCTGAAGTTGTGTAATTGAGCCATGCAGGAATTTTACTGCACGGGTATAGCTGTGAATTTTCATGAGATTCTCCTCATTCTGCTTGAATGAGCATTGTGGAGGATTTCAGATGCATCTGCTATTACTGAAAGATTGTCATCTGAGTTTCCTTGAGGTATTTTGCAGAAATGCCAACTTCTGCAGATGAGGTATGTTTCAGTTGCTCTCTTTTTGATTTTTTTTGTCTCAGTAATATAATGTTTGTTCTAACTGAGATAAAAAAATTGCCACAAGTGCTAAACATATCCCATCTCAGATAAAGGTTGTCTTAGAGCATGTGAAAATATTTTTGAGTGCTCAAACTCACATTTGATAAATAGAATAACAAGGCACAGCTGCTTCTAATTGGAAGTTTTTACTGACAGCTTGAAATGCAGTTCTGCCCCTCCCTCCCCCGTTATCAGCATCGGCTCAAGCTGTGTGACAACAACCAGGGGGACCGAATGCAGTTTGTCACAGGCCAGCCCTTTTCTAGGGAACTTTGCTTTTCCATACCAGCCTCCTAAAGCAGCAATTCCATTCTGAGATTTTTGGAGGAGGTAGTTCTATGTTGCTCTCAGCTAAAAGTAAGCCCCAAGAATTACAGACTTTCAACCCATTAGCTCAGAAGAATCACTTGTGTTCACTGTTGCATCATTTTTGGCTGGTGTTCAGTGCACAATGACAAGTATTTATTCACCTAGAAGAGGAGAGAGAAAGCTCCATGGGTTGGGGCTGACATGAGGATTGCAGTGAAACTGTTTCAGCTGAAAGCAGTTGTACCTTCAGCAGTGCGTAACAGCCGAGAATAGTTTTTTAGGCTGAAGGAACCACATGGGGCTATTCTGCATCATGTACTAATATGGGTTTGGGGACTAAAAATAAACTGGTATTTTTAGCTGAAAAAAGTTCGCCCTCAGTTCCTGATTTTTCCATCAGGAAGAGTCAAAACACGTGTCATGTACCGCCCTTTGTGCGGCGGCAGCGCCGGGGTGGCTCCCGCACCGCGGGGCACAGCGCGGGGGCCGCTCCGCTCCGCTCCGGGTGGCCCCGAACCCCCTCGGCCACCGCACGGACCGGCCGGCCGGGCCACACTGCGGGGTGGGCGGGGACAGGGCGGGAGGGGACAGAGCGGAGTGACAGAGCAGAGTGGCAGAGCTACAGACAGAGCCACAGAATGACAGAGCACGGATTGACAGAGCGCAATGACAGTGCTACAGGCAGAGCCACAGACAGAGCCATAGACGGACAGATCCACAGACAGAGCAGGGAGCGACAGAGCTGAGTGACAGAGCCCAGACTGACAGCACAGTGTGACAGGGCCACAGAGTGAGAGAACCACAGACTGACAGAGCCATTCAGGCTGGAAAAGCCCTCCCAGCCCATGGAGCCCACCCTGTGCCCGATGCCCGCCTTGTCCCCCAGCCCAGAGCACTGAGTGCCACAGCCAGTCCTGCCTTGGGCACCTCCAGGGCTGGGCACTCCAAACCTCCCTGGGCAGCCCCTGCCAAGGCCTGACCACCCTTTCCAGGCAGAAATTCCTGCTGCTGTACCCCCTGCCCCTGTCCTGGCCCAGCCTGAGGCCGTGCCCTCTCCTGTCCCTGTTCCTGGAGCAGAGCAGGGCAGGGATTGCAGAGCCAGAAGGTCCCCCCTGAGCCTCCTTTTCTCCAGGCTGAGCCCCCCCAGCTCCCTCAGCCCCCCCAGCCGCTCCAGCCCCTGCCCAGGCTCCGTTCCCTGCCCTGCACACGCTGCAGCCCCGCAGTGTCTCCCCTGTGAGGACCCAGACGGGGCAGGGCCTGAGGGCCGCGGGGCTCGGGCTGGGGCGCAGAGCGGTGAGGCAGAGCGGGGGCGCGGTCCCCATGTCCCTGTCCCCCTTGTGTGCCCCCCTGTCCCTGCCTGTGTCCCCTGTGCCCAACCCCCGCCGTCCCTCCCC
>JAJPCS010012684.1:0-12180 GCA_021164005.1 Willisornis vidua nigrigula | reverse complement strand
GGTGTGGGATTGCAAATAATGGGTGAGGTGAAAGAGAAAGAGATCTGTCCCATTTACAGAAAGGCCTTGAAGAGCAAATTGCACACAAAAGTTTATTTGCATAGAAAGTGAGAAACTTATCTCCTGGGAAGGAAAAATAATCCATAAACAGGTACCCTCATGAAGCCCTAGTGGCACCCCCAGGACCATGGACAGTCCAGTGGGATTGGTGCTGGAGCCAGGACTGGTGATCTTTCTTTCTCTCTCTCTTTCTGTCTGATGTGTAAACTGGCAACAAAACATCAGTTTTGTAGAAAACTGACAGGCACAGACACACCCCGAGTTAATCTTTACTGTTTCTTCATTTCAGTTTCACTGTTCAAAGTTCAGCTTACCAGGAACTGATCACAGTTCACTGTTGATCCACAGACTGAAGATGTGGAGATCGTCCTTACCTCTCAACAGGTAAAATCCAGCTCTAATTCTGAACTAAGGCCCACTTTGTGGTCACTGAGCAGGATCTCTGCTTGTCTTAAACCTCTCCATAACATCGAAGATCCATTTGCACCCAAGGCCCTACAGCACCAACACAGAGCCCTCAATACAGCAGAGGAAACGTGACCTTCAGAGAGCAAAGTGACTTTTCAGCTGTGAAATGCTGCATTTAAAATTCTGAAGTTGATTCTCCTGTTCATTTTCCTTCCCTCCTGCTGGTGGAAATTTCTCTGGTAAGAGGAAAAACAGCTGTCCCATGTCTCACCTTTGGTGACTCAGGCAGGTAAGCAGGTCTCTTTTATTTCTTTCTCTCCTGAACAAATGGTGAATGTGGTTCTGGGTTAGGGTTAGGGTTAAAGTTGGACTTGAAAGGGGATGTTGCAGAGCAGGAGAGAAGGGTGGTATTGCCCTTCTGGAAAGGACTGTTGGGCCCAGGGACCCCCTGATGATCATGTTGGAACCTTCTTCTCAGTAAGCAAGGCTGGTTCCAACTGTGGCCACCTGGAACTCTTCCCTGCTGGAAGCTGAAACAGTGTGGAACTGCCTTGATTTCATGGGAACTCAGGATGGCAATAACTCTCAGAGCACCCAGGGCTCAGTTGCACCTGCAGAATTGTTACTGAGTTTAAAATTTCCTGATCAGTACCTTGAAAGACTGAGCTTGTCAGTTCAGAAGCAGCAAACCCCAGGTCATCATGACATTGTCATTCAATGATTCCAGAGCATTCAATGATCTCATACTTGTCACAGAGTCAGTGTCAGCCCAGCTCCATTTTCTCCCCTTCTGGTGTAACGCTGAGTATTGACCTCAGTTAAACTGTGTCCTGGTGTGTCTGTTCAGTGCTGAATGGGAAGGTTTGGGGGGATGGAGAAACTCTGTCTTTGTGTGGTTGATTGGTTGGTTTTAGGCCTATTTTCAGTTAGTTTTTTTTCAAAAGCATTCAGCTTGTTTGGAAATGGGGGTTTTGGTTTCTGAAATAGTAACTGATGAGTTGTTAGATATCTGGTTTCTTTTGGGCCCTCCTTAGGAGGAAAAGAATTTTTTTTTGAAGGTTCAACACCCTCATCTCTAGGAATGATTAACCACTTTTAATGTGTCTACAAATTAATGCCTCCAAAAATTTCTCATGGCCTCATGGGACAATGGACTGCAAAGCACAAATTTCATGCGTGTCCAAGCCCATGAAAACCCCTTGACAGCAGATGGAGCAGAATTTAACAGGGCAGTTTCCAAAGTTTAGTGCCAGTTGCAGTTGGACATCCAATGCCCTGAGCTGCCTGTGGAGTTTATGGACATGTGGGTGATGTGGTGGGTGGAACTGAGGCTGTGGTCGTGTCACCCCAACCCCTGTGGCTTCTGGAATGATGTGAGACTGTCCTGCTTTAACCCCAGATGGCCACTCAGTACCACAGAGCTGCCCACTCACTCCCTGGCACCCCCTGGGTGGGGAGGGGAATTGGAAAGAAAAAGGCAGCTCTGTGGGTTGAGAAAATAACAGGTTAGTAACTGAAACAAAAAATAAAAGCAATAGTAATTAAAGAGTTGTATTGAAAAGGAGAGAAGGAGAGGGAGAGGGAGAAGGAAGAAGAGAGAGGGATAAAACTCAAGTGAGGCCCAATTCAATTGCTCAGCACCCACTGACTGATGCCCAGCCCGTCCCCAAGCAAGGATCAGCCCACTTGCAGCAGCTCCTTCCAGTTTATATATGGGAGTGATGTTCTGTGGTCTGGAATATCCTTCTGGCCAGTTCAGGGCATCTGTCCTGGCCATCTTCCCCCCTGGCTTCTTGTGCAGCTTCACTGGCCAAGCCTGAGACACTGAGAAGTCCTTCACTTGGGGGTGAGCCCAACTGAGCAATGAAAAAAACCCAGTGTGATCAACAGTATTCTCATCCTGAATCCAAACACTGCCCTGGATGAAATTCTAGGAAAAAAATTAACTCTGTCCCAGAACAGAGACCTCACAGAGACCCTTTACCTGCTTGTACCACAAATAGAGCTCAGAACAACCAGCTTGGAGGAAAAAGCCTCAGAGTAGAGATGAATCTCCATCATAATGGTCTGCGGTGAATTGGATGAAATCCCTCCAGGAGTTCCTGTCTCCCTTTATGAAGTGAAGAGGGAAAATTTATGATTAAAACCAAGTGAATTGAACTATTTCACTGTCTCTCCACTCGTGCTTACCCAGATGCCCAAACAGTGAAGGACATCCCAGGATAAGAATTAATCCAGAATAAGGTATTACTGATGTCTGCCTTGACCCACCACCAGGCCTGTTCCAACAGCATCTGATTTAGTCCCATCAGATGTAGCTGTAAGACCTGTAGGGCACCTTCTCTGGGAATTAGGGATGTATCCAGAGACTGCAGTGCAGGGTTATGGACTCCTGCTTGGAAGGCATCAGGATGCCCCACCTTCCTCACTGCCCACTAAACATGGAACATTGAACACTGATAAAGTAATAAAGATATCACACCAAAGGTGTTGCTATGGGGACTGAGATAAGGACCGTCAGCCACATTCTTGAAATGCCAAAGTGCACAGGGAGAGCCCCAGCCAGAGAAGGGCAGGATCTTTAGTGTCATGCAGCAAGGCTGAGCCTGATGCAGCTCCCTAAATGATTTGAGGTTTGTGCTGGAGCTGATGCACTGTCACTCTGCAGCCTGATGGTTCTCAGGGGGCAGGAACTGCAGCAGAGCAAACACCAGGGATTCTCCATCCTCCAATCACAGGCATAGGAGGGAGGAAACTGGTTTTTTCCTCCTTTTCTCCTGTCTCAGAGCATGGACAGACAGACTTGTGCAACCCAGACCAGAGATTTAAGCTGGTGTGTTAATTGAGGTGTCCATCAAATTTCACAGCAGGCAGTGGGGGCTGGGTTGAATGTTCCCTCTTTCATCCCCTCTCACAACTTCCTGGGAGCATGTTAGACTGAGAGAAATGCCCAGAACCTGCAGGGGTAATTGAGATCTCTGGAAAGGCACAAGTTTTCCTGATGTCTGAACTCACCTGTCTGACCACTTGGCACCTTGAGAAATAGCAGCTGATGGCAAGGGCCAGGTGAGAGAGATCAGAGGGGTTTAGGACAGGATTTCCCTCATTTGTGCACTTCCCTTCTGTGCCTGTTCCAGCTCAGCTGGGGGATCGTCCCACCTCTGTGACTGCAGGGATGGACCAGAGGAGGTGGCTCCTGTTGGCTCTGACCCTGCTTCCAGCCATCCATCACTCAGGTAACACTTCCATGGGGTGTCCTGCTCCTGTCTGGGGGATTCCAGTCTGCAGATGATCAGCAGTGCTCCAGCTGAGGGTCCTGGTCTCCTGAGAAGGCCTGATTTGAACTCCAGGAGAGCCCAAGCTGCCCTGCCCCTCTGCTGTTGGGGAATCCAGCCCGTTGCAGCTGCAGTTTGTGTCCCTTGGTGGGGCCAGGGCAGCCCCAAGCCAAGGCAGCTCTGCCATGTCCAGCCCTGCCCCAGCACCAAGAGCCTTTCTCTGCCTGCTGGGGCAGTTTACATTGGCACAGCTACCCCTCTGCTGGTGGCACAGGGCTGCCAAGGGGCCAGGCAGGCTGGGGAGCTGCAGGAAATGGCTCTGGACATGCTTTTGTGTTTTATAGCTTTTATCTTTTTCCAAAAAATCCCATCCTGTACACCTTGTGTCAGTCTGGTTTCTCCCTTTCGTCTATTATTTTGGGCTTTCCAATGTCCCCAGTTCCCATTTTACCTTAGAGAAAAGAAGATGAGAAGGAAATCAGGGCGTGAATGCTGTAAAACAAAATTAATTTTCTTTCTATAAAAAACCCCCAAACTAAAAGGTGTGAACCATTTTCATCAAATCATTATTTCTGCCTTCCTAAATTTTTTTTGAAACTCAGTGTCCCCTTAAAGATCTGGAGGGTTTGTTTTGGTTTTGTTTATTTCCTGTATCTTTCTGTGATGGGCTATTTTCTCATAGTCTGAAGGTGCATTAACAGAAAGCAACAATGTCATTAGGGAATATTTCCAACATTCAATTGTTCCCCTGTGTTTATCCCCGTCCTCTGTGTCCTTCACACTTGTAGATTTTCTGAGTGATTTCAGCCAGATGTTCACTCAACTTTTTGTTTCCACAGAAAATTTTGAGGTCATGTCTCCCAGGAAGGTAGTGGGGATTGTTGGCCAGGATACAATCCTTCCTTGCACCATATCTTCCACAAAGCCACTGGACAACCCTGAAGTGCAGTGGAGGAAAATCACAGACTGGCATCCAGAGGACATCTACAGATATGGGCAGTCTGGTGGTGAACCAATGGAGAAATACCTTGGCCGGACATCAATGCCAGGAGATGGAATTGCCACTGGGAACGTGTCCCTGATGTTGAAGAATGTCCAGCCAGCAGATGAAGGAATCTACAATTGCATGGTGACATCCAAGGACTGGTTTGCTGATACAGCCACCAAGCTCAGCATTGCAGGTTGGAAACTTCCTGGGCCAGTGGGGAAGGGGCGAAGCTCTTACAGAAGGAAAGGAGCTCTCCGGAAGGTCACTGTCCCCCAGCTGATGGCCCTCATATGACCCAACATGTCACCTCCCCACTCACAGCAGCCCGTGGGCCACATGGCACCTGCTTTTTGATCCATGGGACACTTTATTTCTGAGTCACTGAGAGCTCTCTGGGGAGCCAAGAAAATTCAACCCATGTGCCACCACCCAGGAGGCAATGGGGGAACTGGTGATCTGGCCAGCCCATGAGGGTCATGGCAGCCCTTGTAGTTTGAGCCAAGGAAGGAGCTTTAAAGCTGAATCTTCCAGGAGACACAGAGCCTGCACTGCATGTTGGAAGGCAGCTGCATTGTGTGGTGAAAGGGAGCAGGCAGGAACAGCTTGGTAAAGCTGCAAAGAGACTGGGGCTGAGTTCCTGGGCCAAGAGATGTTCTGCAAGCCCCATGCCCAGGCTGAGCCCTGTTATGACCCATGTGGGGCTGTTGAGCTGCAGCAATCAGTGCTGGGGAGGTGTGAGCCCCCCTGACAGACTGACAAGTGCTCAGCACCCCTGGCTGTGGGACTGATAGGGATGGGTGCCTTCCCTCTGGTGAGCTCCCAGCTGGGCTAAGGAGATGTTCTGGGCTGCCAGTTCCCTCCAGCAGGACAGTCAGCATCGTTTGTGTGCAGGTACTGATAACATCAGGTGGAGCTGGTCAGCCTGGGGTCACTGAGCAAAAATAGCACAGAATCAGCAAATCATGGAATAGCAGAATCACAGAATCGTCAGATGGTTTGATTTGGAATGGACCCTACAGGTCATCTACTTCCATTTTCTACTATTACCCAGGACAAATTCCTGTGAAATCCAGCTCTGACCCAGCAGTGGGACTCAGAACCATGAGTGGTGCATCCCCCCTCACCACACTGGCACAGCTTTGGTGCAGTCCCTGTGGAGTGACCTTCTGTGCCCACCTGTATGGACTGGGGAGGTGCCAGGGAAAAATCTGAGTGGGCTTTAGTGCCCTGTGTCCAGCTTTGCAAATCCTCAGACTTAGGCAAGCCTTCTACATATTCATTCTAAAAGAAGGACACAAACCACACACCTTCTCCCTGCTGGCTCCATGGAATAGTGGGGAGTTGAGAGACAAACCCATCCCACACTGCAGCTCTTTCTCAGCCAAATAAACTTTGGCATTTATGGCAGATGGAGGGTGGGATCTCAGAAGGACCATTGCAATGGTTGGGTTAAGGACTGAGAGACCCTGGCAGGAAAGTCTGGAAGAAGCAGGGGCTGTGAATCCAAGGTAGAGCTGCTTCCATGGAAACACACTTCTCCCACTCACAAACTCTCTTGTCTTTAAGGTACTGGGGCAGTGTTCCTTGAAATTCTTGGCCCCCAAGGACAAGGGCTCGAGTTTGGCTGCAGATCACACGGATGGTTCCCTGAACCTACTGTCCAGTGGGTCACTGAGGATGGGCAGGGTCTGTCTGCAGACACTGAAATACACCAGGACAGCAGGAAACTCTTCAGTGTGTGGAGTCGAGTCACAGTTACAGGAGAGCAAGTGGGAAAAGTCACCTGTCAAATCCTGAACCCCCTGGTGCAGATGGAGAAGGAAATCACTGTGCACCTCTCAGGTGAGTCCCATCATCCTGAGAAGTCTTTGCTGGAGCTCATTGTCTCAGGAGCCCTGGGAGGCCCTTTCCAGTGCCAGGGAAGATGAGAGCTCTCCAGTCCAGCCAGATGCCAGAGCACCCTGGGGCACTGCAGGCAGCACAGGTGTTGTGGTTTGACCTTGGCAAAAGGCCAAGTGTTCACCATAACAATGGAGTTTCCCCTTCCCAATGGAAAGGCAAACAACCTGAAACTCAAACCAGAATGATTTATGTATTGGGTATTTACACGGAAAAGGGGGAATTAAAAAAACTCAGCACAATATATACATATCATCATCATGGCCAGGCTTCGCGAACGAAGATTTGAGAAGGGCACTACCCACGCTTGCTGCAAGCTGCTGGTGGCTAAAGAGGCCGATACGGGATAGGCAGGTCCGGTCACAAAAGGCACAGCGGAACGTCTCCTTTGGCGATATTGGTGAGGAACGGTTCTGTCTGTGTTGTCTTTTCTCCTCAAGACTGACTCTCCGTGCGTTCTCAAAGGAAGCAGCAGCGTCGTGAATGGTGTGTCTCCATGAATCCCGACTGGAGGCCAGAGTGGACCATTGGGGCAGTCAATATGGCCAAGGCTGAGGTGTTGTTTCAGGCAGTCCTTGTATCTCTTCTTCGGGGCTCCTCTCTTGCGGCAGCTGGTGGCGAGTTCACCATAGAGCACAATCTTCGGGAGGCGGTGGGTGATCCTCCATCCTGGAGACGTGCCCTGCCCAGCACAGCTGAGTTCTCATCAGCATGGCCTCGATACTGGTGACCCCTGCCTGTTCAAGAACAGACACATTGGTCACGTAATCAGACCAGTGGATGTTTAGGATTGAACGGAGGCAGCGCTGATGGAAGCGTTTGAGAAGCCGCAGGTGGTGGCGGTAGATGATCCATGATTCAGATCCATACAAAAGAGTAGACAGTACAATGGCTCTGTAGACACTGATCTTTGTACTTTTCTTCAGGTGTTTATTGGACCAGACTCTTTTATGGAGTTTTCCGAAGGCTCTGTATGCCTTTGCCAGCCTGTTCTCTATCTCTTTGTCGATCTTACCGTCTGAGGAAATGATACTTCCCAGATAGGTGAACTGCTGGACTGACTTAAGCTCTGAATTGCCTATGGTGATGTGAGGATGATGGAAGACTTCTTGAGGTGCAGGTTGGCAGAGAACTTCTGTCTTCTTCAGGCTGACTTCCAGCCCCAAAAGCTCAGCAGCCTCTGCAAAGCAGGATGTGAAGTGCTGCAGAGCTATTTCTGTGTGAGCAACGAGGGCGGCATCATCAGCAAAAAGCAGCTCACGGACAAGGTGATTCAGGGTCTTAGTGTGGGCCTTCAGTCGCCTTAGGCTGAATAGGCTTCCATCGGTACGATATCGGATGGAGATGCCATTTTCTTCATCCAGGTCTGCTGTGGCTCTTTGGAGCATCATGCTGAAGAAGATTGTGAATGGAGTTGGTGCAAGAATGCAAAAAGCAAACAATAAATAATGAAGGAATTCCCAACTCCAACCCAAGAAATGACCACCCAAGAGAATCCACCTCTCAAGAGACACCCAAGCAAAGAGAAAGCTAACAATAAATGTTTACTTCCCCCAAATAAAACAGCAGTGAGGCAGCAGCGAGGCCCAGCTCTCCCAACTAGAGACACAGCACGTCCCCAGGAGTGCAGCCATGAGAAAAGAGAGCAAATGCCTCCTCCCCTTTCCTATTATACATGAGTTTATTTCATATGGTATGAAATATTTCTTTAGTGGCTTAAAGTCAGGTGACAATCTGTGTCCCTTCTATTCTACGTAACACTATCAGGGCCTACTGAAAAGCTAAAAACTTGTTCCAGGCCTAAACTACCACAACAGGTTGCAGTGAGAAATGACCTGAGTCCCCAGATGCACATCCCTAGAGTAGGCAGGCTCTGCCCACCATGTAGGAGTGGGACTATTTCTCCACCTCCACAGGAAATGGTTGGGTGGGTGCTCAGATGTGAGAGAAATGTTGAATATTGCCAGATGACACTCAGATATTTTCCCTCCAAAGGTGCTGCTTTTCCACGTGTGTCTCCATTTGTTCCTGCCTTCTGGACACTACTCACTTTATTGCTTCTCACATTGGCTGCTGCTGCTTTTCTGATATATAGAGGTAAGGGGTCTTGTCTCAGAGGACCTCATGTTATCAGAAGTGAGGCTGTGGGAGGTCACTCCGAGTGAAAAAAGTTCTCTGAGGAACCTGCTCTGGCAGAGTGTTCCTCCTGAAGAAGGCTCCGAACAGATGGCTCAGGTGAAGTGTCTGAGGGTTTTACACATCAATTCTGGGGTTTGGTTTCACTCTGTGATTGCAAGGGATCATTTCTCAGTGCTTTTTGAGACTGCTCTGAGAAGTAGGGTCTGGCTCTGCCCCACAGAGGGATTAGACCTAAGCTCTTCTGCAAGTAGGAGCTTTCTATCTCCTCATCTGTCATCCAGAGACAGGAGGGAGATGCCTCCACATGCAGGTGAGGCCATGGGTAGATCATGGTATTCAAAAGCAAGAGAAGGAAGGACGATGGAATTGATGGACTTTTCCAGTGGTGAATTAGAAGGGTCCCTTCCTCTGTCTCCACTGCTCTCATCCTGCCCAAAGCTTCCGGTGGAGTTTGTTCATCAGAGCTGGACATTTATTTTCCCAGAAGTGTTAGAATTACTTCCCACCTTGGTAAAGGCCTCTCCAGAGATCTCTGTCCCTGCAGCCATGGCTGGGGAGAGGCCCCATGTCCCCAGTCCAGTGCCAAGTGTCCCAGCTCTGTGGTGGTGGAGGGGACAGCCATGCTCAGCCCTTTCTGGGGTACCTTTGGGGACTTGGTGTTCCATCCTGGGTGACAGCTGGAGCAGGGCCCTGGCAAGCCTGCAGAACCTGTGGCAGACTGTCCTGGTCAATGGACCAAACCAGCACCAGGAAACCATTGCTCATGACAAGGCAGGACTGAGCCTTCCCTCACAGCTCTCCTGAGCTCACCCCACTCACATCTCCTGAGACCTGTGCCTGCAGCTTCATCTGCACCTGCAGAGGTCCCACAAGGGCTGACAAACACCCAGGGAAGGAGCACCATGGGCACAGAAGTGAGGGAGGAACTGCAGCTCATGAAGCCATGGCAGATGTGGCTGTGACAGACACCTCTGGGCACTGGCAGAGCTCCCTTGACCAGGCTGTGTTGGGAACCTTGGCAGAGGTTCCTGGTGGCATTTGGACTGTTCCCAGACCTGGCACTCTCCCCACCCCAGGCTGCCCTGCCAAAGGGCTCCAGCAGCTGTTTTGTCCCAGCACATGGGCACTGGAAGGTGGGTGCCCAGAGGAAGAGTGTGCCAGGCTGGGCCAGGCAAGGGGCTGTGCCAGGGGACACTGGGACAGGCTGGACTGTGCTCAGTTCCATCCTCCCTGCCATGTCAGGCAAGCTCTTCCCCTGCAGCTGTGCTTTTGGGTGCCCTGTTTGCAGGGCCATGCTCTCCCCTGGGGGAAGGCTTGTGATGGCCATGCCCAAAGCCCTGTTGTGCAGCTGGGCCTTTTCCCAGCAGAGAGAGGGGTTTAGTCTAAGTGACTCCTGTCCTGCCCCATCAGTTCTGCACGTCCCCTTTGCTGTAAGGGCTCAGGCCCTGGGCAAGCCCTGCTCCCCTTCCCCTGGCTCAGGAGGGCCCAGTGAGCCTGACATGTGTCTCCAGGGGCAACTGGTGCAGGAAAGTCACCTTTGGTTTCTGGGAGACCCCTCTGAGTGAAAGCCCATCTCCCTTTCAGTCCATGCTCTTGCCTTTCCTCTGGCCTCTCTTTCCCATCTGAAAAGGAAGGAGAGGCCAAGCTCATCTTACAGGAGCTTTAATTCCTCCCTCGGCTTCAGAGGTTGCAACTGGGAGCCACATGCCCCATGCCTGGGAAACAGTTAACTTCACACCCCTGATTTCCTGTTTTCTCTGGAAGACTCTGATGAAATGAAAGCAGAACTGGCACAGGGAACAGGGAGTGTGTGTTGGGGGAATAGGGGAGTGTGGAGATGACATCAGTCTCACCGAGGGTCGAGAGTTGAGTGTCACGTGAAAGGGGAGATTTCCTCAATCCCTTTGTGTTTGACTGGTCTGTCAGCACCCCAGAAAGCCCAGAGCCTGTGCCTGACCAGTCTGTCACCGTCCTGTTATTGGGTACTCTCCACTGAGTAAATGATGGATCAGAGGGTGGTTCAACTGAAGAGCTCAGGAACACACGTCAACAGTAAAGAGAGACCCCTCCTGGGTATTCCCACTTCATTCGAGTGTGTTCCCCACTGCTGGTGGCTGCCTGTGCCCCTGAGGGACTCCCACTTAACAGAATAAACAATAACACTTCTTATTAATATTTACGTTGATAATTTATAGTTGTAAGAGGTTCAGGTTCAAGCACTGCTGGTGACAGCCCCAGACTGCAAAACCATATTCAAAGCAATACCCAGACATGCTCCACTAAACCAGGAGAGCTCAAGATAATCACTCAGTGTGCACAGAGTGTGGTTCTTACCAAATCTATGTCCCTATGGGAGAGAGCAGGGTCAGCCGGTCAAATGATCTCAGGAGTTCCAGTGGAGTCTTCCCTGACTTTTTCCCAGTCCTAGCCTGATTTTATAGTAATTATTTACATTTAGGTGGAGTTTGAGTGACTCCAGTCATACATTAACTTTGATATTGATGGTGTTAAATGCTCTCACTTCACTCCCAAAGTTATAGACAATAAAATAGAGAACACATGCTCAGGGAGGGGTGATCGTACCTTGGGGATGGGTAACTCAGGGATAGAGAGGTGTGTGGGTATTACAGTGTGATGATAATGAACCAACTTCTTGTGAGGAGAATGATTGTGCCCCACTTGCTGGTTCAGCAGCAAGACATCTTCTCCTCTCCCCCTTAGCTGAGAGCAGTGTGAGGTCTTTCAGCTACAAGGACTTCCTGCAGGGATTACAGCACAGCCTGGCCAGGGGGGCTCCAATCTGCCCCATCCTCCCCTTCATCCCCCTTGGCAGGTGCTTGAGGTCACAGACTGTGTGTGTGGAGTCACTGGGGAACAGGTTGTGGCCATGCTGAGCACAGTCTGCCCAGGGAGTGGCAGCTGCATTTCATCCTGTAATTTCTGTATTTTTATAATTTCAGTTGAAATGATAATATCCCATTTTTCTCCCATTTTCCCCATCCTCTTCCCACAGCTGGCAAACTCTGTTTTGACCCCCCAGCGAGCCTTGGCAAATGTACTCATTGTCTGCTTTTTTCTTTTACAACAGGGGTCCAAAAATTGAGGTTCCTCAAAGGTAAGCATAGGGGAGATGATGGAGGTGAGTCCTCAGAGCCTGAGTGCAGCTCTGGGAAACACATCCAATCCCCCAGTTTGGAGAAGAACACATCCCAGGGAAGGGGGGTTTGGTGATTTTTCCATCTGCTTCTCACCCCTGGAGCCATAAACTAACCTCAGCAGCTGGGCAGACAACACTCACCCCAGTGATTTAACTCTCTGCCATCCGGGTCACACCCCCGGCTCCTCAGCATCCCGCCCTGTTAATATGGAATATGGAATTAATGTTGAATGTTGTGTAGCTGTTAGAAACTG
>JAJPCS010012375.1:0-10984 GCA_021164005.1 Willisornis vidua nigrigula | reverse complement strand
AGAAAATCCATCTTGTTCTGACAGCAAGTTTCTCCTGTCTCATGGGAGTAATACTGCTCCTAACTGGGCTATCAGAAAGCCCAGAGTGCTGTGAGATGCAGAGAAGAGGCGGTGTGGGAGCTGCAGACACTGATGCGACCAGCTCCAGGAAGTTGCTCTAACACTGCCAGGGGCAAAGAGCCTCAGAAGCACGGCCTGAGCAGGGAGTGAGGACAGAGCTCAGCTGCAGCGAAGCAGACCAGCACTGCCCCTCACAAGGTGGGTGCTGGGAAGTGGGAAAGGTGCCTG
The DNA here is from genome assembly GCA_021164005.1 of Willisornis vidua nigrigula. Taxonomy (NCBI): domain Eukaryota; kingdom Metazoa; phylum Chordata; class Aves; order Passeriformes; family Thamnophilidae; genus Willisornis; species Willisornis vidua. The sequence continues at coordinate 10,696 of JAJPCS010012375.1, read as the reverse complement.
GGGTCTGCCCCCAAGGCAGAGGAATTCAGATTGTGTCACCAGGAATGCACTATCTTTGTATAGCAAACAGAGCCAGAAAGCTTACTTCTTGAGCAGACACTGTTCTGGAAACCTGGGGAAAGTTCTGACATGAGCTTTGTGCTCTGAGGCCTGTCTGCTTTTTCTTAACTTGCTTTTAACTCTGGCCTCATAGACTGGGGACTAGCTTTGTGTCAGCATTCTCCCTGGTAATTCTTCTCCTGCTGCATCTAACAGAGATGGACAGAGGTGCACCTCCTTGCTGCCTCATCTGGCTGAAGTTCCTGTAGTGGTCTCCCCCCGAGTACTGCCCTTTTTCATTCTGCCCTTTCCTAGTTGCCCACCCCTTTTCTCCTCCACAGCAATACATCAAGTGGATGGGGATCAAGAGGCAGAACCCCATGGATCTGCCACTCAGAGGTAGCTGGAGCAGGCAGTTAGTGCTGCTCAGGGCAAGCTCTTCCCATCAGTCCCTCCCTCTCCTGTGGCAGCTGTTGCACACTTATGTGGGATCACCTGGCTGGAATCTTCTGCATCATCCACATGTAGCTCCAGATATGCCTCTTGCCCTATCCTCAGCCTCACACTTTTCATCTGGGAGGTCATCTTGGGCTTTGTTGAAGGAATTACAGCACCTGCCAGGATTTATGCCACCATCAAAAGGGCTTGGGCCCAGGTTCCTGCTTGAAGAAGAAAAGTCACCAATCAGCTGAGTAAATAGGTGATTTATTCATCTGGCATGAAGAGCAGCTTGAGCTGGGTGCCTCCAAAGAAGAACCCCAATCAAAGAAGTCCTTAGGCAATGATACCCTTACAATCTAAATTTCCCTATCTCAGATGACAGTTCTGATCAGTTGTAGTATTAGGTTCTGGGGTATTCAGGTTCTTTATTGGATCTCCTCATTTTCTCTAGCTGGGCTGTTTATTCTCATCTCTGAGGTTGTTGTGGCAGCTGATGATGGTAGCAACCTTCCTTGCTTCCTTATCTTCAAGCTCAAACCAGCTCTGCAGCCTCCTTTTACTTAACTAGGTAAAAGTTCAGCATATCTGAGTGGAAATTCACAGCTTGTGGTCTAAGGCTTCATGAAATTTAGCTCCTAGGCAGGTTTGTATCAGCAGTGTACCAAACCACACAACAGGCTTGAAGTGGTGGTAGGATATCAGGGGGTATGGACATAGACCGGGACTGGTGGGGCATGGCTTTGAAAAATGCTGCCCTGAGCACATCCTGGGGCAGGACACCTGGGCATCTCTTGCACTCACGGGCTAGAAACAGAATGGAAGCAATGTGGAGTAGGAGGCAACAGAGAGCAGAAAGAAGCTTTGCAGTTAATCATGGAATATATAGTAGGAGGGAGAAATATGACAAGAGACATCTGACAGACAGAAAAAGGAAGTCTAAGTCTTCATTCTCTCTTGGTTACATATGGGGAATGCATATGTATATATATCAATACATATACACATATGTAACGTGTGTGCTTGCCCAAGTTTGCTTTGCTCCCTATCAGCCATGGTCCCTGCTATCTTCAAAATGCTGCTGCCCGTTTTTCTTATGTGCTGACAGCTTGTTCTTCGAGCAGTGCCCACCTGTACAGCTGCAATACCTCATCCATCCCCTATGTCTGGCTCAGGTGGGGGCTGCACACCATGAGCTCTCCATCCAGCATGAGAGGAGGCAGATGCAGAAATCTCCCTGGCCCATGGCTTATCAGGTTGGGGCTCAGCATTGAAACACCTCACACACTTTGAATTGCAAAATAATCTCTGCTTGGGCTGTAATAGAAAGAGATGGCCAGGAGACACCAAAAAGCTGTGTGATCACCAGGCAACTGTGGCAGCTGAGCCACGAAAGACAGTAAGATCCCTGGGGTCTGCGAGGATTTGGCCAGGCAGCCCCTGCTGCAGCAGAGCTCTTCGTGGGGTGGTGACTCGGCAAGGTATCTCCTGGCCCCGAGGGAGAGGCCTTTGTGCTGGTCCAGCCCTTCCCTTGCATAGAAATGTCTTTGACTGGGGGCGGATATGATGCATTTCAGATTTGCATCGTGCTGTGAGGAAACAGTGTCTGGTCTCCATTCCCCACGAGATAAATGTCAAGACATCCTTACAGTAACAGATGCCAGAACTTGGCAGGCTCTGACACATCTGCCTGCCTGCCCACAGGCCCTTGCCAGGGCTCTTGCTCAGCACAGCCCCTTCACTGCTTTCGGGCTGGCTAGAGAACATCCTGGAACTGCTCAGGGCTGGTTGGTGAAGGCTGCTCTGTCACCTGCAGAGATTTCAGCTGTACTTCCTCTTTGAACATGACCCAGAAGGGGCTCTGGTGAGCACAGATTTTCCTATCATCTAACTTTGTCACTGGACAAATGTGCCACAACACAGCGGCCTGTTTCTGGAGGCAGGATGAGCCTCAGCATCCACTGGTGTAGACCCTGAGGGCTGCTATTTATGGTTCATCTGATCAAGCCCAGCCTGGCCATGGGCAGAGGGTGCAGATGTCTGCCCTTTTCCAAGGGTATCAGCATGGGGGCTGGACCAGACCCTCAGCAAGTGTGTGTGGGTCTCTGTCTACAAGCCAGCTGCTGTTTGTGTTTGAGCTGATGTCTTTGCTCCATTCTCTCTGTCATCAGGGTCTTCACTGCACCTGGGGTGGTGGCCCAGTGCCTGCAGCCTACTGTCCCTGTGCAGCATTGGCCACAACACTCAGGAGAGATGGAGTTGCCTTGGAGCTGAGAAAGGTTGCCTTGAGAAGGGCCTGAGGTGGCAGGTTTTGTCCTCCCAGGCTGGAGGCTGCTCTGCCTCAGGCAGGAGTGTTCCCCTTTGGAAGCTTATGGCTCCAAGCATTCTGTCCAGGCCACTGTTCGCCAGACAGCCTCTCCTCACCTCTGTGCCTGGTTATTGTCACACTGCAATTAAGCCAGAGCAGGATTGCATCTCTTGCTTGGGTTACAATGTAATCACTGCTGGGGCCACAGCAAAGGCTCCCTGTAGAGCAATGTGGAATCTGGCAGCTGCATGAGGCATTTTCAGGCTGCTTTGGTTGAGACATCAGCTTTTGATCTGCACTGGGTGTGGGTTCCCAGACAGATCACATCATTGGGATGATCTGCAGTGTGTGTGTCCCTGCTTCTTCCATACAGAGGCTGTGGAGGGCAGCATCTGTGTGACCCACAGCCAGCCCGGTGCAGCTGATGTCAGGCAGGAGCTGGGTGGCTCAGGGCAGCCATTCCTCGCACAACCACCCTGCCTCATGCACATCCCTGGTGTCCCCACCACAACTGTCCCCTCTGCTGCTGGCAGAGCTCTTCTGGGAGCTGCTGCAGGCCACATCTCATTCAGATGTTAGCAGACACTACCTGACTCTGTTGGGGTGCCCTGGAAATTCCCATGGCAGTGGTGGCTGCTGCTGGGCTGGTGCACCTACCTTGCCCATCCCACCAGGATGGCAGCCAGCACGCAGCTGACCCCTGCCATTCTCCAAAGCCCCCTTATAACCCTGCTTCCCAGCCCATACCAGCTGCAGTGCCACCCAGCTTCCAGTCACAGAAGGACTCACAGCACTGAGGGTAGGCTGGCACAGGCTGTGACGAGCCAGCAGTGATGACAACACTGCCACTGCCCTGGAGGAGAAGTGTGTTGCCCCACAGGCATGACCTTACCAGGTGCTCTGTGCCTTTGTGAGGTGGCCATTTTTGTTGAAGGTCCCCACCCCATGAGACAGGAGGCAGTGTCACCCTTCTCTTTGTCACTCTTGGAGTGGGGAAACATCTGCCACTGTGTGGGGCAGGTGCCAGGGATGGGGAAGGCCACCAGCAGCAGGAACATGGCTCTGGCCCATGGCACACCTTGCTGGGGATTATGTCAATGAGGCAGCTCATCCACCAGTCAACATCCCACCCTAGTCCCTGGGAGCTACAGACACCCACAGAACTCCTCCTGTGGTGAGCAAGGAGGAGCAAGGCAGCAACAGAAAGCAGGGTGATGGCACCCAGCCACAGCAGCAAAGAGCATTATGGAAAGGAGATGAAGGGAAGTGGAGGGCCAAAGCCCAGTGCTGAGTCAGGTTGAACAAGCTCTTCCTCTCTCAAGCCACTGATCCCCACGGATTGTGAAATGGATGCTGGGGCCTGGAGGAGGGCCTCCTCCCCCAGTCCTTATCTTTGCTGCTTCCTCCTCCTCCAGGACTGTGCCTGGGGCAGCAGGAACTTGTGTAAAACAAAGCTAGGACTAATTAATTACTCTCTGCTGTTAGTGCTGACTGAGCCCCCGGGGACTCCAAAGGCTGGAGGAGAGAAATAAGTGAAGGGAGATACTGGAAAATTACTGTTTAATTCTTTAGCATTATATCTGAGTATATGGCATCCAGCAGATGAGAGACAGGAAAAGGCAGATAACGAGCTCTGCAGCCCTTCTCTTCCCCAGCAGCAGGACCCTGCAGGGCTGTCTCCAGCCCTGGTGAGTTCAGTGTCTGGTGGGATGTGGATCCCTGAGCTGGCACTGCCCATGTCTGGCACCGCAGCCATCAGTATTCCTGCTGAGTGTCGCAGCCAAGGAACTCTATTCGCAGGGCAATGTGGTTGTGCCACTGCCGCGGGTGTATCCTCACATAGCGGGCAAAGAGGGGCGGCTCCAGGGTGTTCGTCACTGTGCTTGTATAGTCTTGGTTTGCCTTGAAAATCTGGAGAGGACAGAGAAACCAGGGATGTGCTTTCTTTTGCTGGTAGAGTGAGGGTATGATCAACCCAGACAAACACCACACCCCTTGGAATGCTTTAAGGGAGGAAAAAGCACAGCCTGGCTCACTGCTCTTGAAAAAAAAGTCATGTTTGATGCCAAGGGCTGTACTTCTGCCCCAGAGATGGTGATGGAGCAATTCTGCCTACCTTTTCTGTGCCATCTTGCAGGACTGGGCTCCAGTGCACGCCATTCTGACTGATGGAGACAGCAAACTCCTTCACAAACATATGGGTGAACACAGCTTTGGCACCTTGGGTTATGATTGCAGTCACCTTCTTGGTTACTTGGAAGTCCACCTGCAGCCACTCTTGGGGGCTGTTGCTCTGGGGAAGGACAGAATGGCTTCAACCTTTCAGCAGCAATGAGAAAGACACTCTCATTGCAGCTGAAGCCAAGCTGGTCCTCCCTGTGCTTCACCTGCCCTACCAGGCATCTGGCTGGAGCTGCTGGGTGCCAAATCAGCGTGGCAACTCTGCTGCTTGTGAGTGGGCAGCTTGCATGGTGCACATGGCTCTCCACACTTCCCACACAGCCCTGACTAGGAAAGGTTGCAAGCACCCAACCTGCCTGCTGGGTCCCAGCTGCCTGCCTCGGTATCTCCTTGCATGGCTACCTTTGGCCTCCATGCGTTGATCCTCCCCTGAAGGTTCAGGCGGGCCAAGGAGGGTGACCAGCTGGAGAAGGCATTGGAGCTGTAGGAGGATGCAGAGATGTGCTGGTCAGGGATCCTTCTGCTCTGCATTCCTAGGGGCATGGAGCAGCCTGGAAGAGAGTAGCAATGCTGGTCAGGAGTGTAGCAGAGCCATCATGGAGATGCCTCCTTCCTGCTCGCTGCTCCAGACACTCTCCATGCGCTTTCCCTGCACTGCTTAGGGCCCCTGTGTGCTGCAGGTCTCTGGCCAAACTACCCCTGCGACTAGTCCCACCTTTGCTCCTTGGAGATTTTATCTAGGAGGAATGTGAAGAATTTGTTGTGTAAGGAGACATGAGGAGAACCTGTTTCCAGGCAAAGAACAAGAATACCTGGCAGGGGACACCCTGCACAGGTGTGATTAGGTTTGCCTGTGTACAGCTGCTTCAGAGCAGGCTGGCAGGTTTGGGGCATGGGATGACAGCACAACCACTGCTGCGTTTAGCTGTTACAGAGTCCTGCTGTGTGCAAGGCCAAAGAAAGGGTTCCAGAGCACCATTTCCACACTGTTGACCAGAGCACTCTCGCCTTCAAGTGGCAAAACCAGAGGAAAAGTGAGTACCATGTGTCTCTGCTTGTTCCCTGCTCTCCCAGACTGAGGCAGGAGCTCCTCAGCTATCAGCTTATCTGCTGATGGAAGTTTCTGGTACTTCATGAAACAGTCATGGTGAGAGCTGGCCCCAGGCTCTCCCTCTGATATTGCTGTTTGTAAAACCATAATGAGGTTTTCCAGCTTTGTTCCCTCAACATTTCAACATCTCCAATCTCCTCCTCTCCTCTCCCTAACTGCCTGGAAATCCTGAAACACATGGAGCTGGTGCTCAGCACCCCACTGGATCAGCCCCCATCTTTGGTGGCCGGTGCCTGGAGGTGGGACGCACTGTTGAGGTCGCAGCCGATGAGCTCCATGCGCAGCGTGGCGCGGATGGTGTAGTGAGTGGGGTTAACGCGGATGTACCGGGCCACGATCGGAGGGTTGAAGCGATTTTCCTTCACTCCAGTTGCATCCACATTTGCAAGGAACATCTGTAGAGAAAGGGAAGAGAAGTGGTGTTGTACGAGTGGAAAGAGAGCTAGACAGGATAGGAATTTCTGGGGAGAAGAACAATCCTGTCTGGCACTTCTGTATCTTATCACCATCCTTAAAAGCAAGAGCCCCTCAGGAAAATGATCTGAGTTGTGATTCAGGCCAAAGAAGTGTGACTGGGCTAAATCAGGGTGAGCTGCTGAGAAAGAAGATAAATTTAGGGTCTGTACAAAGGAACTTAGTTTTGTATTTTCACCAAATCAAGGGGAGAAAAAGAAGGAAAAAAAGCCAGTCCTGGAACATTTGAACCTTGGTAAAGTTTTAGCCATAGCTGGTGTACACAATGGAGGCTTTTCTGGATACTCTTTTTCTCCCAAAGGAATGATCAGCTTATGCTTATTTAGGTTGTGGTTTTTTCTAATAACTACAGATTGTCCAAATCATCTGCATCTACACAATGTTTTTAGAAAGCAAATTTGCCAATTTTAGGGTCAAAAGAGATACTCAGGCAGAATCTTATGCCTAGCTTTAACTAACATGCAACATAACATTAAACAGTGGATCTCACAGTTACACCTGGGATGATGGAGGTAGCTCAGACAATTTAAAATGAGACAGATGAACACAGACAGCAAGTCCCTTGCAGAGCTGTGATTTGCAATTCAGTTACCAAGCACTGAATGTCCTCTGTTCCTGCCCTAACCTCAGGGGCTCAGGAGATCTCTGCCTTGTGTACAGAGCTTATCTCCGAGACACCATTCTGAGAGGACACTCTCCTGAAGACCTGTTCATCTTACCATTCGAGTGCTGGTGGTATTTCCACCTTTGTATGGCTTCCACCTTTGCCCATCAAGGCTGTAGTAGATGCCAAACTGGGAGATGTATAAGCTGGAGAACTTTTGTCGGGCCCCTTGAGTTTTAATGCCGTGAATAATCATGGGACGCAGAAGGTCTACCTGAGAATGAAAGTCAGGGATTCACTTCTGATGGCAAACGCAAGCCATGTTCAGGTAATAAGCTGTAGACCCATAAACTCATTTCCTTGTGACATAACTGAGCATTGGTTATGAAACTAATTAAAACAGTCATTCGTTAGAGCACAAGTCAGACAACAGCTGGGAGAGGGCAGGGGAGAGTGTTAGGACAGGTGAGTTGCTCTCAGTTGGTCTTTGGGGGATTTTTGCACAATCCAGTGCTGTAGCTGGACCATCATGTGATACTTTTGTTGCACAGAGGATGGATATGGGGCCAGGCCAGCAGCAGCCATGACCAGACTACCTGCCATTAGGGTCTCAGTGCTCCCCCTCCCAGAGGGAAGGGGACACAGTAGGATGGAGCTGGGGAGACACTGGCTATCCATACGAGTCCTGCACAGTGCATCAGCCAAAAGCATGCTTTGCAACGCCCCCAGTGGTGCCTCCAGACACACGGTCCGTCTTACCTGGATTGAGGCATTGATGCGGTCACTGCTCCAGGCATTGATGGAGCCAGTGTTACCCAGCCTGGCCAGGTATGGAGCCCACTGCCCTGCAAGGAGACAACACAGGTGAGAGGTTGCTGCTGGCCCTTGGAGCTGCCAAGTCCATCCACAGGATTGGGCTGGAGCATCACCTTAATGTTTAGAGGCCACATACAGGGTGGCAGGGCACTGATGCGATGGACCGGACATGTGGGAAGGCACCTCCATGTCCCGAGTGGGATGTTGACTTGGGCATGGATGGAAGAAGGACTCTACCAGAGATACAGCGCAGCAGAACTTTGGGCAGGCAAGCACATGAGCTGTGTTGGCTGAAGCTGCCCTGACCTCACCTGCCTTCCCTGCAGGTACTCACCATACTGCCCTGACGCCGTGATCTGAGAGTCTGCAATGCGGCCTGAAGCCAGACCAAGGGCATCCAGACAGTCTGCAGTGAACAGGGAGGGGTGAAAAACAGAGAGCTGATTAGATGACTAGGCTTTTGAAGGAAAAGCCTAAGCTGGGGAGCAACCTCCAGGCACAGGGAGGTTTTCAAGCCTTCAGGAGCCCACAGGCTTGTTTGTCTCACATTAAGGGATAGATTTCAGATGCCTCCACACCCATCCCTGAATTTTAGGGGTGCTGAAAGTTGCTGCTCCTGACCCCTATGTCAGCAGCAGAGAGTTCCCAGAATTGGCTACAGCAACCTCTAGCCAAACTCCTGCCCCTGAGTCCATGACATCAAATTCTCTTGTCCTAATGTCCCAACAGCACTGAAAAGTGTCTCTTCCTTATACCCAAGTTCTGCTCCTGAGCCTTTTTGTTGCTAGGCAGCATCTTTTAAAAACAAATATCACATTGCTGAAGGAAAGTCTACCTGACACCACTGTCTTTCTATATCTCTCTTCTGGTCTGCTGAGCACAGGGATGTTTGTCTCTTATAATAACCATTATTATTAGCGACTTATCACATCCTGGCATCTCCACTGCATGTCAGATGCTCTTGGGGAAAATGTGAATTTGAAATCTTAAGCATATTTTTAACTTATGGCAACATTTTCTGACTGACATTAAATACTCTTTTAGAAACAGGAGAGAAACTGTCACTGTGTGATAAAATACTGCTCTCACACACCACTTCCCCCAGTGCTTACTTATGGTGAGTTAGAAATGGGTTGTTCTGGGGTAGAAAAAGAGTTTTCCAGTGGATTCTGCATCTCTTGGGGCTGTTTGTATCAGACCAGCCTGCAGTCAGGCAACGTTTCTCATTGCCTCCTGTTATTACTGTGTGCCTCAGTTTACCTCCTGACATGTGGTTAGGCAGCTGGGCACTGTACCTTACTGACAGTATGGGCATGCACTTGCTTGGGTAGGTGCATTTTACAGGGGGGTCCAGGGAGCCTCACTTTTGGAAAACAAGAGCTCTGGGAGCAAATATTTGCAGGCTGGTCTCCCAGCCTTCACCTCAACTGTGTCCCTGCCTCTGTGCTCCCTGCTGGGCTGTGCAGGGTGGCAAGGACTGAAGTCATTACTTTCTTTCAGAGTGAAAAACCAGAAGATCCCACTTGGGTCACCCAGGAGAAAGGCTGAGAGATCTGGGGGAGGGAGCTCAGATACATGCTGTCCATGGCTGTGGCAGCAGGCAAGTCAGGGCTCGAAAGGGATCACTCACTTGGGTCATACACAAGGAAGAGGGCACTCATCCCGGCCTGCTGGTGCTCTCCCACTTTGCATTCTACCCTCCAGATCCCAGCATGTGAGGGCCACATCTCCACTGTCCCAAAGACACCTGTCCAGGAATGAAGAACAGAGCAGAAGGGAGTTACTGTCTGTAACAGGATGTCACATTGCCAAGTGCTGTGCAAACACAGAGCCAGACTCTTCCAGAACCATTCCCCTCCTTCGTATCCCCCCCTGCAGGCTTGGCATTTCCTTTGGGCACGGACACAAAGCCCTGGCAGATGGCGGGGGGACAGTGCCTGCGCTGCTTCTCACCGGGATAAAGGTTGTAGACTCCCATGCGATACTCCTGGCTAGTCCTGATGCTGAACAGATGCCCATGGAAGTGGACGGAGTGGATATCCTCAGTGCTGCCCATGTTCAGGAGGTGCCATCGGACCCGCTGCTGCTGAGCCATCACCAGCCCGGGCAGTGTGTCGCTCACATAGCCATTGATGGCTGGGAAAGGCAGTGGTCAGGAGTGGCTCAATACAGATTATGGAATGGAAAGGGCAAGGGCAAGGGTCCTCACCATGGAAGGAATGGTTTCTCTTAAAGTCAGGGTTGTCCAGCTGGATACGGCAGGGAGGGAGGCAGTTCCTCTCCATGTTCTCTGGGAAGTACCAGCTTTTGGTCTCATCAAAGATGGTGAAGAGCAGGGAGAACTCCTGCACAGCCAGCTGCCGCCTGAACACGGAACTCAGCACCCCACGGCGGCAGATGATCAGTGGCCCAATGAGGCCTGAGTGCAGGTCCTTCTCCTGCCAGAGAGCCGGGAAATAGGAGTTTGTCTCAGAGAGGGAGGCAGTGCTGACACCGGCAAGAGGCACAGCAGGCAGGAAAGCGGTGGATCTGTCTGCATCCCTGGCCCAGCTCCCACTCTGAGGCATGTGCAGGGTGGAAAGGACATGCTGGGTTCACTGGGGCACCCCCACTCTGCCCTGAGCTAAGAAAGGCTGAGCAGCAGGTGTTTGCATGTGCTTTCAAGAGTTACGGTGTCTGTCTGTCCAACTGTCTGATAGTCCCGACTACACTAACATAGTGCCCC
>JAJPCS010012312.1:0-11071 GCA_021164005.1 Willisornis vidua nigrigula | reverse complement strand
CAGACAGCTTGCTGTGGCTGTAAGGCTTCTCCTTGCAGTGGCTGCATTCACAGCAGGTACGAGCTGAGCTGTCTGAACTCACAGAAACAGTCAGTACAAGGAATAAAACGAGCATCCAATAACAAGAGAACATTGTTTATATTAGATGTACCAAAGCAATGCAGAAATCAAGGACTGTTTCTATAACAATGCTCCCGGGAGCTCTGCCAACCCTCTGGGACACTTGCTGTGTCCTTCGTTTCCCGGCCAATGCACAATTTATCTGTCCTGGGTTGAGCTGGCAAAACGCCAACTGTCCAGGACAGAGTGAAAGGGGTTCCTCCTTCCCCAACCAGCCAAGGGAAAGAGAAGAGGGAGAGGAAAAAACACCCTTCAAACCAGGTTTATGCTGAAACTAATTACATGTATTTATACAGAAAAGAGAAAATTAGGAGAGAACTACAATATAACACACACTTACACAAGTTTCACATATATAACAAGAAATAACTTCCCACTCCCCAATTAATACAAAGCAAAGTCTATTACACTAGATCTGTAAGTACTCTAAAAGACACACAGCAAGAAACAGAAAGAGTAACAACAACGTTTCTACTTCCCTGAATGCAAACAAAATGCAAGCAGAGGCAGCAGGGGCAGGAGCAAGGCCTGCTCCAAGACAGAAGCTGGATCACGTCCAGCTTGTACCTCGGCCATGGCAGAACTGACCAAGCCACTCCCACACACTGGATTTTACACCCTTTGAGATGATGAAATATGGTATGGAATACAACATTACTGGCTAGAAGAAATCAGCTGTCAGCTAGCTCAGCCCAGCTCAAGTCAGCTGACAATTTCAGTCCTGGTCTGAACTTTAAAGCCTCAGTTCTTGGCCTACTTGGCTAAACCCATAACACTCACATGATTTTCATGGCCTGAAGTGAATTCCTCACATTTTTGGGGAGCTGAGATGATGAAATTTGAGTGTAGATCCTGTTATTTTGAAATCATATTTAGGGGTTCTAAATGGCTTTTTTACATCTCCCCCCCTCATTCTGGGGGTTGCAGGGACCCCCTGGCTCCACTGGGGGCTGAGGGGGGTTATAATCCCCAGTTTTGAGGTGTTACAAGTGGCTTGTGGGGGGCCCAAGTTTGATGCACATCCCACCTGCAGGAGGGTGTCCCCCCTTCCTCCAGGGCTGCTGGGGTGGGGCTGGGACCCCTCCCCACACAGGGGGCACCCACAATTCTTTCTGGGGGATGAGGCTCCTCATGCCCTGGGACCAGCCCAGCTGGTGTCACAGAATCCCAGAATGTGCTGAGTGGGAAGGGACCCTCAAGGATCATGGAGTCCAACCCTCAGCCCTGCACAGGCCCATCCCCAAGAGTCACACCCTGTGCCCCAGAGCATCATCCAAACCCTCCTGGAGCTCTGTCAGCCTTGGGGCTGTGCCCACTGCCCTGGGGAGCTGCCAGAGGCACCTCCTAAAGCTGGCCCAGCCCCAGCTGATGGGGTGTGTGAGGAGGAGGCTGTTGGGGGGCACTTAGGAATAGCTGTGGAGCTGGGGGGTGCAGGCAGGGGTGCCCAGGGCTGTGGGGCAGAGCAGGGTCCTGCAGCCCAGGGCGCTGTGCTGGGGCAGGGACTCTGCTGCCTTCCAGGGGCAGCTCTCAGCCTGCCCAGGGAGCTGCTGACAAGGCTGTGGGGAAGGAGCAGCCCCTGGGAGGGCTCCTTGTCTCACTCAGGGGCTGCTGCAGGGCTTGGGACTGCTCACAGCCCCCACATCAACCCCAGACAGTTCCCAGGGCACATTTCAGGAAGGACATTAAAGCAGGACCTGTGTGAAAGGGAAGCATCCTCTTCTTTCAGTCTTCTGACCTGGCATGTCTGGCTGGGCAGTGGCACATAAAAATTAATATCTCATTTCAGGAGAAGGCACTGAAACTCCAAAGCTGATTATCAAAGAGGTGAATAAACCAGGGACTTCTCTCCAGGAGGTCTCGTGTCCTGCTCTCTCCATCCCAGCTGCACCTCTGGGCTGGCACTGAGCACATGTCCCACATCTGCCCTTGGAAGCAGCACTGCCCTGCTCTCAGCACAGCACAGACACTTGTGGGTTTATGTTTTCCACGATTTCTTGCTGTGAAATCAATGTGAATGCAGCACCAGGGAAAGTTCAGAGTAGATGGGAAACACAGTGATGGACACTGCAGCTCTCCTGGCTCTGCTCTAAGCCACAGAGAGCTGAGCCCCTTTAAATCGTGTCTTGTTTCAAGGCTTTTCATATTTTCAGTCAAAAGCATGAAAATTCATAACCTTAAGTAGAATATTCTCCATGAATTGAGGTTGAATATATAAAAACACAGAGAAAATTATTCCAAGGACATGTTCAGACTCTCTGCTGAAGAGTCAGAAGGAAAATGGCTGATATTTCTATAAAAGGTGGGTTACATTTGACCTGCCTCATGATGGTCAGAGCTGTCACAAAGCAGCTCCATGTCCCCAGTGCAGCAGAGCAAAGCTGAGGCCTTGGCAGCACATGGGCAGAGCTCCTGCTGCTAACACCACCCTCAGCCAGCACAGACCAGAGGAAGGAAATGCATTTCTGTCTGGGGGAGATTTATCTGAAAACTGGTGTGACTTTGTCAGAGGGGTCTGTCTTCATTGCTCCCTGTCCTTTGCTCTTCCTCAGTTTTCTTTCCCTTTGGATCTGTGATATGGCCCCAGGACACCACAGCCCCTCCCTCTGCAGGGCAGCACTTCCAGCTCAGGGCCCTGCAGGGATCACAGGGTGGGACCCAGGACCGACTGCTCAGGCTGGAGTGGACACACTCACCTGGGGAAGGGGATGCCCTGGAGAAGAGCAAGGGAGCATTTCTGTGCCTGCAGGGAGAACTCCCTGGTGTCCTGGTTTGGGCCCAGCTGGAGGTGAAGCCCCACACAGGCACGTTTTAAAAATTTGGGGAAAGTGAAAAAAAAATGGGAAAAATTGGGAAAATTTTTAAAAAACTGGAGAAAATTGGGGAGAAAAAAAGAGGGAAAATTTAGAGCTTGTTTACACCTGGTTTAGGTCTGGTTTAGAGTTTGTTTAGAGCTGGATTAGAGCTGGTTAGGGGCTGGTATAGGAATGGTTTAGAGATGGTTTAGGGCGGGTTTAGGCCTGGTTTAGGCCTGTTTATGGCTGGTTTAGGCCTGGTTTATGGATTGTTTAGAGCTGGTTTAGGGGTGGTTTAGGGCTGGTTGATGGCAGAAGAACTAAGTGAGAGCAGGAGAGATTTTTAGGGTCAAAAGTCAGCAAATCCCCCTTCCCAAATCATTTCCCTCATCAGTCTGTGTCCCCATTTGGGATGGTTTTGACTTAGCAAAATGCCAAGTATTTGATTCAGAGACAAAGTCCCCCCTTCCCCCCCACCCTACCCCCCGTCCCCCCAAGAAACCACAACAGACCATAGTTCAGTAGAATATGGTGTATTAAACAGAAGAGAAAGAAAAATTAAAACCCAAATAAAAGACAAACTACACACTAAGAATAAAAAGTAGAAAGAACAATGAGAAAAAATATTCTACTTCCCTAGAAAAGATGATAAACTGCTGGAGGGCCTTGGTCTCTCCCCAGGAGCTCTGAGCTTCAATCCAAGTGTCTGCTCATCCAGCAGGAAGAAGAAGGAAGACCCCTCCTCCCTCTCTTGTTCTATCTGAGATGATGTCAGAATATGGGATGCAACATCATTGGCCTGTAGAAGTCAACTGGCCTGACCTGGTTCAAGTCAGCTGATTGTCCAAGGCCTGCACTAGAAAACAAAGCCTAAATCTGGGCCTAACTAAACCCATGACACCATGAATGTTCCTCCCCCTGTGTAAATTCAAGTGCCCACAGAGAACCAGGATGATGAGGAGAACACCAGCCAGGTGTGTTCCTAACGTGGATCACTGGGAATGTGGTTCAGCAGTTCTATTTAAAATGTGGCTCTGCTGATGGGTGATGGAGCAGCAGACAAAGCTCTTCCCACATTTGGGGCACTCTTAGGGCTTCCCTTACTGGTGGGTGCGTTGGTGTTTGGTCAAGGTAGAGCTGTCACTGAAGCTCTTCCCACACTCGTCACACTTGTAAGGCCTCTCCCCAGTGTGGACACGCCGGTGCCTGATGAGGTTGGAGTTGACATTGAATCTCTTCCCGCAGTCGGTGCACTGGAAGGGCCTCTCCCCCGTGTGTGTGCGCTGATGCCTGAGGAGATCTGAGCTTGTCTGAAACCTCTTCCCACACTCGGAACACTCATAGGGACGTTCCCCAGTGTGGGTCATCTGGTGGATGACAAGCTGAGAGTTCTGCCTAAAGCTTTGCCCACACTCGATACACCGGTAAGGCCTCTCCCCGGTGTGGAGCCGCCGGTGCCTGACGAGGTGGGAGTTCCGGTTGAATCTCTTCCCGCAGTGGGTGCACTCGAAAGGCCTCTCCCCTGTGTGTGTGCGCTGATGCAGAAGGAGTTCTGAGCTGGTCCGACACCTTTTCCCACACTGGGAACACTCGTAGGGACGTTCCCCTGTGTGGATCATCTGGTGGCGGATCAGGGTGGAGTTCTGACTGAAGCCCCTCCCACATTCCCTACACATGTAGGGCCGTTCCCCAGTGTGGATGAGCTGGTGGTGGGTCAGATGGGAGCTCTGGCTGAAGTTCTTCCCACATTCCAAGCACTTGTAGCGCTTCTCCCTGGTCTCCATGCTCTCTGTGCTCAGTTAAGGACCTGGGGCAGGAAGGAACAAGGACACTCAGGGCATTTGCCTCCGGCCCACAGGGAAGGCCAAGGACATCCCCCCAAACCCGGCCCCGGCAGGACGGCACAGGCAGCGGGGTTGTCCTGCAGCCGGGGCCATGCTGGGCTGGAAGATGCAGCACAAGAGAGGGGCAAAGGGGCACTGACTTCCTACGCACCTGCCTGGGGGTCCTGGGGAATCTTCCTCTTCTTCACAGCCTCCTCCTCTATCTTGTAAAGGTTTGGGTATGAGAAATCCTGTTCTGGGGGTAAAAAAAATATGTTAGCACGTTGGTTGGGGGTTTCTGCTTTTAAATCTCACTCTAGAAAGTCACCAGTGTTTCAGTTTGAAAGAATTTAGCAGGAGGGGTGTTGTCTTGAACTAAAGTCTCTTGCCTGGGATTCTCTACTCAGGTTTCTGCCATGCAGAAAGAGTGAAAAAATGCATCTATATGGAAAGGAAAAATCCAACCAAACAAACAGACAAACAAAAACCCAAACAACTCCTCTTTACCAAGAAGAAATGCTGAAAACAATACTCAGAAAACTGGGCTAAACAAACTCAGGAGGAGAAACTTCCCAAGCCCAGCCCACTATATCTAGTCAAGATAGTGCCCACCCTCTCCCTCCCATAAGATTATAAGTCAGAGTTACAACTTAATGACAATATTACAATAAATGCAATGGCAGAAAGATTAAAATTGGTTTTCGCCCACAAAACCCCAGCAGTATAACCCAGCCCCCTGGGGCACAAGCACAAAGGGGTTTGTTAGCCCCTGTGCTCAACCCTTTGTGGTTCCCCCAAGTCCAAAGGAAAAGTCCAAAGTGGCAAACCTGTTGGTGCAGCTGACAGTTGCAGTCTGGCGGAGAGTGGTGGTCACAGGCTGGTTGAAGGTGGTGGTCTCCTCCTGTCAAGGTGTTGGTCCTTTTCTCAATCCGACGAGTGTCCCCTGAGGTCTTCTTAGCCCCAGATATGTACCCCCAGGGAGCAGCCAGTCCCTCCCCCTGGGCGGGGACTCACACAATGGGTGATTAACTGTGAGTCAGGGGCTATTCTGGAACCCTTGATGGCCCATTAGCAGCCACGCCCCCTCAGGCTGGGTGTGCAGGTGCCAAGGACTCCCTGCAGGGGAGTTATCCCAGCTCTTATCTCACAGATGTCTTTCACACCCAGCTCCCAGCCTGAGGGGTCAGGTGTGCCCTGGGCAGCTGCTGCAAATGCTCCATTTGATCACCCCCACACAGGGATAAACTGGTCCCACCTGCTGAACTAGGACAGTGTTAAAAGCTGGTTTAGGGCTTGTTTAGGCCTGGTTTAGTGACACATTAATGTCAATGTTTTCAATACCTGTATAAATACCAAATTATTTTTCAAGTACTCTCAGCACTCAAACAGTCAATTTGACACATTAAGTTATCAGAATTATTATATTATTTATTACAGTATTTTACAATATTTTTATAATTATACCTTATTAGAACCGCTACAATCCCTCACTCCAGTTGAAAGTACTGAAAAGTGTGGCATTAAAAACTGTCCCTCCACATTTTGGGATGGTGTCTCATACCTGTGATGTGCCAATGGAAAAGGATAATTGAGGGACTGAGTTCCACAGTTTTACTTCTGTGTGACAGGAAGAAAACTCAAAAATATGTGTGTTCTGTCTCAGGTAGCTCCAGCTATGAGAAGATCCAGGGTGTAAATATTAATTAGCATTAATCAATCCTCAAGCTGCACACCCAGTCACACTCTCCTTACAACCAGGAGAAAGAAACCTCAGTGGGTAAAAGCTGATGCATGAACTGTAATTTTAGACTTGGAGGTTCAAAAGTTATTTAGATCACACGTTTAGGGTTGGTTTGGGGCTGGTTTGGAACTGGTTTTTGGGTTGGTTTTAGGGCTAGTTTTCTAGCTGGTTTAGGGCTTCTTTTAGGGCTATATTAGGATTGCTTTTAATTCTGGTTTTAGGGCTGGTTTAGGGCTCATTTTTGCCTAGTTTTAGGGCTTACTTATTTCTGGTTTAGTGCTGGTTTAGGACTGGCTCAGGACTGGTTGTAGTACCTGTTAAGAGCTGGTTCAGGGTTGGTTTGAAGTCTGGTTTCAGGGCTGGTTTAGTGAGACATTAGTGTCAATCTTTTCAATACCTGTATAAATACCAAATTAGTTTTCAAATGCCATGAGCACTCTAAAAAGTCCATTTCAAGAATTAATTTTTCAGTATTATTATATTATTCAAAATAGTATTTTACAATGTTATTATATGTTACTATAACTTGAACATCAGGATTCAGACTAACACAACACCCAGAAAAAACCTTTTGGACTGAAGGTATTTGCCTCCGGCCCACAGAGAAGGCCAAGGACATCCCCCCAAACCCGGCCCCGGCAGGACGGCACAGGCAGCGGGGTTGTCCTGCAGCCGGGGCCATGCTGGGCTGGAAGATGCAGCACAAGAGAGGGGCAAAGGGGCACTGACTTCCTCCTCACCTGCCTGGGGGTCCTGGGGAATCTTCCTCTGCCTTGCAGCTGCTTTCTCCATCCTGCCAAGCTATGGGAAGGAGAAATCCTGGTTTGGGGGGGAAAACAAGATGTGAGTGTGTTGGTTGGTGTTTTTTCCCTTCAAAATCCATTTCTAGAAGGCACCACTGTCTCAGATTGAAACAATTTGGAGGGGGGACATCTTGGAGAGAAGTCTCCTCCCTAGAATTTGATACTCCTGGTTTCTGCAATGCAGAGAGAGAGAACAAATACACGTGGAAGGAATGGGGAAAAAATCCTCTTTACCCAAGAGAAATGCTGATAACAATAATCAGAAAAATGGGCTAATCAAACTCACAAGGAGAAACTTCCCAAACCCAGCCCACTATATCCAGTCACGACAGTGCCCGGCCTCCTCCACCCCACAAAACACATGTGGCCACAGGACAGAGAAAGGATTCCCCCCTTTCCATGTGGTTCAGCTCCCCCAAACCCCAAAAACCTGTCAGGAACCTTGAGAGTCAGTGCTGGAGTGAGGCTGCAGTGCTGGGACAGGCAGTCAAGGCAGTGGTCCTGGCACAGTGGTGGTCACAGCCCAGATCCTGGAACAGGTAGTGGAGAGATCTCTGGCTAAAAAAGGAAGTCAAAAACCCTGGGCTGGGCAGTGATCCACTGAATGATGCCATACTGGGAGTCACAGGATACTTAAGGAGTATTTAACACCTTCTCAGGTGTTACAGCCCAGTCCTTGATGGCCCATTGGGACTTATCAACAGGAGGTAAATCCCTTCAGGCCAGGTGTGAATGTTCCACCCTGCAGGATTTGCCTGAAACACTGAAACAAGGTTTTTCTACTCCCTTTTTTATTTTAATTAAAAAGGCAACAGGAATTTAAGAAAATTAAAATAAGAATGAATAAAAAGACTTGCCTTATATTTAGTTTCACTGTGAATCAATCTGGGTGAAAAGCACAAACAACTCACAAGAATTAATAAACAGATAAAGCAAGGAATTATGGGGCAATTAAAGGTTTTATTGGTTCCAAACAGCTCCTTTTCACATGTTGGCAGGTTCCTATAAAAAAAGAAGTGAAAATTTCTCTTAATACAGACATATTATTGAAAGGCAGGCTGGGATAATGCTCCTAAAGCAGCAACTTGAGTCTGAAATGCTGACATTGACAAGGTGACACATCCTGAGGGAAAGATGCTCATCACCCCTTGGCTGCTTTCTGGGAGCCTTCTCCTGCAGATCTGCTGGCAGTTCTTCTTCTCATAGCTGGAGCTACCTGAGACAGAACACACATATTTTTGAGTTTTCTTCTTGTCACACAGAAGTAAAACTGTGGAACTCAGTCCCTCAATTATCCTTTTCCATTGGCACATCACAGGTCTGAGACACCATCCCAAAATGTGGAGGGACAGTTTTTAATGCCACACTTTTCAGTACTTTCAACTGGAGCGAGGGATTGTAGCGGTTCTAATAAGATATAATCATAATAATATTGTAAAATACTTTAATAAAGAATATAATTATTGTGATAATTAATGTGTCAAATTGACTTTTTGAGTGCTGAGAGTACTTGAAAAATAATTTGGTATTTATACAGGTATTGAAAACATTGACATTAATAACTCACTAAACCAGCCCTAAACCAGCTTTTAACACTGTCCCAGTTCAGCAGGTGGGACCAGTTTATCCCTGTGTGGGGGTGATCAAAGCTGTGTATTCTCCCCCCTCTATTCATTTCCCAAGAACAAAGGACCATTTGCAGCAGCTGCCCAGGGCACACCTGACCCCTCAGGCTGGGAGCTGGGTGTGAAAGACATCTGTGAGATAAGAGCTGGGATAACTCCCCTGCAGGGAGTCCTTGGCATCTGCACACCCAGCCTGAGGGGGTGTGGCTGCTAATGGGCCATCAAGGGTTCCAAAATACCCCCTGACTCACAGTTAATCACCCATTGTGTGAGTCCCCGCCCAGGGGGAGGGACTGGGTGCTCCCTGGGGTACATATCTGGGGCTAAGAAGACTTCAGGGGACACTTGTGGGATTGAGAGGAGGACCAACACCTTGACAGGAAGAGACCACCACCTTCAACCAGCCTGTGACCACCACTCTCCACCAGACTGCAACTGTCAGCTGCACCCACAGGTTTGCCACTTTAGAATTTTTCTTTGGACTTGGGGGAACCACAAAGGGTTCAGCACAGGGGCTAACAAACCCCTTTGTGCCTGTGCCCCAGGGGGCTGGGTTATACTGCTGGGGTTTTGTGGGTTAAAACCAATTTTTCTCTTTCTGCCATTGCATTTCTTGTAATATTGTCATTAAATTGTAACTCTGACTTATAATCTTATGGGAGGGGGAGGCCGGGCAGTGTCTTGACTAGAAATAGTGGGCTGGGCTTGGAAGTTTCTCCTCATGAGTTTGTTTAGCCCAGTTTTCTGGGTATTGTTTTCAGCATTTCTTCTTGGTAAAGAGGAGTGTTTGGTTTCATGTTTGTCTGTTTGATTGGTTGGATTTTCCCCTTCCATCTAGATGTATTTTTTCACTCTTTCTGCGTTGCAGAAACCTGAGTAGGGAATCCCAGGCAAGGGACTTTAGTTCAAGACAACACCCCTCCTGCTAAATTGTTTAAAACTGAGAAACTGGTGACTTTCTAGAGTGAGATTTGAAAGCAAAAACCACCAACCAATGTGCCAACATTTTTTTTTACCCCCCGAACAGGATTTCTCATCCCCAAAGCCTTACAAGACAGAGGAGGAGGCTGCAAAGAAGAGGAAGATTCCCCAGGACCCCCAGGCAGGTGAGGAGGAAGTCAGTGCCCCTTTGCCCCTCTCTTGTGCTGCATCTTCCAGCCCAGCATGGCCCCGGCTGAAGGACAACCCCGCTGCCGATGCTGTCCCGCTGGGGCCGGGTTTGGGGGGATGTCCTTGGCCTTCCCTGTGGGCTGGAGGCAAATGCCGTGAGTGTCCTTGTTCCTTCCTGCCCCAGGTCCTTAATTTAGCACGGAGAGCATGGAGACCAGGGAGAAGCGCTACGAGTGCTTGGAATGTGGGAAGAGCTTCAGCCAGAGTTCCCATCTGACCCACCACCAGCACATCCACACTGGGGAACAGCCCTACATGTGTAGGGAATGTGGGAAGGGCTTCAGTCAGAGCTCCAACCTGATCAGCCACCAGATGATCCACACTGGGGAACGTCCCTACGAGTGTTCCCAGTGTGGGAAAAGGTGTCGGAGCAGCTCAGATCTTCTCGTGCATCAGCGCACACACACGGGGGAGAGGCCCTTCTGCTGCACCGACTGTGGGAAGAGATTCAACCATAACTCCAGCCTCATCAGGCACCGGCGTGTCCACACCGGGGAGAGGCCTTACCTGTGCGGGGATTGTGGGAAAAGCTTTAGACAGAACTCTCATCTTGTCATCCACCAGATGACCCACACTGGGGAGAGGCCCTACGAGTGTTCTGAGTGTGGGAAGAGGTTTCAGACAAGCTCAGCTCTCCTCGTGCATCAGCGCACACACACAGGGGAGAGGCCCTTCCAGTGCACCGACTGCGGGAAGAGATTCAATGTCAACTCCAACCTCATCACGCACCGCCGGATCCACACTGGTGAGAAGCCTTACAAGTGTGATGAGTGTGGGAAGAGCTTCACCCAGAACTCTCACTTGACCAGCCACCAACGCAGCCACCAGTAAGGGAAGCCCTAAGAGTGCCCCAAATGTGGGAAGAGCTTTGTCTGCTGCTCCAACTCCATCACCCATCAGCAGAGCCACGTTTTGAACACAACTGCTGAACCACATTCCCAGTGATCCATGTTAGGAACACACCTGGCTGGTGTTCTCCTCATCATCCTGGTTCTCT
>JAJPCS010012311.1:0-14088 GCA_021164005.1 Willisornis vidua nigrigula | reverse complement strand
GAGGTCTTTTCCAACCCAATCCATTCTATGATACTGGGATGCTGAAAAGCATTTCAAAATTGTTGAAACAGCCTCAATACATGTCAATCTTCTATTATAAATCTGGCTTTTATTTATGCATGTTTGTGTGCAATTGAGAATAATTACAGAAAACACTAAAAAATCCCACTGGCATTTCTGACTCTATACAAAAACATTATAATTACTTTCTTAATCTACTTAGTTTTGTTCCTCTGACTCACAGATTTCTCCTTTTGAGGGGGTCCCTGTGAATTTATGGGAACTGAAAGGAAATGTCCTCTTACCATCCCAACGTGTCGGTCGACATTGAAGAGACGTTTATTGGAGCCCTCCTCGTAGAGCTTGGACAGAACTAGTTTTTCTACCCCAAAGACAACTCCATCTTTGCACCTAATCCCAATTGCTGTACTGGAAAACAAGATAAATGTCAGCTCCTCACAGGGAACCACAGTGTAAAATAAATCACAGAGAATCAACAAGATACCTGAAACAATCACATGATTTCCCCAGAAGGAGGTTTGTTACAAATCCACTTTAGCAGTGAAGACAAAAAGTAGGGAAAAAGGTAAAGCTCATTAAAGCTACATTTTCCCAAACAAAGGGGAAGGGGCTGCCAAAAGTCCCACCCCAAAGAGTTTTGGATGGAGGACACGCAGTGGGAGGTTTGGAGTGACAGCCAAGGCACTGCCACACTCAGCTGAGTGACTGGGGTGAAATCCATGACCTGTTTAACCTCTCCTTTGGGAAAATTCACTGCTGATCCAGGAAATGGGACAGCTCTTTCTCTAACCCTCAAAAAGTGCATCATCAGGAATAAACAACTAACATTCACAAAATACTTGGCTAATCAAGGAACAGGATGATTGGAATGGGTTGCCCAGAGAAGCTGTGGCTGCCCCATCCCTGAAGTGTCCAAGGCCAGGTTGGACAGGGCTTGGAACAACCTGGGATAGTGGGAGGTGTCCCTGCCCATGGCAGGGGGTGGAACTGGATATTCTTTAAGGTCCCTTCCAACCCAAACCCTTCTGTGATTCTGATTCTAATCCTTATCTGGAGCCTGTGGCTACAATCAGACATCTGGGTGATCCAAGTCTGTGCCTTGCCAATCATCTCTCTGGGATTTTCACTTCTAAACATCCCCCTGCACACACTCCAGGGAAGGCAGATACTCCCAGGGGAGCTGATGTAGCCTTGGCAGAACTTGGATGTCCTCCCATTCCTTGAGGAATCCCTAGGAAGTTATTGCACATTTATGAGACCCTGAGCATGTTGGTCTTGTAGAGCCTCAATAACATCCAGAAAATGGGCTTTTAGATCAGAACTCCTTTTAACACCATCATTTTACCTGCAAAGCTTCTCTAGTCCAATGACACTGCTTTAGAAGAGGCCAGAAACAGACAGAGATGCACATATTTGTATCTTACCTGCTGTTCTCCACTGCTTTCATAGCATATTCCACTTGAAACACCCTCCCATCTGGGGAAAACGTGGAAGCTGACAGGTCGTACTGAAGAAGAAAACACAATACTGAGGAAAAATCCCACACACATTATACCCCAGCAAATCTATTTATGTAAAACTGCAGGGCTGCCACTGACAGAGGTGGCTGTGAGGTCCCAGGAGCAGGGAGATGCCTGACATGGACAGAGGAAATCCAGGAGTAAAAGCCAGGAGAGGCCATTCCCCAGTGCTGGAACACCCACAGCCCCAGTCCCGGCCATCCCGAGGCTGCACGGCTGCCTGTGTGTTACACAATGTAACACCTACGGGAGCTTTGTCTGCCTGTGCATTTCATGGAATCACGGAAGGTTTGGTTTAAAGGGACCTTAAAGCTCATCCAATCCCACCCCTGCCATGAGCAGGGACACCTTCCACTATCTCAGGTTGCTCCAAGCCCTGTCCAACCTGGCCTTGGACACTCCCAGGGATGGGGCAGCCACAGCTTCTCTGCGCACCCTGTGCCAGGGCCTGTCCATCCTCCCAGCCAGGAATTCCTTCCCAATATCCCACCCAAATTCTCCCTCATTCAGTTCGCGCCCATCACTCCTTGTCCCACCATTACAGCTCCCGACCACGAGCCCCGCTGCGGCCTCGGCGTTTATTTCACAATTCCTGACGGCAGGAATATGTTTGGGACGCCTAAAAGACTATTAAATGAGTGAGGTACCACCCGCGCATCGCCGGGCCCGCCCCGCTCCCGCCGCCGCTCCCGGGGCCTCCCGGGCCACAGTGACTCAGCCTCCCGCGGGGCCCCCACACCGCCCTCCTCGTGGCCCCCCGCGGGTCTGGGAGCGGCCGGGGCCGGTCCCTCAGGGCGGTACGGCCGCGCCGTGCCGGGATCCCCCCGGTATTCCGCTGGAATCCCCCCGCGGTCCCACCGCGCTCACCCCGGTGCCGATGGAGCTCATGGCGGCGCCGCTGCCAGCCCGGCCCGAACCGCCCCGCGCACACCGCGCAGCAACGCGCGCGCCCATTGGCTCGTGCCGGGCACACGTCACCGCGCGCACGGTGAACAGGCCCAATGGGCACCCTCCCATCGGCGCCCGGCTAGCTCAGTCGGTAGAGCATGGGACTCTTAATCCCAGGGTCGTGGGTTCGAGCCCCACGTTGGGCGGTTCGCTTTTTGGTGTGTCTCCCTTCTCCTTTCCCTTACGGAATCATGGAATTCATTCAGAATCACAGAATGAACCTCCCCCACTTCCCTTCTCCTTTCCCTTTTGGAATCATGGAACTCATTCAGAATCATAGAATGAACTTTCCCTTCCCTTCTTTCCTTTTTGGAATCATAGAATTCATTTATATTCATAGAACCACAGAATGAATTGGATGGAAGAGACCTCCGAGATCATCAGGTCCAACCCTTGATCCAACACCACCACTGTGATCACTGTATTTTGGCACCAAGTGCCATGTCCAGTCTCATCTTAAAATCCTCCAGGGATGGAGAATCCTCACCTCTCTGGGCAGGCAATTCCAATCCTTGATTACTCTCTCAGGAACTCCAGAGGAAGCCCCTGCAGTTACTGCAGAGTGTGAATCTGTCACTGCCCTTCCTGATAAAACACTAGTGGGAGAACTGGCTGTGAGGATCCTCAGATCCCTGCTGTGCTAAGGAGGGAAGAACTACAACAGGCTGAAAAAAACAAGCCAAACCCCTCCGTACACAATTACACATTCAGGGTGTGATCTCCAAGGGCTTCCCAGGGCGAGCCATTAACAGTCCTTCTCCCCCTTTTGATGACAAGAATCCTGTTTCTATCCTTAGTGCAGTTTCCAGGACTCTGCACTTCATCCCGGCAGTAACAGAGTTAGGAATTCGTGTCCTGCCAGAAGCAGCAGCAGCTGAAGCTGTTCAGTGATGCAGAAACCCCCCAGGAGAAGATCTGAGTTGGGAGAACGAAGCTGAGGTGGCAGAACATGCCAGGTGAGGTCCCGGGGTACGGAAACACCCCTGAAAAGGGAAGGGCTCAGAATATTCTGAATTTCCTCAGCTGCAGTTCAGGAAAATGACATCACTGCACCAACCACCTCACCACAGGCTCCCTGGAGTTTCACCTCCTGCATCCTTCCCTCTGAGAACCTTCTGGTAATCCCTTCCAGCTCCACAAGACTGTGCTGGTGGAAAACTCTCCTCTCAGGAGCAAGTTTTGGTGGGTGCCTTGGTGGGCTCTGGCTCAGTTCTTGCTGAGGTAAAATATAACCTTGGTCACAGAGCTGTACCCCAAATTACTCCAGTGATAGCTGAGAATGAGCAGCAGAGCTTGGGCCTGTGTGTTCTCTGCCTGGCAATGGGACAGTGTCCATTTATCCAGCCTGTAATCCCACCAGAAGATGGTCTATCAAAAACCAGCTCATCCCGGGGATATAAACAACCACAGCTTCTCACAGCTGCATCTGCTTGTTTTTCCATGTTTTCTGTGTAACTGCCACACTGCTCATCTCAAGTAAAAGGCAACTTAAAAACACCCCTGCCAGCACCTCTGGGGAGAAATCATGTCAGTACTGTCACAGCTGTTACCAACCAGCAAAGTCTCACCCAGCACTGACTCTGGAAGCAGCAATTCCTGAGTTTTGGTTTTTTTTTTTTCATTTGAAAACCATGAGATTAAAAGGGAGCATCTCCTCCCACGTGCCAACTAACATCTTATGTTGAGGTAAAGCACATGTGAAGCAGAGTGACAGAACTATGCAGAAGGTACTCAGATGCTGTAGCACATTCCCCGTGTTAAGTTTCACCAGAATATTTCAATATATGCTTGACTAAGGAATTGTGCCTCAGGGACACAGCAGGGAGCAGAGAGCACAGGGAAATCAGTCACAAAAAGCAGTTTGGGCCAATTAGACTCCACCACCCCCAACAATTCTCTCCACAAATTTCAGATAAACAATTGCTCCTCGGAGTAAGATTTAAACCTCAGTAACCAACAGACAGCAGCAGAGTCACCACACAGCCAGTGAGACAATTTTGACCTCACACCCCTGTTTATAATTAATTTGTAATAATTTTTTATAATTCTTACATGGCTGAAATTTTCTTGGAGAGATACCAGGAGAGTTTTCAGCTCAGCACTATGTGAGAATTACAGGCACAAGAAAACAGGACTGAGTCCAGGGAAAAAAATGTTCCACCACCTCTGCTGAACAGCCCCAAAGCATTTCCTCACACCTGATTCATGAGTGGAATATTTTAATACAGAATTTGACAAAAAACCCCTTCCACAGGTATTTCCCTATAGACCACCCTCCTTTCTTCTCAGCACATTTAAAATTAAAATATCTCAAAACAAACTCTCTCAGCAGTGCCATTTACTATACAGATAAATAACAAACAACTCAGGACAGTACAAGATTTCTTCAGAACAAGACAAAAGAGCACAGGAGTTGTCAGAGTGAAGCTTTTAAACTATAACTGGACATGTTTTTAAATAGTGTTAGTGCCAGTTCTCCCTCAAAACACTCATGTTGTTCATAGTTAATAGTGTTACACACAAATTACTCCCTCAGAAACAAACCCCAATGCACACAGTATGCATGTGAAATGGGGCAGAATCCTTGTGTGGCAGGTGGGTGCTTATTTCTCTGTAGAAAAAGCCCTTTTCATCAAGGGTGGGGGTGCTTTGCCCACATCAAACATCATTTCCAGGGGAGGATTGTTAAGGCAGCACCAGTCGGGAATGCGGCCGGTCTGGCTGTAATATTCCTTGGACACCGAGCGGCTCCCCAGGATGTCCTGGAGTGCTCCAAAAATGGCTCCTACATTATTGGGAAGGAAAAAAAATTGCATTATTTTGATGTATTTGATTGCATTTTCTAATTCTTCCCATCAAGTATCTCAGCTGGTTGGGTTTTTTCAGCTCTGTCCCATAAATTGAAGGAATTAATGGATACAGCTGCTTTCCTTCTCAGCAGCCCAGCTGATCCCAAACTGCTCCCATTTATGTCCCTTGAAAGTAATTGAAAACAAAGAATCCCCTACTCTACTGACAACAAACTTGACCTGGTTAACAACAGTTTCCTGAAAGTTTTTCTTTTAAGCCCTTCAACCAAATCCCCCTGTGTTAAATGTGACTTGCTATCCCCCAGGTGTCATCCAAGGTGTAACCCAAGGTGTGAGAAGGTCCAGCCTGTGGCAGCTCATCAGAGATGCCAGGCAAGAAAAGCACCAACAACTCAGTGAACAGAAATCATTCTGGTTTGCTGCTCCTAAAAATAAGAGGTTTGAAAACTGAAAGTTTATAGTGTTTGTTTCTGGCACTTGTGACCAGCACAGGGGGCTGGCAGACCCTCCACAGCGCCTCCATCAGGGATGAGACTTGTTTTTTCCGTAAGGACGTTATCCCACAGGCAGCAATCCCTGCTCTGGGCTGCACCTGAGCCAGCACCTCACCTTCCACCTGTTCCCAGCTGCTCCTCACCTTTTCAAAGCTCCCACAACATTCAGTGTCCCCAAAATGACCCCAAGGGAGCTTCACTCCATGCAGTTTCTTCCAGAAGGGCATAGCAATTCCCCAGCACTCACTCACTGCAGCTGGATTTCAGCAGTTCCCCTCATTATTGCTGCATTTATTCATCACAAATCCCACTTGCAAGGCTTGTTTTCACCCCTGCTCTCCAGTGGTTCCCATCCTTACCTCCCAGCCAGGCCACACAGTTGGGTTTGGCAGGTGGGGTGTGAATCCTGAAGGTTTTGGTGGCCAGTGCTTCCTTGTACTTGGGTTTCTCCACCAGGTACCTGATTTCTGCCATCAGCCTGTGCAGGAATCCCGGGAGCATCGCGGTGCCCCCAATAACCACCAGGTTCTCTGCCAGCTGCTTCCTGGTGTCTATGGGGCACTAATGCAAACAAAAACACCAACAAAACCCCCACTTTTACTCAAGTTGTCTGAACTTCACGTGCATTCACAAGTCTGTTAGAAATTCAGTCCATTTCTGTGCCCTCTAATTGTTGTTTTCTCCTATTTCCCATATTTAGCTGGAACATAACCAACATAAGCCAGAGGGATGAAGGGAAATGCCTGGAGGTACAGAGGTGAGGGGAGCAGGCACAGATCTTCCTAAACAATTTGTTTTCATAAGGAATTCTAATTGGAATGTTTGTCATGTCAGCCCAAGTCTGTGGCTCCCCAATAAATTATATCTCAGCAAAGCTCATTTAAATGGCATCAATAACTACAGGGCATCAACTTTAATTAACACACATCCATCACCACATAATGAAAATTTCCATTTATAGTGGTTTTCTAATGTGTTTTTTTCCTAAATATAATAAGCAGTGATGCATTTGTATATGCCTAGAAAATGTTCTGCAATAAATCTGATATACTGCCTGCAATAAAGATGTTCAAATTAATTTTATTCCAGCTCAGGTAAACCAGCAGCCTGCAGGACTCAGAGTCTGGAGTCATTTATAGCTGCAGGATCCCTAAGGCTGGAGGCATTCCATAAATTGTGTAGTGTAAAGATACCTGAACCAGTGAATCCAAGATCAAAGTGGCAACAGATGTCTCTTCATTATCCTGCTCAAACAGTATTTCCACCACGGAGTCTCTGTGGGACAGGCAGGAAGGGGGTGATAATGAGGAGCAAAACCACACTGTGAGCTGAACTCAGGGGCAGCAGAGCTGAGATAACTCAGGACTTCCTGCTGGCAGCACATTGTCACTGCTGTCACACAGCCCATGCACTGGGCAGTGCCAAGGGGGAGGACAGTCATGGAATTCTTTAAGGTTGGAAAAGACCTCTAAAATAATCCACTCCATCCATCAACCCAGCACCACCGTGTTCACCACTAAACCACGCCCCCAAGTGCCACATCCACATGTGTTCTGACCACTGACAGGGATGGGCACTCCACCACTGCCTCTTCCAGTGCTTGGCCACCCTTTCAACAAAGAAATTTTCGCTCATCTCCAATCTAAACCTCTCCTGGTGCAACTTTAGGCCATTTCCTCTCCTCCTGTCACTTATTACTGGGAGCAGAGCCCGACCCCCACCTGGCTATACCCTCCTTTCAGGGAGTTGTAGAGACTGAGAAGGTCCCACCTTGTGCCTCCTTTTCTCCAGGCTAAAATTCCTCATCCAGGTCACTAAACCTGTCCCACCATCAGGCATTAACACTCCTTTCTCTACTCCAATCCCTGCAATCTCTCTGTTCTCACCTTCCTCTTTGAGCTCTGGGGGAGCCACCACCTCTCATGCTGGGCTTGCACTGTGGCCAGCACAAAGCCTTAATTTAAGAGGCACTAAAAGCACATACAAGTGTCTCATTAAAATTAAATTTTATGAAGACTTACATGCTTTTAGAGTTGAAATACATCCTCATAGTGAAAAGTACTCTGTTATGGCATTTCTCACCTGATGGGGCCAACCACATGGAGAATCTTCTCTCCATCCAAAGGATAGTCCACGTCTGGGGGCGGTGAAGGACGCTGGAAACAAAAACACAAAATTGCAATATTTTAGAGGCCAGAAAGGCTCCAGCCACCTCAGCAGACCAGGAGGGGCTTCATTCTCCACCCACCTCAGCACTGCCATCAATGTTGAACTTGGCTGCTTGGATCTTCAGCCCACGCTGGAGATCACTGACAAAGCAGGTGCGAACTGCACAGAGGGAAGGGGCGGCAGTGAGACTGTGCTGGGTCCTTTCAGCACCAATTAACACACTCATTTTTCTTAATTCAGAGAAGAACACACACTTTGGGCCCTTGCTGTCCAAGACATCACCAAATAAATGCAAAGCAAAGCAGTCTCTACACTCCAGCAGAGTTCAAATGCTGTCTAGACTGTGAGTTTAACCAAAGCTGACACCAACACTGTGCCAGGACAGGCAGGATTTTTTCTCAGCCAAAATCTTAAGATTTAAAGCCAAAGGGACACCACTAATGGTGCCTTCAGTCACCCCAAGGAGCCAGGGGTTGTATCCTGCTGTCAAACACAGCACTGCAGGTCTCACACCACGGCTGCAAACAAGCAGACACACTGATGGCTTTCTAAACAAGCTGCACTCATGGAGTGTTTTTCCTCATATAACTCTACAGCACCCTAAGAATTCCAGAGAGTTTTTCCTCCTCCAGGCAGCAGTGACAGAGCACCATCTCGTTGGTATCCCAGCTGTCACTGGTATCATATGCTAATTATTTGTATCTGCCACAGATGAGCATCCTCCTCTCAAACTGCTGCCCAAAGAAACAACCTTTCAATACACAGACAACAATAATTCCATCCCTAACAAGTTGTATCTGGTCAAAAAAGGCTGCACAAGAAACAGAACTGGCCAGAAAATTGTGCTCAGGTCCAGGAATTAGAAAAGCAACTTCCATTTGACAAATTATTTTGCATTTAACCAAAGGATTTCTTCATAATTTGACCCAAGATATATAAGATACATATCCTAGTTGCTATTTTCTAGGATAATACCTAATTTTGTATCTGCTGCACATAAAATACTATGCAGAATTCATCCAAGCTCTGCCCAAAGACTCTATTTTTTTCTCATATAAATATAGTTCTTGTCTTATCTTGCCTACCTGATTAACACACCAACATATTTTATATATAATTTTTTTAAAAAGTTGACTTTAGGCAAACTGAGACTTTCTAGTTAATCAATAAACAAAACTACCCATCAGTGCAATCCTTTCTGTGCTCATCTACCAAATGGATGTAAAAGTTGCATCTCAACAACACAGGCTAAACCAAAAGAGGAATTCAACACAGTTTTGCTGTTGCTTTCAGAGAGGAAAAACACCACAAGTTCTTCCAGCAGGTAAGAAATAGGGCAAGGAGAGAAGAGAAATAAAGTCCTGGATGTAAAATACTGCACAACTGTTCCTATCATACTCTACTGCACAGGTTAATAAACTAGAGCTTCACAAAGCAAAAAAATTTACCTTTTATATCCTCTACTATGTCTTCTGGGACTGAACCTGAAATTAAAAAAATAACTTAGAATGAAAAGGGTTGGTTTTTTTAAGTAGATTTTAACAACAAAACTAAGTTTGAATTACATTTAATACATAAAATTTTCATTGTCACAGAATCCCAGAATGGCCTGGCTTGGAAGGGACCTCAAAGACCATCTCACCCCAACCCTCTGCCATGGGTAGGGACACCTCCCACTAGACCAGGTTGCTCCAAACTGGCCTGGAATACTTCCAGGGATGGGTCAGCTTTTAAAGATTTCCAAGATTTTAAAGATTTCCAAGGCAGAAAGAGTAGTAAGAACTGAAATAAGATGTTTGTCTTGTCTCAAAACTGACTGAAAAATTACGACAGAACTTTTATGTCAACCTTTATTCAAAACTGCTGTTATGAGTGGCTTATTGTAACAATAATGCACTTGGTAGATACAAAGAAAGAATTCATGCAAGTGTGTCACACAATGAGCACTAAACTCATCTTACTCACTGTTTAGATTAATCCAGTTCCCCTGGTGCAAGTTCACAGCACATGAGCCACCCCCCAGAGCTTACCCATCACAGATGGAAGGCTTTGTCCTTTGGCTAATCCTGTATCCACCGTGCACTGCTCCAGCAACTGATATTCCAGCTCCCTGAAACATTGCACATGTTAAAGACATGTTAAAGACAGCCATGAACTCAGCCTGGCTCTCTGTGCTACCCTTAAGAGATGTATTTATTCCTTTCAGTCACATCCTTCTAAATACAAACTTCAGCTCTGATTTCCACAGCTTTTACTACATCAATAAAAGCCAAACAGTGGTAACTCTAAAAACTGGATGGATGTTACAGTAAGTTATGATTTAAAAGAAGAATCTTTGCTCATTGGTCAAAGATGAACTTTCACAAATAAATGCTTTGTAACCAGGAATGGATAACTTTGTACTTACTTGTGGATGGCCTTTCCTCCCAGGGGCAGGGAACCCCAGCAGCTCAGAATGGGAATCCCCTCATAGATCTACAGGAAGATCAGGAAATTCTCCTTTTTTATTATGAGTTTTCAGTCTTATGGACCTAAATGCTTTTTTCCCTTTAACAACCCCTTGCATGAGCTGTTGGAAACACTTTGTAACTGCTTTTCTTCAAAACTAATTTCTATACACAAAGGCTGAAGCCACGAACCCCCTTCCCAAGGTTTGAAGGAACAGATTCCCAGGTCAGCTTGGAGGGATTCCCCATTCCATCCATGACATCCCCAGCCTGGCTGAGCTGTTCTGTGACTGCAGTCTATAAAATTCCCACCTTATTGCTGGAAATTCAAGGATACAGGCAGCACCAAGCTTTCTGCATAGCCACAGTCCAGCACCATGGCAGAATTGATCCCGAGCGTCAGCAGAGACATCAGGTGGCTTGGAGCAAACAAAACAGAGGGAACCTGCATGGAAACCAAGAGGAGAGTTGACAGGAGGGGGGAAAAAGAAACAAACCACTCATCTTAAGTCATGTACCAGGTTTCTTATTGTCATTGGAAAGAAATGAAAGAAACTAAACAGAGATACTTGAAAAGCTGTATAAAGACTTGAAGATGTGATCCCTAAAACCCCACAAAAGTGTGTCTTAGGACAACACTCTGCTGCACTCACTGAAAAGGCTACTTAAAACATTCTCCACAAAGCCATGTGGAAACCCAAGGTAAAATTGGCCCAGGTGGCCAAGAAGGCCAATGGGATCCTGGCCTGGATCAAAACTAGCATGGCCAGCAGGCCCAGGGCAGTGACCCTTCCCCTGGACTCTGCCTTGGGGAGGCCACGCCTTGAGTGTTGTGTTCAGTTCTGGGCCCCTCAGTTCAGGAAAGAGATTGAGGGGCTGGAGCGGGGCCAGAGAAGAGCAACGAGGCTGGAGAAGGGACTGGAGCACAAGTGCTGTGGGGAGAGGCTGAGGGAGCTGGGGGTGTTTAGCCTGGAGAAGAGGAGGCTCAGAGGTGACCTCAGCACTGTCTGGAACTCCCTGAAGGGAAGTTCTGGCCAGGTGGGGGTTGGTCTCTTCTCCCAGGCACTCAGCAATAGGACAAGGGGGCACGATGGGCTCAAGCTCTGCCAGGGGAAATTGTAGTTGGAGAGCAGAAAACAATTCTTTGCAGAGAGAGTGCTCAGGCATTGGAATGGGCTGCCCAGAGAGGGGGTGGATTCCCCATCCATGGAGGTTTTTAACCTGAGCTTGGCCGTGGCACTGAGTGCCATGATCTGGTAAAGGGACTGGAGTTGGACCAAGGGTTGGACTTGATGATCTCGGAGGTCTTTTCCAACCCAATCCATTCTATGAAAAGCTCTCCCAGAATTCCCTAAGTTTCCCAGACAGCAAGAGTTCTTTTAATGGAGCACCTTGAAGAGTGAATTAAATGAGAAATTTCAATAAATCCTGCATTTAAGGGCAGCATTACTGACATTTATCCCAGAGGTGTAAGTTACAATATTAACACTATTAATAAGCCACTTTTATTCTCTGTACCAAGTGGAAATAGAAACCTGAGAGAATTAACCTCCTGCCAGTATTAACTGGATTCCTCACAGGTTACAAAGTCTCTCCATCAAAACATGACTCTGAAGTCATGACTCATTTTTGACAAATGGTTTTGGGTGGGATGTGCTTTATCTGAGATGTATTTTATTCCTGTAAGGGAATTAGGAAAAAAACCCTCAAACAAATCACTGAAATCTTTCAGCAATTTGATGGCAGCAGAAAATTTTATCAATAGTAAGAAAGAATTATGTAGAAGTTGAGGATTAGTTGGCAAACAGTGTTGTGGAAGTGCAGTGAAGAAACACTGCAGGCAAAGTTTCACTGCTTTTTATAGAAGAGCTTTAATTCTTGTTCTGTCTGAACTGAAGAAGAATGGAATCACCTTCCAAAACATTTTTCATTAGAACTCAGCAACAATTAGCTGCAGACTTTTTATAGAATCATAGAATAGTTTGGAAGAGACTTTAAAGATCATCCCATGGCAGGGACACCTTACACTAATCCAGGTTGGTCCAAGCCCCATCCAACCTGGCCTTGGACACACCCAGGGATGGGGCAGCCACAACCTCATTTCTTCAACTACTTTTTTTCAAAAACACCAATTAAGCAGAGAAGGTAATTAATTTCAGGTAAACTCTTATCTAAATGAGCACAGCCAGAGCTCAGGTCACGTGCCAGGCAGAGATATTGACTCTGGCAGAAATCATGAGACTTGCTGACAGAGCACTAGCAAGAGTTAAATGTAAATCCTGGCTCCAGGCAGTGCTCAGTGGGGATTACTGGATCTGTCTGGGACGGGGTGTCACTGAGATGGGAGCTGTATTATCGTACAAACCAGAGAAACCTTTCAGAGTCTTGTTAATTGCTGCTGCTTTGGGGCCTCAGGAAGAGCCAGAACGGAACAAAAATGGCCTTTAAACCAACTTCCAGGCCCTGTTTCCTCAGATTTTTCTTCTTCTTTGTGCCTCTCTCATTCTTTTGGCTCCACTTTCATTCCTTTGTCCACATCTGGTGTACAAAATAAGTAAAATTTCCACTGGCAAGTGCTGTGCTGAGCATGTAGAGGAAATGTAAATATTTCTGCAAAAAATGTACCTCAAAATGCTTGAAGAGGACCCTGGTGAGGGTGTCTCTGAAGTGGGAGGGGCACAGGACCGACTCTATGATCACAACACGACGGTCTCGGGGATTCACCAGCAGGTGCCTTGAAAGGGTGAGAGATGCAAAAACATGAGATGTACCTTATGGTCATACCCCATTTCCCTCAAGAAATCCTAAAAAAATGTGCATTTAGATCACATTTCCCACAGCAGATCCCAAAGTCTTTTCCCCAAATTTGAGAACCTGAATAGAATCACAGACTGTTCTGAGTTGGAAGGACCCACAAGGATCATCAAGTCCAACTCTTAAGTCAATGGCCCACACAGGGGATTGAAACCATGACCTTGGCATTGTTACAACCAAGTTTTAACCAACTGAGCTGATCTCAGGGTCAAATCCTTCCCTAGGAAAAAAGTCAGGGAACTGTGGTATGGAAAACAAGGTATAGAGCTTTCAGCCAGAGCCTGCAGTTCTGAACAGCCACTATACATTGCTAAATCAATATAAAGAAATGCAAAAATAAGTCATTATGGCTTGTCCAGTGGCATAAAAGAGGAATGATGATGATACAGAGGTTCTGATTTCAGTGGAAGAGGATGGAATTGTCCTGATTTCAATCCCAAAGCCATGGTCAAGGACAGGAGAAGAAAACAGCCCAAGCCACACCAGATCTGAGGCACAGAAATCAAATACTGGTCTCACTGTGATGGTTTTTACTTGGTAAAAAATCAGGATTGGAAGCCAAAAGACTAAATCCAACTTCATTACTCACTAAGGGTCCTAAAAATACAATAAAAAGATGTATTGCTGAGGTAAAAATATTCCACAGATTAAGAGCCCTCCTCCCAAACCACTGTGGGGAGTCTGCACTGATACAGGATGGGGTTCAGCCCTACCAAAATCCATGCACCTTCCTGGGCAGGGACTTGCCCTTATCAAGTCCTTTATAAATGCCACAGTTAAAGGGCAAATTAACAAATTCTGTCTCTGGAGAGCAGGGAAGTTCTGGCCAGGTGGGGGTTGGTCTCTTCTCCCAGGCACTCAGCAA
>JAJPCS010012306.1:0-15566 GCA_021164005.1 Willisornis vidua nigrigula | reverse complement strand
TGGCTGTGCCCTGGCTGTGCTGTGGCTGCCGTTCTGTGGCCGTGCCTGGCTGTGCCCTGGCTGTGCTGTGGCTGCCGTTCCATGGCTGTGCCCTGGCTGTGCTGTGGTTGCCGTTCCGTGGCTGTGCTGTGGCTGCCGTTCCGTGGCTGTGCCTGGCTGTGCTGTGTTTGCTGTTCTGTGGCTGTGCTGTGGCTGCCGTTCCATGGCAGCCGCCCAGCACTTCACCAGGGCTGTCCCTTGGAGCTCCATCCATCCTCCCTGGGCTCCAGTACATCCCACAAAGGCCATTCTTCAGCTCCAGCCTGTGCTTTGGTCCAAGCATCCCTGTTGCAGCCATGCCAGGCTGGCTGTGTGGTTCTGTTGTGGGGAACAGAGGCTCATTCCCAGGAGTGTGGGGTGTTCCTCATTCCCAAAGGAAGATGTGCCTGAGGGAGGAATGGGCAGCAGAAAGGACAGATCCTGGCAATGAAGAAGGGAGCTCACAGTCCTGTATTTGGGATTAGCTAGGGGTTAATGTGTGTGAGAGATGGAGCAGGCAGAGGTTGGGTTGGCATGACTGGCTGAGGTGGGACTCCAGATAAGAGCCTGTCTGCATGGATTTGCAGGACTTACTGTGCTGGATGTGGAATCACAGGATTGTTACCATTGGAAAAGCCCTCTAAGATCACCCAGTCCAGCCAGCACTGCCAAGTCTGCCATTAAACCATGTCCCCAGGTGCCACATCTGCACAGCTTTTAAAGTCCTCCAGGAATGGTGACTCCACTGCTGCCCTGGGCACCCCATGCCAGGGCTTCCCAACCCTTTCCATGAAGAGGTTTTTCCTAATATCCAATCTAACCACCTCCCCCCTCCCGGCATGACGTTTCCTCTTGTTCTGTCACTTGTTGCCTGGGAAAACAGGATCATTCTGCCTTCTGCTTCCAGTCTGCCCACAAAGCCAGAGAGGAAGGGCAGTTTGCAGCTCTTGGTGAGACATCCAAGTCCTGCTCAAGTGGGATTGCACAAATGTCCTTGTGTCTCTCAGAACACAGCAGAAGGATCTGTTGTTATTTATTTGGCTTAATTATTTGTATGGCTTTATTCCTCCGCGTTGTCCACTCGTAGGTGCAGTTGGAGTTGATCACAGGCTGGGAGTGACATCCCACCACCTGTTGACAGTGCAGTGTGTGCAGGGAGGTTGTTCACCTGGTTTCTCCTGCTCTTCCTCCTGCAGTTCATTCCCATGCCTGTGCTCTACGGTGTCTTCCTCTACATGGGTGTCGCGTCCCTCAACGGTGTGCAGGTGAGTCTCTCCAGCATCCCAGAGAGGGTGACAGTCATTAACCAGCACTGGGATTCTCCTAAAACCCTCCAGCTTTTCCCTTCTCCTTCCCTGCCTCATCTTTCTTCCCAAGAAACCCAGAGAGGGTGGCAGCTGTTACAAACATTGCCACAACCTGGGTGTCCTGAGACAGAGACTGAGGGAGAGCGGCCAAGTCCGGCCACTGTCAGTGCCAGAGGGTGCTTTGTGAAGACCTGGATCCATCCTGGGACTTGGAGCAACCTGGTCTAGTGGAAGGTGTCCCTGCCCATGGCACGGGGCTTGGAACAAGTTGGTCCTTAAGATCCCTTCCAACCCAAACCATTCCAGGATTCCACAGGCATCCGCCCCGGCTCAGACTCGCTCCCAGGGTGGTTCAGGTCCTGTGCCACAGACTGAAGGCAAACAAGGAGGATGATTTATGGCAGGGGGGTTATTCTGCAATGCTAACAAGCAGGAACATTGTTCTCTGGGAAGGGGAAGCCAAGCCCCTCTCTTTGTCGTTGAGGAAATCTTACGTAAGGAGCAGTTCTCATGCCCAGCGCCTGTAGCTGGCCCAAGGAGGTTGGAAGTGGTTTTGTTGCTTTCTGGCACCCTGTTAAATATGGTCTTTCTTTTCTTCCTGGGTTGTGCCCTAAGGGGAAGGGACTGCCTGTTCTGTGAGCTGCAGGAGAATTCCCTCAGGGGTTCTGTAGCACAGCCCCGGGCCCCATTCACTAGGGCGGGATCCCTCTGGTGCTGGCAGTGGGCAGTGAGCCCCCCTCGGGCAGGGCACAGTGAGGGGATTGTCCTGCTGGCCCAGGGGCTGGCTCTCCCACAGGGGCTTTCCCCTGCTCCCAGCCCAGGTGGCTGGGGGACTGGGCAGATTGTTTTTCCCCCAATGAAGGGTGTTTTTCACTGCATGAGAAATGCCCGTTTTGAACTCCCAGTCCGTCCGGTCCAGCCCGGGGCAAAGGGGCACTGCTGGGAAAGCTCTTTGGCGAGTTGCTGTTCTGTTCCCTGGCAGTGTGGTGTCTGCCCTGGCCTCTGCTGACCTCTGCTCCTGATTCATCTGGGGACAAGCAAAGCACAGCTCCTGAATGCTGGAGGAGTTTCCTCAGCAGGAGCAGGGCAGGGGAGGGCAGCAGAAGTGCCCCAGAGTGTGATGCTGCCCCTGGTTTGGGCGTTCACTCTTGTTTACTCTCTCTTTTGTGCATCCTGGGTTTCATTTCAACATCCCTTTCTTTTCCCTTCCAGTTTATGGACCGTCTAAAGCTGCTCTTGATGCCTCTAAAACACCAGCCTGACTTCATCTACCTGCGCCACGTCCCTCTGCGCAGGGTGCACCTCTTCACCTTCCTGCAGGTGGTGTGCCTGGCCCTGCTCTGGATCCTCAAATCCACTGTGGCTGCTATCATATTCCCTGTCATGGTAAGTGATGTTCCCCCTCCCATCCCTCCCTCCCTGCCTTTCCCAGCCTGCACCTTCCACAGTCATGCCCTGCCAGGAATGGGTGAATCCACCCTCTCCCTGCCCACTCCCTGGCTCAGGGCTCTGCTCATGGCACTGCATGGAGTCAGAATGGCTGTGCCTGCCTTACACAAATCCTCTGGAGGAGCCTGGAAAGTTATTTTTTTCCCAGGAAGGTGCAGTTAGTGTTGACTGTTCCTGGCTGCCAAGGTTGGGTTTGCTGTGATTTCTCCTTGAGCTGCATGAACCAAGGAGAGGAGCCCTTCTCCTGGTTTAGTCCACACTAATTACCAGATACAAAATGTCTCCCTGGCTTTTAAATAGCACAGATTGACAACACCAAGAAGGAGGCTCAGTGCTCAGAGGGGTGCCAGAGGGAGGGAAAGGATTAGAGGAAAAAAAAGGAATGTCTCTTTGCCTTGAACTTGAGGAAAAAGACCCTCATGTTGTTTCATGTCAGAGGGTGATTATTCAGATTATTACTGGAGCTACAGACACTGTTGGCACTCTCTGACTTGGAGATAGGTCAGACTCAGCAAAGACAGAGTTTTATGAAACTCCTGAAGAAATGTGGGCCCCAGGTCGCCTCATTGCAGGTTTATGGCTAAGTACAGTCTCAGCTGTGGGGGCAGGTCCTTGCAGTGCTTATTTAAGGGACAGGAGGAGGGAGAGCAGTACCCAGATCAAGGACAAGCTGGTGAAATGAGACAAGAGGATGCAAGTGAAAAAACCCTCCAAATGTTCCTTCTGGGACACATGCTCCTGTGCAAGGTGTTAAAAATCAGCAGTTCCCCCTTTGCCAGTTCCATGTCTGTGTTGGAAGCTGAATCTAAAATCTCTCTGCCTGTAATAGAATCACAGAATCAATTGGGTTGGAAAAGCCCTCCGAGATGATCAAGTCCAACCCTTGGTCCAACTCCAGTCCCTTTACCAGATCATGGCACTCAGTGCCACGGCCAAGCTCAGCTGAAAAACCTCCAGGGATGGGGAATCCACCCCCTCTCTGGGCAGCCCATTCCAATGCCTGAGCACTCTGTCTGCAAAGAATTTTTTTCTCATCTCCAACTTCAATTTCCCCTGGCAGAGCTTGAGCCCATCGTGCCCCCTTGTCCTATTGCTGAGTGCCTGGGAGAAGAGACCAACCCCCACCTGGCCAGAACTTCCCTTCAGGGAGTTCCAGACAGTGCTGAGGTCACCTCTGAGCCTCCTCTTCTCCAGGCTGAACACCCCCAGCTCCCTCAGCCTCTCCCCACAGCACTTGTGCTCCAGTCCCTTCTCCAGCCTCGTTGCTCTTCTCTGGCCCCGCTCCAGCCCCTCAATCTCTTGCCTGAACTGAGGGGCCCAGAACTGAACCCAGAACACAGAACCTGAGTGAACCCCATGTCTGCCAAACTTTGTTGTACCGGTGCAGACTCAGGGAAGGCAGAGCCACAGCTTGGGTGGAGCTGCATCCCATGGCCAAGCCTCACTTACCTGCCCTCCTGAACCACATTGTTATAAACTCCCAGTTTGGCAGGATGCAGCCAGCAGCCAGCTCCGTGTTTGTTTGGATGGAGGACATTGCCACACAGCAGGAATTCCTGGTGGGATGACCACGGGTGTCTGTGCACCCCCTGAGTGATGCCCCAGGGCTGGAATCACACCTGCAGTTCTTCAAGTCACCGCTTGAGATCTCCTGGGATTTGTTTGTGCCGTTGGTCACCATGGCTGGGAACAAACTTTTCCTGTTGGGATTGGGTTACAGCTTCCAGCCTGTCCATGTTCCCCTTGGCAAAGCCCGTGTGGGATCTGATGGGGTGTCAGACCCCGCGTCCCTTCCTTTTTTCCCGATGCCTTCACTGCAGTCTTGCACAGAACAACCTTCTCCTCCAGTTCCCTGCAGCAATAATCCAAGGAAACTTTGTTCTGCAAACCTTGAGGGCACAGATTGGCCCTTGTCTGATTTCTAAACAGCTCTTGCATCTGGGGAGCAATGAGAGATAAGGCAAGGTGTTATTACTCAGGCTGCCTCATGAACCTGCATCCCAAAGTACATGAAAATGGTCAGGTTTTGTCTCTTTATTATTTATAATAGAGGGGTATTGAGTGATTCCAGTGCTGCTTTGTGTTTGTTGTGATGTGAAGCAGTCCCAGCTCAGCCTTGGAAGCTGGCAGGGATGTGCCAGGTGTTCCCCACCTCCTCTGTGTGTTCATTCCCAGCCAGGATTCGAGTGGGTGGGCTTAGAAGCAGCGCTGAGAGGAAGGCAGAGTGTCCCCAGTGCAGGCTAAGATGTGCCTGGAACTCCCTCTGTGCCTTTGCAGATCCTGGCCCTGGTAGCAGTCAGAAAAGCCATGGACTACCTCTTCTCCCAGCACGACCTGAGCTTCCTTGACGACGTCATTCCAGAAAAGGACAAGAAGAAGAAGGAGGACGAGAAGAAGAAGAAGAAGAAGAAGGGCAGTATGGACAGTGACAATGATGATGTAAGGAGCTTTCTGCTCTTGTCACACTGCTCCTCCCTGACCCCAGGCCCAGTCCCTGCCCACTGCCCTTTGGGAGCTGACAGCTCAGTCTCTTGCTCTGCAGCAAATGGGCCCCCAAGGCAACTCCTTTGCTGCACTGCCTTCCCTTCTGCAGCCTGTGCTGGGTGGGTTGGCATTGCCAGGAGGGAGCTCACACTTGCCAGGAGCACTGGGTACCCACTGGGCTGTCCTGCCCCTTGCCAGGATGCCTCTCCCTACCCTTCCTCCTCCTGCTTCCCTCCTCTACCTTTATCCCTGTCGTTGCCTCTTACATTTTAGGAGGAGAATGCTCTTCACCACCACCTCTGGTCCTTCTGGTTTTCTTTTTTTTTTTTTTTATATTTTTGTAATGGATCTTTTAAAAGCACAGAAAAAGATGTGACTTGTTATATTGCAGGAAAAACTGCTTTCTGTTGGTAATACTCATCACCTAAATATTTCCTGAGCATCTGTGCCCTCTGCTGTACACTCTGGTCCTACCTCAGGTTGCAGCATATCCTAAAATAGCAAAAAGGTCCCTGACTGGACCAGACCAGACCCATGTGCCTTTGACTGTTCTGTTTCTTACTGTGTATACAAGAAGAAGAAATACAGTCCTGGTGCCTTCAAATGTTCTCCTGCTCAGGTCTAACTCAAATCCTTTAAATTTACATTGAAGAGCTAAACACACTCCACTGGCAATCCAAAGCACAACATCCCTTCTTCTGCTCCTGTATCCACCCAGGGTCTATGGAGAAAGGCTTTTCTTGGGATGTAGGGAGAGGTGAGGTCCCCTCCAGCTGGAAAAAATTCCGTTTTAGCATGGCAGGATGGGAGGATTGGCCCTTCCTTCAGGCAGCAAGCTCTCCTGTCCCATCATTCCTCCAGTTCCCAGGGCAAGCACCTGAATTGGTGCAAAGCAAAATGAGATCTAAAGAGGCACTGCTGAGTAATCAGCAAAGGTTTGACTCCATCCCCTCCTGCTGACTGGTTTGCCTCCAGCAGTGTCGTGTCCTGAGCCACAGTCCCCCTCTCTCTGGCATGTTTTAAGGTATCTCCTGTATTCCCAGGCTTTGCCTGAATTCCAGGTACAGTAATTGATCCAGTGGGTAAGAGATCTCATGCAAAGTGTTGGTGCTTAACTCTTGTTGGGGTTTTTTTTTCAGCATTTGCCTTTAGCAGCTTCCTGAACACACAGCTCTGGGGCACTGCTGGTTGGATGATTCTCCCTCTTTCCCTTCCAGAAATATCCCCCCCCAGGGTTGATCCTGTGGGATTTGGGGGGTCTGAGTGCAGCCAAGGGAGCTGCTGTGCATTGCTGGTGCTTTATTTGAGTTCTGCTTGTCCCTCAGCCTCATAAAAGCAGTCCCCAGCAAACATCTTGCTGTTGGAGTGTGAAATAAGGCACTGGATGTCAGTTATGTTAAAAAATAAGTTAAAAATAAGAACAATAATCCAAGGAGAGCAATTCTCTGGCCTCCACAGTGTTTTGCTGCCCTGACTGGAAGGTCTCCTCCCTCCACCCCGGCGTTGTGGGGCTGGTTCTCTCCAGGGACAAAGATGTCCCAGTGTTTCTGGCAAATCCCACCTTCCTGCCTTTGCCAGGTTGGGCAATATCAGCCTTTCCTTGGCTGTGAGACGTTCCCTTTGTTTGTGAAAAAGCAGAATAATTCCAAGTTCCATGTGTAAGCATTAGCCAGGTGGGTGAAAGAGGCAGGGGGTGTCAGTCCTGCTGGTCCCCCCTGTGCCTCCTCCTGGCCCAGCTGCTGTGTCTCCTGCCAGGCCAGGGATGCTGAGTCCTTCCCAGGGTCCTGCAGCTGATGACCCAGAAGTGTCCCTGAGTCTGGGTTTGACTCAAATTAAAGAGCTTGCTGAGCCAGTCCAGCCCAAGGAACCTCTGCCATGTTGTGTCTGGCCCTCACTGAGCAATTGGGAACAACCAAGGGGTCTGACACACAAATCCCAGCAGGAGAAAAGGTGTGGATGAGCTTTCCCAGCAGGCAGTGCCCTGCTGGGTCTGCCCACAAAGCCCTTTTCCATCTCTATTTCCTGCAGCTGACTCCAAGCAGGATGGGATGGTGTCTTAAAGGCTGGTGGGGTGGGAAAGGGGCAGGTTTCTGTGAATCTGCAATTCCACAAGATGATCCTTTCAGTCTGTTTTCCTTCTGGAGTGTGAAGGACCAGGGGGAGTGGGGAGCAGTGGGAATCAGTGCAGTCCACCAGGCAATAAGCTGGGCCATGCTCTTCTCTTCCTCCTCCTTTTCTTTTCCCATTCCTGCAGAAACTGTGTGAAGGAGAACTGTAATGTGTGGGAGACACAGAGAGAGAGAGCAGTGGGAATGTTCTAAGACCTTTTACACGTTTCTTTCACAGTCTGACTGCCCCTACTCAGAAAAAGTCCCAAGTATTAAAATCCCAATGGACATCATGGAGCAGGAACCTTTCCTAAGTGATAGCAAACCTGCTGACAGTGAGTAGAACTAACCTCTTGCATGCCTGCTTGCCTCTGACTTGCACTACAGAAATATATCTATTTAGAATTATGGGGGTTTATTGGGTTTTAATCTTTCCTTCTACTTGAGAAGTGCTTGTTCTATTTTTTTTCCTCCCTCTTTTTTAATTTCCAGGCCTCTGCTTTATGACAGATTTTGCTTTGTGAGGGTTTTTTTTTTTTATTTCTTTGCTGGTTACAAAACCAGTGTTGTTCCTTCTGGTGCCTCCAGCTCCTGACAGGTCTCCTGGCCACCCACTCTCTCCTCTCCTCTCTCCCTTTCCCCCTTGGTGTTAACCTGCTGATGGTGGGATTTATTTTTTCCTCTGCTCCTGCTGTTCTGGATTTGCAGCCCTGTCCTGTCACTGTTTGTTCCCTTAGGTGCCAAGCAGTTGCAAAAATACCAGCACTTAACAGAGAAATTAATTATTTGTGTCATTAAGCTGCCCAGGCAGGGATCAGTTGGTCATTAACTTACTTCCCTTCTTAGG
This sequence comes from Willisornis vidua nigrigula, assembly GCA_021164005.1. Lineage (NCBI taxonomy): Eukaryota > Metazoa > Chordata > Aves > Passeriformes > Thamnophilidae > Willisornis > Willisornis vidua. The sequence continues at coordinate 7,353 of JAJPCS010012306.1, read as the reverse complement.
TGATTTGCTTTTCTGCTCTTCCCTTTGTCTTTAATTTCTCACCTTAATATCTGTAATTGCTGATTGTAATCTTCATTTTCAGTCATTCCCACTTCACATTTTCCTCTTTTGAGTGAGGAATCACAGCTGACCTTGGCATTTTTGCCTTTGGGCTGACTTTTTATTGTACTGGAGGGTGTCACATGCTGGTTTGTTGTGAGATAGGAGGGGAGAAGTCCAAATTGGAGGAATAAATAGTGCTGCTGCCAGGCTGGTAATTCCTAAGAGTGGGATCTAAACCCCCAGCTGATAAATCCATAAATTATCCTTAGGGTGTAAGAGCTGGGCCCCGAGTCCCTTTCCTTTTGGTGGCACAGAGAGGCCTCAGGCAACACTGAGCATTGCTCTGAGGGGTTTAGATACAGAAACACTCAGAGACTGGGGATTATAAAACAAAAGCAATGGGAAAGACACATTTTCCTGGTTATTTAGATATCCTCAGTGTTCTGCTGATGTCAGCAAACCATCCAAACCAGCCTCTGGCAGCCACACATCCTCCTCATTGTGTGAGAACACCCTGATATGCCAAAAGCAAATTGCATCCCAAATCCTGTCCCACGGGAGTTCAGGCTCAGGTGCCCTCTTTGCAACATGTTTATGGCTAAAATACTTAAGGAAAAGTTAATTCTGCCATGCTGGAATGCCCTTGGAGATGGCACAGGGCAAATCACCCACAGGCCAAGCTGTAGCTGGTTTGTGTATTGGTACATTTTTATAATCCAGTATTTGATTAGCTGGGTTTTAATTAGAAACAATGCCAAAAGAAATGACAACATCTCAGGACACTGGAATAGGAAAACCAGCCAGAATCCAGCACCACTGGGGTGTTGCCTTTGGATATAACTGTGCCCTGGGAGCCAAAGTAAATCCCCAATAACACCCCCCCCATCAGCTTTTCTCCAGCAAGAGCAGGAATTGGGCTGTTATTCCCAGAGAACACACAGGGTCAGGAGACAGAAGCCAGTCCAGGCAACGAGCCACCCTGTTTCTCCCAAGGAATGTGGGTGTGACAGTGGGAGTCCAGGGGGGAGATCCAAGGTAAGTGTCCAGCCCTAAAAGTGGGGGAACTCCTGGGAAACCTGTTGGCACCTCAGGGAGTTTTATCCTGGAGGAGAGAGAGAGGAGTGCAGTGCTTCCCTCTGAGAGGCAGCAGGAAAAGGGCTTTGCCAGTGGCTGAGGGCTGGGGAAGCTGAACAGGGCTGGAGGAGCCCTCAGTGCTGCAGCAGTGACAGCCCAGCCTTTCTTCCCTTCCCCCCAGGAGAAAAATCACCAACATTCCTTGAACGCCACACGTCGTGCTGATACAATTCCTTTCCTTCAATCACACGCCATGCCAAGGTAAGAACCTGCAAAGTGGGCTTGGGAATCAGCCCAGAAATTAGCTCTGCTCCCCCTCAGCACACCTGAAGGGAACCAGGGAATTCTTAAGGAGCACTTGGAGAACAGAACATTCCCTGCCTTGGAGTGCAGCATCCCGAGGTGATCATGAACAGGTTGATTCCGTAGTTATTCCAGCCCTTGCCATGCTTGGCATGGGAAGTGGAGAACCTGTGGGAGGTGGGAAGGCTCCACTGGCCTTGGGCAGACCCTGCCTGGAGCACTGGGCACAGGTTTGGGAGCCAGACCAGGAGAAAGGTGCAGAGGAGCTGAGAGGGGTATTGCCAAGGGGAAATAATTCATTTCCCCCTGTCTGTGGTGGAAAACACTCCAAGAATAACTTTGAGTGGCAGCAAGGAGGAGTTAGGCAGCAATTCCTCAGAGTTCAGTCCCTTGGGGCCACGGGGGACTTCCCAGCACAGGAATTGGATCTGGACCAAGACAAGGATAATCCTCTGAAATGTCAAAGGTGTGTCTGTGCTTCCAGGTGTTAGGGAGAGTCTGAAATTCATCCCAGTGGCGACACCTGCACTCTTTCAGTGGCAGTTTCGGGGTGTTGTCACAGCCTGGGGTGAAGCACCAGGATTCCCCATCCCTGGAAGTGTCCAAGGCCAGGTTGGACAAGACTTGGAGCAACCTGGTCCAGTGGAAGGTGTCCCTGCCCATGGCAGGCACTTGGAACTGGATGATCTTTAAGGTCCCTTCCAACTCAGACTGTTCTGGGATTCTGTGAGGCACAAAGTGCTGGGCACTTGGAGCTCTTCAGTCAGTGAAATGGGTGGGTTTGCCTCCTGCCAGGGGCATGTTCAGGCCCACTCATTCAAATGCCTTCTGTGATCTGTGGGGCTTCTCTTCAGTCCAGCTGAGTATTCCCAGAGCCCAGAGTTTGACCTTGTCTTCCTTCTTCTTCACAGCCCTCCACGAACTCCAGTAAAAGTTGTGCCTCAAATTAGAATAGAACTTGAGCCTGAAGACAATGGTTACTTCTGGAGGAGCAAGGGAACAGAAACTACTTTGTAATTTGTCTGTCTGTCCAATCTCTCCTGGAATTTATTTTGTCACTGGCCAAATATGAACCCCCACTGGCAAAGGTAAATGAGCCCCCCCTGCCCAGGCCCCCACGCTGGCACCAGGACTCGGATTGCCTTCTCCCAGGTGTGTCCCCTGCCAGGAGGGCACTGAGGCTGTCCCTGGGCCCCGTGGGCAGTGCCCGAGGCACTGCGGGGTGGCAGAGCCGAGCCGAGCTCCGTGTGTGCCCCCCTGCCCGGAGCTGCCCGAACAGAACGTGCTGCTAAACCCTCCCACATCTCCTGCAGTCCAGAGGAGCAGGTACTGCACTCCCAGCACAGACAGACACTTGCCGTGGCTGTAGCATGTTTGCAAATGTCCCTTTCCTATGCAAGTTTTTTTTAAAGAAACACTTTAATGGACTTAATCCGTCAGGTACATGGAAGAGTGTTATTTTCCTAGATTATTTTGTTTAAATTATGGGGGCCTAACCTACAACTTCTTTTTTTTTTGTTTTTGTCAATTTTTTTAACCTTTTTTTAATTACTGTAAAGAAAAATGAATTTTTTTCCTGCAGCAGGAAACGTATAGTTATGAGTAGTTCTACCTCTTATTTCTAGATGCCAGGCTTTCTGTACAAAATGTATTGTACCATATATAATGTGATTTTTACAAAAAACAAACCCACCACACTGCAATCTCCAGGACGTGGCCTCGGGCTGGATCGGTTCCATCCCCACCTTCTTTTGGGTTTTATTTTTTATGAGCAGTCTTTGCTGTGAAGGAGACAGGATGTCATCTGCATCCTCCTGCATCCCAAACCTGTGGAATCATCTGTGGAGTTCACCCCAAACCTTGGCTGCTCGGCACTGCAGCAGGACCAAGCAGGCCAGGCATGGGCATCCCAGGAGTTTGGGGTGGGAACCAAGGGGACATCACCCTGGGAGAGAGGATGTTCTCTCTGTGGAGTGTCCACAGTGGTGTGTGCATCTAAACGTGCCTCTGGCAAACGGGGCTGCACCAGGACACCAGGGAACACACCAAAAGCTTCATCCAAAAATTGAAATAAGAAGGAAGAATACCTGAGCTCTCTGGTGAATTCCCCAATGGAGACCACCCTGCTGCAGAGGAAGGGCAAGTGCTTGGTCCTTGTGAAACCAAAGTCCCCATTGGTGGAGTCAGGAGGATTTTCTGATGGTGCTGAGACCTTAAATGCCAAATTTGAGCATCTGCTCCCACGTCGGAGCCGTCACCTCTGTACATCCCCCACTCGCTCTCGAGGGGTCTCCGCTTCCATTTCCATGAAATCTGTGTTGTGTATCCCAGAACCCAACTGGAACCTGCTCCAGGAAGGCTGGGGAGACATGGGCAAAGAGGAGCAGCTCTGGGATGCTTCCTGCTGCTGGAGGACAGGTAACCTGGGAAGCGCAACGGCAGCTTCACCCAGTGCTCTCTGTGCCTTGGGGAACACCAGTCCTGGCTCCCAGTGAAGGGAACCTGGACTCAAGGGCCACCAGTGGAGTACACAGGAGCTGCTGGGTCCTGCCAGACCTTGGATTTGTGGGAATCCCAGAGGAAAGGTGAAACCAGCTGGATCACAGGGGCTCTCCCAGTCGGCTCAGCGGGCACAGCTTCCATCTGCTGGTGCCTGGTGAGGTGTCTCCACAAAAAATGAGGTCTTCCAAACAGCATTGAATGCACTTGTAAGTGTCCTGTCTGCTGCTCTAGGTCTGTCTCTCTGCTTGTGTCGTGTTGCTTGTGTGATCCGAGGGCGGTGCTGCCAACGGGACAGAGGGATCTGCAGCTTTCCATGGAGCACCCGCGGCTCTGGGGGCAGGGAGAGCCCCTGGAGTGGCTCCAGGCGCCTGCAGGAGTCACTGAAACTGCATTTTCAGTTCAAATGAGGCGTTTGGTAGGAAAAGCCTGGGTGGGCACTTCAGGGAAGAGGTGTGGAGCCTGACCCAAGGCCCCCTGAGGTCAGAGGCACCATCAGAAACGACCTTGCCCTGCAAATCCAAGGTCCCAGCTCCTGGTGGGACCTGTGACTGCCACCAGCCCCAGCCAGCTCTGCCCCAGCCCCGGGGTGGCCACCAGCCTCTCTGGCCTGCTGATACACCTTTGGATTTGTATCTTTATTTTGAATCGACAGCACTTTCAGCTACTTGTATTGTTGGTTTTAATTCTCCTAAGTCTCTGTTTGCTTTGGAGGAGAGAATGAAAACGTGGGATGAAATGAAGTGGATCAGGATGGTGGAACAAAAAGGAAAAAAGCAGAAAACATTTCAAATATAATAAAGTGATTTTTTTTCCAATAATATAAAACATGAAATTCCTTATAACATTATAGTATTTTACAGTTTTATGAAGCTTTCTATTGTGACTTTTATGGAATCAAAAGATGAAGATGATGAGATATTTTAGCATTTATATTTTTCAAAATTAAATGTATACTGAAAATAAAGTAACTTTATGCATTTATGGGAGAGCTCAAGTCTGCTTTCACTCATTAGGTGTGGAGTCCTGTCTGAGAGGAGTGAGATCCCAGGATCCCTGTGGGGATGTGGGAATGGCTGGCCTTTCCCAGGATGGGAGCAGCTCTGTGGGTCCCACAGGGCCCTGGAGGGGGAAGAGGAGTGGCCACTTGAGGTTTTGTTATGGGTGCTGCTCAGATTGCAGTTTGGCATCTCTGTGCAGCCCCTGGGGGTGGTAGCCCTGAGGGAACTGAGGATGTTCCCCATAATAACCAAACTGTATAACCAGGGGAGGAAGGGAAGGTCAGGAACTGAGTGGACTCAATGATCTTAGGGGTCTTGTCTGACCTAAATGATTCTATTCCATGATTGTAACCTGACCAGAATGGGTACCACTCCCTGGTGACCTGGAGGGCCCAGTCCTTGCCACACAGCTCCTTGTTGGTTGGCTCCAGCACCTTTGGCAGTTTGGGAGCAGGCGCTGTTGGCTTGCCTGGATCCCCAGGGAGCAGGATGGAGATGTTTGAGGAGTGTCACCTCCTTCAGGAAGCACCAGGACACGAGGGGGGGTGCAGGGGAGTTGCAGCAGGTGGAGACCGTGGACAGGAAGGTTCTGGTGGAGCCAAGGAGCACAGGCAGGGGTGCCTGGCTGTAGATGCTGGAGTACTCATACAGAAACCTGCAGCAGGGTGGGATGAGGAGACCCAGCACAATGGGATTGGGGCATTGTGGGAGCAGGACACGGAGGGTTTTGAGGTGTCAGGGATGGGAGCTCTCTCTGGGTACCACCCTGAGCTGCTGGATCATTGCACTGGCTGGTGGCAGCATCGGCCTGGGCTCAACTGGGTGATACTGAAAAGCAGCAGAAACAAACTTCTTAATTAGCAGGTGTTAAAAAGGCATTCTTCACTGAGCATGCTCGAGGTTCAGAGCACAGCTCCTCTAAGGGAATGTGACAAATGACAGACACACGCTGGTCACAGATTCATTAGATATTCTCAGCTTACTTCTTACTGTGCTGTCCCCAGGCAGGCTCACCTGTCTGAGCTCCTGGTCAGAGGGCTGGAAGCAGCTCTCCTAGAGACCAGATGTTCCCGTGGGATTAAAGTCAGAGGTGTTTTAAGGCACGTTCTGCCATCCCACCAGAGTCATTCACCCGGGGGCCATCCATGTCCCCCATCGAGGCAGCAGCATCTGGGGCAGCCCCGCTGCTGGGGCCGCGCTGGCTGATGGGGAAAGACCCACACCTGGTCCAGTCTGGAATGGAAGGGGATGGTGGGGCGTGTTGGGCAGTTACTGTGCAAGGAGTGCCTCGGGTGGAGGGTCCGTGGGGGCTGCGGCCGCACAGAGGTCACCGGGGCTGGGACGGATCCACAGGGATGTGCATCCCTTGGGACTGCCCGGGACGTGCCTCCTGCTGCGGGATGTTTGTCCCTGCCTTTGGCGCTCGGGGCTCTTTGTGCCCGGCCGGCTCGGCCGGGCCGGGCGGGGCGGGGACTCCCGAACTCGGGGCTCGGGCAGCGATCGCTGCTCCTGGCCCTGCCGCCAGCATTGCGTGTTGGCATTAACGCCACATTGTCACACTCCTCTTGCTGTCCATCACTGAACCGTTCCGGTGCCACCCCGCGGGCTGTGTTTGGTCTCCCGTTCCCCTCCCCGTCCCGTGCCAGGCTGGAGCGAGCGGCTGGAGCGGAGCTGCCTCGGGCTCAGCCCCGCCCAAGGCGGGTTTGGGGCTCTGAGACACCCCCAGCGCTGCCTTTGGGGGCTCCGAACTCCCCTCGAGCCCTGCAATTCTGGGCTCCCAGAGACACCCCCAGCGCTGCCTCTGGGGGCTCCGAACTCCCCCCGAGCCCTGTAATTCCGGGCTCCCAGAGACACCCCCAGCTCCGAACCAGACTGACTTGGTCAGTTTTGGGGCTCACAAAGAAAGACCAAATGCTGCCTTTGGGGCCTCAAAACCAATTTGGCCAAGTACAGAAATGGAGATAAATTAAGTCATGTGTTTTGGGGAGTTGGAACCAGAGTCACTCAGACATTTGGACTGACAGTGAGAGAACGTTCTGCGTTTTGGGGGGCTTGAAGTAACCCCCAAATCCCGTGGTTTGGTGCTCCAACCAGGCTCATTTGGCCAGCGAGCCCCTGTCTGTCCCCGCCCCGCAGCCGGAGCGGCAGTGCCGGGCCCGGCCCCGAACCCCCACCCCACCCGCGGGGGGCAGAGGCGGCCCCGGCCGAGCCCCCTCGACCCCGGCCCCGCCCCGGCCCCGCCCGAAGGTGCCGCCCGCGGGAGGAGCGGCCGCGGGGCGGGCGGAGCCACGGGCGGGTCCGTCCAGGTGAGCGAGGCGGGGCCGCCCAGGTGAGCGGGGCCCCGGGGCGGCTGCGCGGGGCAGGGCCGAGGGGATTTCAGCCCCGGGAAGCGTCTAAAACGAACTGGTGCAGTGGCTTTGATGGGCTCTTGTTG
>JAJPCS010012296.1:0-14516 GCA_021164005.1 Willisornis vidua nigrigula | reverse complement strand
CCCCGTTATCTGAGCGCCGGTGCGTCTGCGCTGCCGCCGGGCGGCACCTGCGGGGCTCAGCGGGGCCGCCGCCAGCCGTGCCCGCGCCCTGGCCGGATATCAGCCGGGGGATGGGGAGGGCTCTGCAGCCGGCCCGCCGCTCCCCCCGCCGGTTCCGGGCGTCCCCGGGGGTCCCAGTGCAGCGAACCCCGTGGGAAGGCGGCGGAGGTGCGGCCGCAGCCCCCTCGGGGCGTCCCGCATTCCGCTCGGGGGTCCTGCAGCCTGCTCCCCCCGCCCGCCAATCCCCGCGCCGCTCCGCACCCCCGCACCGCCCCTTCCGCGCCGTGAGCCAATGGCAGCTCGGCCTTGCCCCCGGCCCCGCCCCCCGGCCCTGAGGGCCGCCCGGCCCGGCCCGGCCCGGCAGGAACGGGGCGCACTCCGGCCAATGTAAAACCATTTTTTATTTCTAAATCACTTTCACAACAGTGAAAATTAGTGAGGAGGACGAGGAGGAGGAAAGGTAACGCACGAACCGAGCCGTCCGGGCCGTGTGCGGGGCAGGGGTACATACAAAAGCACACCAGGGAAAGGGGGAACCAAGCGGTAACACTTTTAGACTATTTCATCCTGGAGTTGCCCGAAAACGAGAGCGCTCAGTCAAGTTTCTGCAGCCTCCTCTAAATCCATTATATCTCTCACTCACAGATGGAAAAAAAACCCAGTCCATTAAAATTCTGTATTTTTAAACATAAATGTTAGTTAAATATGTTTCGATACCGCTTGCACCCATTGCAGTCACTTCTCTGTCCTCTTTATGTGAAAAAGGCTTCAAAGGGATGCCCTGCTCCTCCCTGGGCAACCTCTGCTCTCAGCATCGACTTTCTCCACACAGAAAGAAGGGATAAATCCGTCCCTTCCCACCACACGGCCCTTCCCTTCCCATCAGCAGGTGGTGCTGGCTGAGCAGCAGAGGAGCTGCCACCTTGTAGGGCAGGCACACAAAGAGCCTTTCCCCTGGAAATGCACTTGGGAAGAGCCCCGTGCAGGAGTTCAGCTTCCCACAAGTGCTGCACGACAAAAGCTGAAGCACCACTGAGACTACAAACAGTTGAGCAACATGTTCTGCCAGATCATCATCGAGTCTGGTATAAATTTGACTGACCACACGTGGCAAAACACTGCAGAAGCTTTGCAACATTCTACTTGCCAGATGGAGTTCTGGAGGTAGGCAAGTTAAAACTTCAGTCATCCTCTGTCTTGACACTAAAAGTGAACAGTTTATAATCACATAAATAAGCTTCTACAACAATTAAGGTGTCCTGCCCAGGAACCTCTTCCGTACACTAGAAACTCCCCAAGCTATTGAAACAAAGTTTCTATGTGTTGATTTGTTTTGTCAGTGTTCTGTCTATTGCCAGAGAAGTCACAATATTCATCTTGCAGGAAATCAATATGACTATTTAGCCACCTGAATCAAAACAATCTAAGAACAGTAAGAGAAAAAAAAGTGGAATTGTCTAGTCAGAGAAGTATGAAACTGTTCATCTTGCCAGGGAATCTCTGGTATCTGCTGTCCTGAAGGAATCCACACACACACATCAGGAGTACTCTTTAAAGCTGAATACCCAGCAGGATTCCAGAGCGGCTACAGAGTGCTCACCTTCTGAAATATCCCCTCAGCACATTAGTGACTGTGGTCTCCTCCAGCACTTCAGTTAAAATCTTTGGTAGATACTGCAGAGTCCTGTGCTGTAGCTGTCCTGCTGTGGCTCGGAGATGTGGGCACCTGCAGAGAAAAGTCTTCCACAAGTTCCCTACTGTGCCTGGGCTGGCAAAGGCAGGATCTCATTTTTGCTCCAGTGCCATTTTACAGTATGTCAGGTGTAACCTCAGCACTCACGTAAAGATGCCTTTTGTTCCTCTCCCCAAATGAGCTGATCTCAGATCTGTAATAGGATTTTATTGGAGTACATGACCTTGTGTAGAAAGTCTCAAAGCCTCGAGAAGGACAAGAGTGATGAGGTTGTGAGGGGATTATCCGGGAGTGCAGAGCCAGGGAAGACAACACTGCTGGTCAGGGAGGGGCTGGGTTGGGTGAGGCAGTGGCTGCATCCAGCCCCACCCGGCTCCACAGCCAGAGGAGCTTCCCCTGTCTGGCCCCAGCACGTTCAGGCTTTAAAAAATTGCAGCATTAATTTGTATCCCTTCTTCCAGCAGCCGCCAGAACCGCCTCAGGAAGGGGGTCCCATCACGCTGGGAAACAAGAGCAGGAAAAGAAACCAGACTCCAGGCCTGGTTCCACTTGCACCAGGTGCTGTGCCCCAAGAGTGTCAGCAGTGCTGCAGGTGAGTTCCTGGAGAAGGCTGGATGTTGATGGCGACATTAAATAACACCTGCAGCTCTGGCAGATCCATTGTGGTTGCAAAGCATGAGATGCTGGTCACACTGGAGAAGTTTCCTGACCTGCCCAGTCTACCTGTGGGTACCTGTCTGTCCCACACAGCTGGTGTCACTGGTTGGCACAGGATTTCAAAGCAGCACTCCCTCTGGGAGCACAGCTCAATGCTAGGCCCGTGGTTTGTGGCAGGAACCTGTTGTACAAGATATCTGAGCTGAAATATGCTTTTCAACCAATGTTTAATTTCCAACTCTGGTGCAAAATGCGAGGTTCTTCATTGTGCTGTGGTACCACCAGTTCCTGAAGCCCAGAGTAGCTACGGAACCAGACGCCAAGAGGTTTAAAATGGGATGGGGATGCAGGTTGTAACTCTTTCAGTGGCCTTGTTGGTCATGAATATATAGAATAATGGAAAAGATTTATGCAATCAACAGCCAGAACATTATCACCAGTGCCACAAACAGGAAGAGGCGGGAAAGGAACTGCTCATCCACATATTGAGGAGTCCCTGGAACAGCTGGAAAACAGGAAGTGAAAAGAAAAACAAAAAACAGTTCAGCTCCTTCCTCTTGTCCAGGATATTCTGAACGTAGCAGACAGTGCTGAGCCAAGTTCACTGCTCACATCCCAAGGAACTTCACTACCTCTCCCTGAACTGCCTCTGTTCTCCCCACCAAGGTGAAACCTCTCTGAGCAAGGAAATGGTACGACGGTCAGAGCTGTGTGTGCAGCCTTAGCCAAGAGAACTAATGAGAAGCACATGAGCTCTGAAGCTCAAGCTGTGCCTTTCTGGAACTGCTGTATCGAATCCACTGAGGAAAAGCAGATAAAGGAGTTGCTTAAATTACAGCTGTTACAACAGCACATATTTATGTACTTCCAGCTCAGTCACCCCACACACAGATTTTTAGGGGACATTGAAAAGTGGTTAATAGGGAAGGTAATTGGTAACAGGACTGTGGCAACACAGCTGTGACACAAAGAATGAGTTTGTTCCTCATAATTCCTGTGCCATATGACATGGTGGAAGGTTTCCCAGGCACAACCTTTCACAGAGGAAGCCCAGGAAATCCTGGGCAGTAGGTTTTCTTGTTCAAAACAGACAGACTCAGCTTGTCTCCAGTGCAGATTGGGAAGAGGTTTTCTAGGGATGACTTAATTTTTACAGAGCAAGGTCACCACGTGGAGTAACCCAACTGGTTTTTGTTAATTAAAAATAATTTCACTGGGAAGTTACTTCTTGTGGAATATTGATGACTGTCTCAGAGATAACTTTCTGAAAAAGGAACAATCTTTGCATTCATTATTTGGTGCTACAGAGCATATTTAAATTTTTCCTTCTCATCTTTCAGAAAATGGTCCTTTCCTTCTGTTCTCAAAATCTGGGTCTCCTTCACACACCCCTAATGACTCCTTTTTATTATTAGAAACTCTAGTCCAATTTGTCTCATTTTTCAGAGGGAGTCTGCTGGAGTACCAGAGGAGACATCTGAATTAAAAGGGAGAAATCTTCAGTGCCACTGTCCCTCTCCAGGGCCCCTGTTCTCCCAGGAGGGCCCTCAGTAAATTACATGGAACTGACAAACTTGCTCCTTATGTGAGCCCACGGACAAAACGTGTCAGCCACAAACCACATTCTGTGCTGGGTGTTTGCCCTCATTTTGTGTCTCTGTTTACAGCACTGGTTACTGCTGAGAATAGTTTATCATTTGGCAGGTTATTGGTTTAAGAGTTACCAGGAGTCTGTGAGCCATGTCTGTGTTTGTGGCAGGCCCCTCGGGAGGGATCCGCCGTACCTGGAGGAGGTCGCCCGTCGTTTATGTTGAAGGCTGTTGCAAATATCCCAAAGGGAAACGCCCCGATTCCAAAGGACATCTGGAAGCCACCATCACCAAACCCAAAGCCCTGGAATCCCTGCAGAGAGCAAAGCAACAGAAGACAAAAAAGGTACCAATGATTTAAAGCCTATTTCAGAATATTGTGCAGAAGTGCAGACATTCCCTGGCTCTCCCACACCTGAAGGAAGGCCATGCTCGCCAGCAGCTTTTAGCCTGACACACTATTTAACTGTCTCCTTAGTTCTCCTGGTTTTAAGATGTTTCACAAAGTAGCAAACTTTTCAAAGCAACCCAAAACTGAGAAAATGAAAACTAGGAACCAAAGTTCTTGCTTGCCGGCCACAATTTAACAAAAGTGTTTCTGTAACTTCTCTCAACTTAAACTAGCAGATACCAGCCAATGTATCAACATGAACATTACCAGTCTATTTAGAATGTCTTAACAATGCATTGTGTGTTAATAGCTATTAGACATATAACTATAAGAAAGGCATTTAAAAAAGCACAATCTACATTGATTTTCATGAAAATGAAAACACTTGGTGACGTGATAAATTGCCAGCATTACAAAGAATAGTACCAAAAAAAATTTACCAGGGGGACTCTAATTAAGGTGTCAGATAAAGTCACCTGGGGCAGGAATGCAAGACATAAAGAAAGGAGATAAAAAGGAAGAGTTACAATGCAACACTGACCCCATGGAATCCAGACTCAAACACACTGAGATGAATCTGCTGGAGAACCAACTGTGTGTGGGTCTAGGCAGTTGTGTCCTGTTTAACAACTGCAGAGAGCCCACAGTTTTGTAATCCAGCAATCTGTCCTCTCATCTCAGAACTGAAACAGTGGCATCTCAAAGACCCTCTGGTCTGTCACCTCCCAACAGTGGGAAGACAAAGATGATTTCACTTATATAATAAAAGCCAAACATTTCTTGGCTGATTCTTGATTTGAGGAGTTGGTCCTTTGACTATGACTCTTCTCAAGCCCTTTGCCATTAACTATGAGGGACAGCAAAGCTCTCTGTGTGACAGGTACAGGGCTTGCAGGGAACAGGGGGGCAGCATCACTACCAGACTCCTCTGACTTAGAGCTGCACCAGCTAAAAGGTTCAAATAAGGTGCAGGAGCTCATTTAACAAGGTGGAAACTCCCTTGCAAAAGAGAACAGCTGAGCTCCCAGCACATTGAATATAGAAATGTGCCTTAATCACACCCAGCAGAGTTGCTTGCCTGAAGCATGAGGAGATAAATCCTCTCTGAGGACCACAGGCTGTGTCACACTAAAATGTACCACCGTTTCATCAGGCCCTGCTCCCTGCTGAACAGCACTGGGGCCTGTCCCACTGCCTTCCCCCACGCCTGCTCAGGCTGTGCCAGCTGCTCTTTACAGTCACTCCGTGGAATCTCCTCAACAAAACCACAGGTCCTTCTTCAAATTAACAGGGATCCATCAGATATCTACTTTCTTTTGCTTCTCATGCCATAGCACAGTAACCTCCCATAGAAATTACAGAAGCAGGTGTCAGAATCTAAGTCATACATGAATTATGTATTTCCATGATAGGTATATTTTGATGGAAATACCTTCCACAAAGGATTCTCAAAGCAAAGTGTTCCCTGTATTTACATGGAGAATGACCAAGTACAAAGAGCATTTCCAACAAAACCACACTGGGCCTTTCTCATGAAGCACAATCCAAGTTATCCCTTTCTTTGGGATGCTAAAGAGTCCTGTAGGAATGGAGTTTTCTGCCACACCACAGCTATCCATGATTCATGAACAACCAACTGGGGAGGAGCAAGGTGTGTAAGCTGCAGGATCCTCACACAGGATCTCAAGCACACATTTTGTCCTCCAGGATGAATAAACACCACCATCAATAAAAACAACTTATCTGCTTGAGCTTTTTTCCTCACTTACCCCTCTGTTCTCTGGTTCAGGTCTCTGTCCTTGGGGTCGTGGTGGAGTTTTCTCTCTGCAGGAAGTTGTGAAATTAGCTCAAGTGAAAGGACACACGACAGCAGTGTCTGCAACAGCCTGGCTAACAAGGCAGAACAACCACAAAGCTGGGTCCCAGGAGGCCACGCTGCAGCAGAGCTGGAGCAGAGGGAGGGAGGGCTGACCCCCCAGCTCTGGACCTTCAGCAGCACAGCCCTGAATTAATGCTGCACTTAGGAATAACAAAAACCCCATTGCAGAGGCTAAAAACTTAGGACATGAACGTTTTATGTTGAGCTTCCCCAGCCAGATAACAATTATTGCAACCTGCCACTTGTAACTGCTAATTAACACCCAATTAAAATGAAAATGAATTGCCAGTTGAACGGGAACTAAGGTGTGCAAACCTAAGCCCTGAAAAAGCCAGAAATATCTGGCAGAAATGTCAGTTTTATTTGTGTTTTGACAAAGTATTTAAAACTGTGAATCCAGAACCTCAACAGTTTAATCTCAAGACTGAACTGAAGTTTCATCCTTAATTTTCAAAGAAAAGCAGCTGTATTTGGGTTTCTTACCTGGGGTCCTGCTGCCCAGTGCTGCCTCTTCCATACAGAGGAATAACTTTATCTCGACTGATTCCTGCTTTGCATACAGGACACACTTGTCTGTTTGGCCTGGTCTCCAGCCACTAAGAGAAAGGACATGATAAGAAAACCAGTAAAAGACCATAAACCAACAATCTGTAAACCTCATTTGCAGCCAGGCAGAGAGACTACAGCAATTTCTCAGAAAGCCCCAGAGCAAACCATTTTAACAGGTGCCAGGTACTCTCCAAAGTGGAGTTGGCACTTTGGCTGTTGTTCTGGTATGATCCACTTGCTGATGTCTGCACATTCAGAAATAAACAGTGCCAAGAGTCCTGCACAGGCCCAGGGCTAGTGTAGATACCCTCCTCTCATCCACACAAAGAATAATGATACCACTACATCAAACATAACAAATGCAGAGAGAAGTACATTCAGCACTTAAAGCTGCAAACTAAACCCCTGCGAGCTCCTACAGTATGTCTACCAACCCTGGAAATGCTCAGGTGGAACAGAATCAGGTTTTCTGGTTGCTGAAAGTGCAGATTAAGGTGTTGCACATGAAGTTGCATTAGCAGGTTGTGATTGCCCTGGAGAGAAAAGCGTTTAAAAAGAGGGGATACTCCAGGGAACCAAAGGCTTTATTGAGCAACAGGAGCTGATGAAAGACAAAGTAAAAGGAAACCTGTCTTACCTGGTGTAAACAGGGCCAACTGTGAGCATTCCCAGGACAGTTTGTTGGCGGAGCAGAAAAAGGGGAAAAATAGAGTTAGTTACTGACAACTCGATCTGACAAACGTCCGGTGTACACAGAGAGCACAGCTGGGCCACAGCAGAATCCTGGAATCCTGCTGGGCCAGTTCTGTAACCTCCCATTAAAATAATTTCTGAAAGCACAGCCCAAGACCGATCTCCACTGGTTTTTTCAGGTTACACAATCTAAGTTGCAAACGTGTTCTGTGCACGTGCCCTTCGACTCCTGGGCCTCTGCCACACCAAAGGCCCCACAGCTTTAATCCTGGGCTTCACTGTACAAATGTTTTCTTCTGATACCAAGAAGAGATACCCGAGCTGAGATGTAAAGGAGGAAGATGTTGGTAGTGAGAGTTCAGGATCTTAAAAAACTTAGCTGGAACATCAGCCATGCTCACAGAATCATGAAATACCTGAGGTACCACCCAGCCTGAGTTATCCTCTATTCCAACCTGAAGCTCAGAGCAGGGTCTGCCACTGAGATCAGACCCAGTTGCTCAGGGCAAAAAAATCCCCATTATACAGATTAAGTTAATATGGCAAATTAAAAAAGGTCAAAGGAAAGAAGGCAGCTACAAGGCAAAATTGCAACCAACCACCTGCTCTCAAAACGGCCTCGACAACACTATTCAGACAAGACATGCTATTTTTAAGGTTCCATTCTTCCTGATCCCTTTGTGCAATAATTCAATCTAATTTTATCTTAGCAAGCCATCAGCCAGTGATTTTCCATCTCCTCAAATAAAAACGTGGATTTTCAGATGTTACATACATTTACACAGAAAAGAAATGCTCTTTTAGGCCTCTTTTTATTAAAGATTCAGCTTACTGTGTAAAATAAACCCCAAAATCCCCACGTTTGGCCACGTCAATACTTAATAATTTCTAACATTCAGGACAGAGCATATTCAAACCAAGCTACCCAAAGGAGAATGCTGCCTGTGTGTTATACTTGGGCTATACATCATTTCCACATCAGATCAAAGAACTGAAAAGTTCCTGTTACAACTGCAATGCCACGGGAAAAGAGAAATACCCTACATGGAAAAGCTTACTGCCTACTGTTTTTTTATTTTTTATGGTTTCAAAGATAAAAAGAGCAGGCTTATAGGGCAAAACTACAATTTGGCTTCCATAGCCTCAATTCAAGGTCAGTTTTAGGTGTGCACAGCTTAGAAAGGCCTAAAGAAGATATCTGTGCTTGGCCAGAGAGCACAAACAAAATAACACACATAACCAAGCAGTGTCAACGAGCACTGAACTGTCTGTGTGGGGCTGCCTGTTTGCTTTCACACAAAAACACAGAATATCCTGAGCTGGAAGGGACCCACAAGGATCATTGAGTCCAATTCTTACATGGCCAAAGATACAGGAAGTTTAACATGCAAGAAACTCACTCCTGGAACATGGGCAAAGAAAAACAGTTGAGGAGCAAACCCGACCTCCTCCTAAACCAAACCCATGTGGTGCTTACATATTTTATGCAGGACATTCTACTTGGCACCTGGAATTATAAAAAGCCCAGGATTTTCTGGGATCAGCTGGATGGTTGTAGGTACAGAAAAATCAAAGGTGAGCAATTCAGATCTATATGGACCTTGTGAGAACTGAAGCAGCTACCAGCTAAGAACAAACAAGGCCAGAGCTACTGCTTAGTGGTAGGGAGGAAATCACTCCCCAGGAGTTCACAGAGTAGTTTCTCACAGAATGCTGGAGATTCACCTGGGAAGTTTCATCAAAACACTGGACTTGTGAGATATGGATTATAACCAATTAGGATTTGCAGTTTGATGGTGTGAGATTCAATTTAGCCAACACAACGTAGCCTGAACCCTACATAAACCACGTGCAGTGTGTAATAAATGGCTTTTCACCATAAACCTTGAAGGCTTGTGGTGTGAAGTCCATTTTCTCTGCAGTTCAATAGTGTACTTTAGATGGTGCTGTGGGTGAGCACTCACCAGAAGAGGTGCCCACAGAGGCTGATCACGGCGTCCTTGGCAGTGTCCAGGCAGATGTTACACTCGAAAGTGTTGTCCTGGTTGGTGCTGTCCCCAGAGCCGTTGCTGCTGCTGCTGCCACTGGCCCCTCCAGCACTGGAGCTCTTGGTTGATGCAGAAGTTGCGGGTCCTTTGCTTGCCATCCTCAAGAACTACCCACACACAAGGGCAAGGAAGATTTCCTGTTGGAATCCTAGCAGTGAAGAAAGGAAAAAAAACAAACAAACCCAACTTCTTGGCGTTATAACATGGCATTCTGGTCCTGTTCCAAACTGGTAGTGATTTATCTAAGAAGCTCTTGAATCCTGTTGTTGATGGTTTTAGTTTAACATAGCCAAGAGGGATCTTTTTTTAGAAACTAAGCTACTTTACAGTCCTGTAGTATGACCTGGATGGTGTGTGACCTGTATTTTACTGTTACTGATAAGCAACTGAGATCCACAGCCAAAACAAACCCCCTGTGTTTTCTCAAAAGTGCCATTTGGTGTAAGAAGAATGAGCTCACTTAGTCACACACACTCTTCCAAAATTCAGCACAAGTTAGAGCTGCAAGTGCAGTCTGAAACGGGATCTGATCATGGAGCAATTCTCAGCTTGGACAGACTGACAACACAGTTTTAAGTTCAATGTTCATTAGTTTGGAATATTAATAAAGGTAAGCAAAGGTAGCTTAGAACTTGATTTGCCTCCTGAACTGTATATTGCTGCTATCAGAGCAGTGTGTGGATACAACTATCAAACATTTCTAGTACCTTCAAACTATCAAATATGCCTCATGTAGTAGTAATGAAGAAATACTAAAAAGAACCTTAGTGGGCTTTACTTTTATTTACTACTCCTTGTCATCCTCCTACTTATCAGAGAATACCACTTATTTTATTTCAGTAGCAAAACCTCTACAGCCTAATTCCCTGATATGTAAATTCCACAGTACCTAATCTTTGAGACCCAGCACAAGGCATTTACATTTCCAGAAACAAACACTTTTACCAGTGCAAATTTTTAATCTAAGAACTGAGAGTTCCAGCAGTTACAAAACTTAATTCACTAAAACAGGAATGTTTAAAACATTCCACTGTGCTTTGCATGAAACTCTGGCTGCACAAACCAGAATACTTAGTTAAGGTTATGAGAAAGAAACAGGTGATTATCTGAACTTTTTGCAAGTGTACAAACAGTGAAGCATTTTCAAAGGGCAACCTGAACTTTTCAGAAGGCAATTCCTTTGCAAACTCACCCCACAGGCATTAAAGGCTTTCCTTGGTGTCCCCTCTCTGTGGCAGAGCAGCAAAATCAAAGCTCAGCAGATGCTGTCACACAACACAAGGCCAGGGAAGCACCACACTCAAGGCTGGGGAGGTGTTGCAGCAGACACTCAGTCCCAGCAGGTGGAATGTGTTTCTGCAGAGCCTTTTCCCTCAGTTACATCATTTTGCTCCGTGCCCCAGCAGGGCAGGTTTGTGCTCACAGAGGCTGCACCTCAACACACACCGCCTTCAGCAGAGCTGACTCTGAGCGTTCCACACCAGCACTTCATTCACACTCAGCTCATTGTACAGAATTAAAATTCATGTTGTTTGGGGCAGATGGAAATGCTGCCAGCCCACAAACTGCGTGCTAAAGACACTTGGATTGTTCACACATCCTTACTACCAGAATCTTCAGCTTGTCTTGCTCAGTAGTTTAAGTGAAAACTCACCAACCTGGACCTAAATATATAAATACCAAAACTGAGAAAACCTCCATAAAACCAAAGAGTTCAACACACTGTAAAAAACACAACATCACTTTATGGAATGGGTACAAGAAATGTCTGGCTCTTGTATCTTGACAAGGAAAGGATGTAGAAGAGGCAAATAAATTAATTTCTGTGTCCATTATATCAATGTGGAAAAAAAAATATTATTTTTACAAATTAAATTCCGTAAATTTAACAACCACAAATCTGGAAACTCATCAAAAAGATAAAATCTGAATCTTCACAAGCACCTACTGAGAATCACCTTAGCTTTTAGTAAATATGAAAAATGAAGTTCCACAAAAATCTTGAAGTTATAAAGATGACAGAGAAATACATAGAAATACCAGTAATGAAACAAAATAAAGATGGCTGAGACAGAAGAAAGATCAAAATGATGTAACACAACAGGCACTGAATCTCCTATCCCAGAAGGAGGTCATTCCTTAGTGTGTACTGGGGATCCTCTCCTAATTATTTGTTCATTGGCTGATTGGGGCCCACTGACCTATTAGGATACAGACATATTAAAATATCAAAACACAACAGTAAAAATAATCAGCCTCATTGTGCAAAGCCTTCTCACAGATTTGCTCCTGTCCCTGGACACCATTTCACACAGCCAGGTATGTAGCAGGTGCTGCTGGGGCCTGTTCACCTGCACAGAGCAGCAAACACCCAATGGCTCAGTTACATTTGTGAATCAGGTATCACATCACTCGTGAGTGCACCCTGTGAACCCTGAAGTCAAGGTCCAACTGCAAATTCACCCGTTCTGGGCATAGAATGAGCTCAATAATGCTCAACTGTCACTTGAACTACTTCAACTCTGAGACAAAACCCTTAAGAGACAAAACTCCAACAAACCATAAGCAAATCACAAACTAAAACAACCCCAACAACCAAGACAACAGGCCAAACCAACCCCTTCTTCATTCTGATTTAGTTTGCTGTGAGTATGCTGGGATAGAACATGACTTTTGGGGCTAAATAAACAGAATTTAGAGGTGCCAGAGGAGGTTTGCTAAACCCTGGTCCTTTAGATCAGGTCTCCAAATCAACCCTAGAGGCAGGATGAGTAGCAAACAAGTGAAGGGATATAAAAATCAGCTGATATCTAACTGAAGGCATTCAAAGATCTTTTCTCCTTCTGACTTCTTTGCTCTTTAGGTATTTACAAGAAAACAGCGTCTTTGTTACTGAAAACTCACTTAATATTAACTGTTTATTTCCCTTAAACTCTGACCCGTATGACATCCCAACAGGTTGTTGTGACAAGGACTGACATTGGTTACACCCAGGAGTCAGGAGTGGCAGCAGAGGAACAGTTAAGAAACAAGGAACTCATCTGCAAGGCACCTTCCTGAACAAAATGGTTTGGTGGAGTGTGAGGGAGACACGGAAGTGAGGACACACAGGATGGTGAAACTGGAACTCCCGGGGCAGGTGGGACATCAGGACAACTGAGAGCTCAGGAGCTCCACGATGGGTAAGTGCAGGGGAGGATCTGATTTGGTATTTTAAATGTGCTGTGTAAGTACTGGGTGCAGAGCTCACTAACTGGCAGCAAGAAAGACATTTTACTCCATCACTTTGAAAAGGAAATCTGTGAATCTATTGGGAGGCAACTGCACCCCAGGAAAACGGGAGCTGGATGGCAGCTGTCACAGGCCACGCTTCAGAACCCAGAGAATGAAAATGGGTTTGCCAAAGTACACGGACCCAACCCTAAACACAGGAGAAAAACACTTCAAGCCAGACTTGGCAGAGTTTCCACCATAAGTGAAAGCATACAAAAAAAAATCTTACTTTATCTAGGATTACTGAAATTGAAATAATCCAAATCCAGTTTGTTTGTGAAACAAGCTTGGATTTAGTACCTGAACCTTTTGCAGTTTAAATCAAAAAGAAAACTTGTTGGATTATTTTCTTATCACTACAGTGACAGTGTCACTTTCTGACACATGGCAGATTTTACAAGAGGAATATTAACATCAGAAATTCTATCTAAAACTGCTACTCAGAGTTTATATAAATACCCCACTCCTAAGTCTAACAAAAACCTGATACTTAACCTATAACAATTCCCTGGGCTTCGAGTACAACGACCAGGTAACCTTAGCTGGTAATTGCTGACAGAGTCTGGAAGAAAGTGCACTGACTTCTTGACAGTCATTTTTAGATATTCTTAACAAACACATGACTGTCCTTCTGTTAATCATTAAATACACATTTATCTCTCATTACCTTTTTACTCTCTTCTGTCCCCTAAACATGTTACATTTTAACCCCTTGGGAAAACATTTCCCGAGTTCATCTTTTCGCTTCCCATAACCTGCTCGGCATCGGGCTGGTGCTTTTGGGGTGAGCATGAAGGGGTCCCAAACCTCCTGTGATCGCTCGCTCTTGCAAAACCAGCCCTTGCTGGGCCTCCTTTCCTTAACTGGGATTCTGCAACCCCTGTCTGAGTCCCAGCCCTGCCCAGGGCTCTGTGTGTGGGGACCCCGAGCGCTGCAGGTGCCTCACAAACACAAACAGCAAAACCCCAAGCGATTAAAGTAATTACTCTTTTATCCATTCCGCAAAGCTTTAAAACAGACTCCAAGAAAAAATCTTTCCACAAAGATTTTATCCTCTTACCTCACAAAGTCCAAAGGGGAAAAAAAAACCCAACTAAAAAACCCCAAAGAGAGCTGCTATAGCCAGTGGGTAACGCTGCCCCAGTGCTGACACAGACGTGCCGGGCCGAGCAGGGCAAACAACGTGAAAATCACACCAAATACCACAGGAACGACGTGGTTTAGGAAGTCACAGGCGACCGTGAATACACAAGTAATTCCCAAAATATCAGCAATGCCATGTACAAGAAGCTGGCGCCTCGCGACATGCCCAGAGCCAGACCCACCTACATACCCGGGGCCGGACCCATCTGTCGCGACAGGGACCCGCCGCAGCGCCAACACGGGGCCCCTGCGGGCCCTAAACCGGGTGTTTGGGGGGACAAACCCCGGTCGGCAGGACACGGGACACAGGCCAAGGGACACAGGCCGGGCCTGCCGGGAGACAACGGGGACACGGCCGCGCTCCCCGACGGCGGGCCCGGCCCCGGCTCCCCCCTCCGCCCCCCGCCCGGCCCGGCCCGGCCCGGCCCCGCTCACCGGCGCTGCCGCAGCCCCGCTCCAGCCCCGCTCCAGCCCCGCTCCGCCCGGCGCTGACGGCCCGGAAGCGCGGCGGCGGAAGGGCCCGGAGCGGGGCTGGCACGGCGGGCACGGCACGCGCGTTCCG
>JAJPCS010012258.1:0-14460 GCA_021164005.1 Willisornis vidua nigrigula | reverse complement strand
AAGTCTTTATTTGTTTAGGTCTAATAGCACGCAGTTTCAGCTGAACTGAAAGTAGAGTCAGGTGTGCTCTCCTGTTGCATCATTTTTATGCCAATACTAGAGTATGACTTGCTTAAGAGCTGCGTAAACTGCACAGAGAGTCGGGCCGGATGCATCTGGAGTGAAATCGCCGCTGTGCCAGCAGTGCAACAGCCTGTAGTGTTCCTAAAACGCCGCATTGTGCGTTGCCTTACCGCGGGGTCACAGAACGCTTTGGGTTGGAAGGCTCCTTAAACACCATCTGTTCCAAGGCCCCTGCCATGGCCAGGGACACGTGCCACTGGGCCAGGCTGCTCCGCTGTGCGTAGCTAAGCACGAGTGGCAGAGCTGCTGAGCTGTGGAACGGCGGTGAACATTCCCGACGGACATCGCCGTCCCCAGGGACCCTCCGGGCGGGACCGCGCGGGGGCGGCAGCGCGGCCGGGGCGCCACCTGGCGGCCGAAACCGCACACGGCTGGGGGGGCCCGCAGGGAGCAGCTGGGAGGGAGCATCGGGGAGGGAGCATCCGGGAGGGGCCCCCCAGGAGGGAGCATCCGGGAGGGTCCCGCCGGGGAGGGAGCAGCTGGGCAGGGCAACAGGGACTGAGCGGTCGCGCCCGGAGCTCACCTCCGGGCCGCACCTGGAGCAGCACAGACCGTTTGGAAATGAGCACCTGCCGCCCAAAGAGAATTCCCAGGCTGTGGGTGCAGGTTCCCTCCTCCTTGATTAGAAACAAACACAAACAGCCAACGCTTCTCATTTTCTGATGCATGCTTGTACTAGGGTTTCACTTACACGTTTGTAGCTAAAACATGTATTTACAATTACTCCCCTTGCTCCCAAGTGGCCTTATGGTATGAGAAGAAGGAATGAAGGTTCTGGCACAAGAAGGAACGTGGTAATTCTCTTAAAGCATGCTGCAGGATGTTTACTTGCAAATCAGGGATAATCTGGAGTGACCACACCAGCCCCACAGTTGTGCCACAGCTGGATGAAGGCACAGCAGCAGTCCTGCAGGCACAGTTCAGATGAAACTATATATTTAGAGGAAAGAAACAGATATCTTTTATGTTTTTAAACAAAGGTTCCCAGATTTCATAAGTAATCCAAGCTCCTTGTTAAATAGCAGAAGTGAAAGTTTCTGTTTTAAGTAGGAAGGGGAAAAACATTTACAAGGTACACTAGTTCCAGTATCAACACACATACGACAGAGCCTGGGGTTTAAGGTGGAACTTTCACCCACAGCCTTTACCTTCCTTAGGTGCACTGACCATTCAGCTGCGTTTTGCTCTCAGAGTGCTCAGCCTTCAGAAACACTTCAGGGGCTCTGCTGCTCCACAGGGCACATGAGGGCTTACCAGTAACCCTGAATTTACTAAAATTTCTGCTGGAATGGAGAAGGACAGGAATGACTCATTTTCACAGCCCTTTATACATGAATGCTTCCTTCAACTTGGGTAACACCCAACATGCACAGCTTAAACACCCATCTTTACGGGAACACAGAAACATTTTCAGAAGGGGACTGGTTACATGCTTTATTGCACACCGTGTGCACACAAGCTTGGAGACAAACAATTTCTGCACACAGGTAAATGCAAAAGGTAGCCAAAGTGGTCCCCTTTGGAAATGGAGTTGGACAGTGATAAAGAAGGGAAAGATCACTTGTTCCTGTTCTGGAGAGAAAAAGGATGGACAGCAGCCAACAGCCTCTGTCCTCAGTCTTTCTGCCTACCTTTAAGGTAGAGGTGCTTAGGCAGAGATTTCTCCTGTATTCTGGAAAAAAACAACAACCAAAAAAACCCACAAACCCAAAACAAAACAAAAAAAATACCCCACAACAACCAACCAAACCAAAAAACTACACCAAAAAAACCCCCAAGAGAATAAAAATGAGAAAGTTGTTTATGGAGGCTAAATCCCAGCACTCTTGAAGAAATAACTTATTTATTTGCAGGGAAAAAAAAGAGTGGTAAAAACAGAGAGGGAAAAATATGGGAATGAGAAAAGCCCCATTGCTGTGGAGTAGAAAGCTTGGCAATATCATATAGACTGCATTCATGATAGATTTTTATTTTATATTTTGAATGTAGCTTTTGCAGAAGTCATATATCTTAAGTCATAAATGTGTTTTAGGATTAAAGAAGAGATTATCTGATGTTATTGTTCAGGAGACAGATAGATGTTGGACACAAGTTAGCGTTAGCAGCAGCCACACAATTTATTCTCTGTGTTTAATCAAATATTTTTGTGTTAGTCATCCTTTCTTCAGGATTGTTTCTGTACCTGGACTGCTGTTGACATTTTCAGATAGGTTAAAAGCCTGATTGCCAATGCAGCTCTTGATGTGTTTTATTAGTTAACCTAAATAATAACCTAAAAAAAATGGAGTCAGACTGGGTGAGAGGGCAGAAGGGCACAGTCTGTGCATAGAAGGCAGGAAGGTCATTGGAAATTGTTGAACCACGATCAAAGAAGTTGCATATTTCTATGTGTGCTGTGTGCAACACATGAATCTTCCTGCAACTGCAGGGAGCAGAAACAAATCTTTTACAGTGTAGTCTCTGGGTTTCTTTTAAATCAACAGCGTTTTTTGAGTTACATGGAGGAAGGACTATATTGTGGTTACGACAAGGTCACAGCATGCTCAGTTCAGTTCCCTCTTCCTGAAGTCAAGCACGTAATTTCATTTCTTGAAAACGAGAAAGAATCATATTTCCTTTGGTAAAACATGAGATAGACAATCCTACGAACTGTTCATTAGGTTCATACCTCCATGTTCTCGTTCAAGGCTACTGCCACTGAGATCTGAAAACCAAGGTCTCTCAGCCTGCTGAGCCAGCTCCTTTACAGCTCACAGCTTCCACCCTCTGCCCTCCATCACAGTTTCTCTCTTTACACAGCCCAGGCACTGGGACCGCTGGGCTTCTAGGCTACATGAGTTGTCCCAGTCCCGATCAGTGTGTAAAATGAAAGTATCAACAGGCAGTCCCCAGAGATGTCAAGGGATCCACCACCTGTGTAAATCTAATGCTTAAGTCTTTGCAAGATAGATGCATTACAGCACAGAGCTTTTTAGCTCAGGATTTTAAGTGATGTTTCTCATTTCCAAGGAGAAGCTGGAAGTGCAGACTAAATTTGAGCCTCCTTTGGACTTTTATATCAAAGGGTCTTTCTCTGGTGAACATGGTCCAAATTATATGAAAATGTTAACACCCATGATCAAGTACAGGTCTCCAAAGTTAAAGAGACAGTTCCACTTGTTTGACATTCTCTGGCAGCTTTCTGCCTAGTGAGTGGATACACAACAAACAAAAATCTGTGCCTAACAAGAGTGATTTTCCATGTCATCTCCCCACAGCAAGTGCCTGGCTTGCCTGGCTAAGAGCCAATGCCCACAGCTCACCCAAGAGCCACCTACAAGTACAGCATAACTGATCCCTGATTTTCAATCACTCTTTATCCTAAAGTAAACTCATTATTTCTCCTTATCTGCAGGTGTCTAAGCTTCACTGTATGCAGGACCAAAGTCCTCTGAGCATTATTGCTGTGCTGCTGTGCAATGGCAGGCAGGAGGGGAGAACAGCTCACCCCAGCTCCTGCCAGGCTCACTGCTAAAGCCAATGTGTGCTTTTGTCAAAGAAGCAACTGTGGTCATTCTCAATGTAACAGTCTGCACCACCAATTAAAATAGAAGTAAAATTTATTTGGTATAGAACAAAAAAATTGGGAGAACAAAATCACAAAATAAATGTTAAGCAAAAAAAATTCACAGAACTAGATTAATATTTATAAAAAGCTCAAACTTTAAGCATCTGATAAAAACATGTTACTTTCTGCTCAGCCAATGTTTTATGTTTCTCTTGTGTGGCTTTGGAAGTCCAAATTTAGATGTTTTCCTCTGCATGCATTAGTTTACACTAAGGAACATTATCACAGACAAACTGTATTTCAAAACAGCAGCATACTGAAGGGTTACTCCCTTTTTTAAGACTTGTGGTTTCCCTTTTTTGCTTTTAGTCTGCGTACCTGCCTGTTGCATACTCACTCACTGAGCCCACATACATGTGCCCTGCTTCTGGCTGAGTTACTCCAACATTCCTCTTTTTGCCAGTGATCCAGGTTTACATTTTAACCAAATGGTCCAGACACATCCATCTTACAGGCTACGAGATTTCCATTTTCTCCCAATGTATGTGAATAACCACTCCATAAACTTAACTTAATGTGCTCCTGGATATCTTAGGTGAGAAATTCTCATTATTTTCTGGTGAATACTGTTTGAAAGACTAAAGATCATACAATATATGTTATAGACACTCAATGTACCACCATAACAAGTTGTTTGTACCTGACCGTGAGACAAAGATGTTCACACTATGGTGATATGGTACTACACACATGCACATTTTATATTGTAATTTTCTCTCTAGTATTGATAGCAACATTCAGCCAATTGTTTTTTATTTCTTTGAGCAATCTTCTCTTTTCAAGTGTCCTGTGGCTGAGGGGCTCTCTCTAGGTTTCTCAAAGTTTGACATTCTGCTTAAAATAATCTCAGTTTGATCATTCAGATCCATTGTTGGCTTCCAAGGCAAAAAGTACCCCTTCTATCTCCATACTTCTGCACAGAAAATTGTTGTGTTACAATATATGTAAAACAATTTAGTTCCTTCATCCTGTGCTCCAAGGCAGACCTACTTCTACAAGAGTCATAGAAACAGTTGTTGCTGCCAGGAGAAACTACTGTCCATTTTTTTAAGTGACAATTTAAGGAACTTCTTTAACAGTTCCATCTTGCAGGAAAAAAAAGTAATTTTTAGTGTTGGGAAATGTTGGCTTTTAAACAAGAACTTCTCGACCTTATTTATTTCATCTACAGAAATACATGCTTCCTGAATCACAAGATAAGTTTTCTTTACCAACTCCAAACATTAATCAGTGTGAGACCTCTTCTCCCAATGGCTGGTGCAGAAAGTTGTAACAAACATAATGTGCTTCCAAAAATACAGAGGAGAAATTATTTTTACATGGTACAAAAGTTATTTTATTTACTGAGTTGAATTAAACAAAAACGAACATCCGTGGCCCTTGTAACACAGTGTGAGCCTTAGTGATAATGTAAGTTTGATATGTGAACGTTTATAATGCAATGCCATTGAAACAAATTCAGGAAATCTTATATGCAAGCAGTGAATCAAATTTAGTCCTGTAATAACCTATGCAACCACACTGAAGTCAGTTGGGCTGTGTGGACTGCAGCCTCAGACGCTGGTTTTGGGAAAGAGTTAGGTTTTCAGAGCAATACCAACCAGTGATTGTGAAGCTAACCAGTGCCTACACCTCACCTACACACCAATCCAGTGGTCTCTCCACACACTGAGCTCCACCTGAAGTGAGCACATTGGGCACGTAACAATAGCAGTGCTTGGCTCAAACACTGTGTAACGCTACTGTTGGCACTATTCACGTTAGGACTTGGAAGAAAGAGCAACATCTATTAATTTTTCTAGTGAGACCAGAAATGTCAACTAAAAAAGTCATAAGGCACCATTGATTCAATCTGTTTTGTATTATTCTTTTTTAACACTTCATAGTGAAATAAATACTTTAATACTGATCATATTGTAAATAGCTACTGATATATGAAGCAATATATTGAATAATAAAATGCTGCATTGTTCTGGAAGATAACTAGGGACATTTATAGCAAAAGATATAAGTGGAAAAGTTGTTGTTAGGTGAACAAAAATGCATCTTTCTGCAGTGTTAAGCTATTTTACATGTATGCCAAACATTCAGTCTGAAGAGGTTTCTAGAGTAAAAAGAATTGCTAAAACCTAGGCAGCTCAGGTTTCTTGGCTTGTTAACTGAGGGCCTTTTACACAGCACATTTTAAAGTGAAACTGAAGCTGGTTTTCCAAGCTTTTGGTAGTGATCCAGATTTCTGGTCAGAAAACCTTGCTGAAAAGATCAAATATAATATATTTTGAATTATAGAGAGAGCTGGCAGAACAATGGGCAGCATTTTCATTTACTTATCAAAGTAAAACAATCATGTTGGAAGCAGGTAACTTACAGAGAAGGTATATTCTGGAGGGTTGAGGGGTTTTTTTGGCTGCATAGCTATTTGGATATTAATAAAGATTTGGCATGTCAAGGCACTGAAAATATTGTATTCTTAAATTCAAAATGTTGTTCCTTAAAAAGTTTTAAGTGCTTCAGTTTAAAAACATGAATACAATAATTTATCCTTTAAGTTATTATCCTAAAAATCTTATTTGGACTTCTATTCACATAATAATATCCCAAAGAGACAGGCACTTTGTTTAAGTGACATCCATAAAATACATATACAAATTCAATATTGCGCTAGGTTTGATCCCAAGGTGCACCTGTCACATGGAGGTCCTACTAGTATCTGTTTAAGAAACTCCTACAGTCACGATCCTGCAATTAGATGTAGACACATCCCTGCGCCTGCGCAGTTAATCGCTGGTTCAAGACCATAAACAGTAACTTAAAATAGGTCATCAGATATAAAAATGTAAAAAACAGGTACAAACGCTATCACAGCTAACGAGATTTTGTAAACACTGAAAAGACCAAATTAACTTTGATCTGGTGTAATGCAGCTTGGTCTCATTCCCTTCAATGTGTCTGTCCAGGCTGTCAGGCAGAAGGGGATCTGCCCCTCCACACTCACAGAAAGAGCAAAAAGCCCTATGCACTGACAATTCAGTGGGATCCAGACTCTCTTTGGCTAAATTCTTAGGTTTTCAAGGACTGACCTCATTCTAGCCCCAGAGCATAATAAGGATCATGTCTCCTATTGTAGAGAAACATTTTCTTAACCTACATGACTAGTTTTATGGTTTGGGGATTTTTTTTGAGCAACACCCTGTGAAGCATGGCTGCTGACACAGGCTTGGTAGGGATCCTGAGGAGCACTTCAAAGAAACATACTGTTGATGAGACTGAGGAGAAATTTTTCAGAGCTAACCTTCAGAGGTCCAATTAACAAAAAGCAATATTTCATTCAGCAATATTTCAAATCCAGAATTGTAATCTTCCTCTAATTTCCAAAGGCATTTTATATGCATTTAGATCCACTTGTAAAATTCACTCATACAATGAACTCTTCTCTCATATGCAAAATTCAAAAGCCATTAAACACATTAACCACTTGTCACAATGTTTGAATACTTCACTCTCTCTTTCTGCTAATATAAGCCTTGCAGCTCTCTGTGAAGAATCCTCTCAGCATAGTTTGAAAGGACAGGCTTCATGGCAAATTCAGAAGACCGAATCTTCCCATTTCTCTTGAACCAGTGCAGACAGCAAATTTTGGATGCTCCCACACGAACGCACAAACCTCAGACCCCCTTCACTACATCAAAGGGCACCTTTTTGACCTCAGCTGCTCTGCTGTAATGCAAGTCAAATACAATCTCTCTGAGACTTGTGACCCAAGTCCCAGGATGCTTTTTAAGTCAAACCCCATCATTTAATTGTACCAAAGAAACAACTGGAAAGCAGTCTGTGGAGCCCTGGCATTAATGATACTTCACAAGAGGAGCCTGGAAGGACAATAATTGCTGCATTTGCAGCAAGACTACTTTCTGAGGACTCTCCACATGCAGTATCAGGCAGAGTGCATTACAGCAATCCAGGGCATGAATGACTCTGAGTTGGTCCACATCAGAGTAGGAAAGAATCCGGTCACTGAAAGCATAACTATTAAAAAACTAGGAAAGAGGGATAAAAAAATATATATTTTTATGCTGATGAATACTTCACTTGTGCTTTTCTTTGGAAGAGTCTCTGCAGATAAAAACAAGGCCAGACACACTCCACCCTTGAGGAGCATGTGCTCCTCATTGTTTAAGCATTGTTTAAGACTTCCTCAGCTAAGCCGAAGTGAAAAAGTTAAGGATGAACTCTGGGTCACCTTGCAGTAGGTCTATGGCTTGCAGAAGCAGATGGGCCAGGTTAGGCATGCAAAGAAGGATCCAAGAGATTGTTGGCTACACGTTTTTCCCCAGCAACTGTTTCTTTAAACATAAAATACTTTATGATTCAAATAATACAGCCACTGCACCCAAAGTGAATGCAACAGCTTTGTTCAAGCTCTATGAAATTCAAAGCCAGACCTCCCATGGAGCTCTCAGGGGGACCGGGTTGGACACAGTGAGCATGATGCACGTATGTTGTGTATGGTCCACAAAATGCCTGCAGTATAAGCAAATAAAATTCATAGCTTTGAGCAACTATAGTTCATAAGCTGCATCTATTACTTCTGTAATAGAGACTGAAGTCTGTTCCAGCTGACAAGCCAAAAGTGGAAATAATCAAGACAGACAACTTTCCAGTGATGTGGACAGGAGAGCTGACTTGAAGGAAACTTGAAAACAGATGTTGCCCAAAGATGGGCCAGAACCCATTTCACCTTGGTATAGGCGGGAGTGGGGGGGCACCTCTTTCTTTTCGGACAGAGCCACCTACAAGAGAAAGAAGGTTTTTTTGTGTTACTCCTCCTAGAATATTCCTTTTGAAGTGGGAGTTTACATCCAAGCAATTAATTTAGTTACTGGTGATGATCTACTAGTTTAGTTGCCTAGCCATTAAAAAAAAACCACAACTCTTTGTAGAGTTTCTGGTTAGTTTATTAAACAACACTTGAAGTTTTTAACCAGAATGAAGTTTTTAACTAATGCTAAGCCCAAATTCCTGGAAAGCACATGTATTTCAGTCCTTTTTCTCCTTCCTTGATAACTCTTGTTAGCCTTACTAATTTATGCAAATACATTCTTTCTCAGTGCTACTTGCAACACATGCAAATTTCAACAAAAAGTGGCAAGCTCTAAACACATAACATTTCAAAGCTTTGAATGTTTTTTCCTATATGAAGATTTTCATAGCAAACTCATGAAAGGAATCACAAAAAAATGCATATGTTACCCTGCCTTTCTTTGTTGACTAATACAAACAGGATGAAAGCTAACAGGGCATTGTGAAGGGTCAGAGACTAAGAGGAATTTCTGCTTCAAACCACAACCTCATCATTTGGAAACAGGAGAGAAACATCTGAGTGTGCAGATGATTACAGGATAACTATGAGCCACCAGTGTCACTGGTTGTGAAAGAAGTAAATTGATCCTTGGGTGTATCAGGCAAAATACCACTAATTAAGGCAGGAAACAGTCATGCTGCCGTAGAGGACATGTTTGATGCCTGAACTGGAACAGCATGTAATATTGATTGGAAAAGAAAAATGAAACTGAAATGTATACATAAGCAGCCCTTGGAAGCAGCGTGTAGTACATCCAGATTTAATCAGACCAGCAAAACAAAAATTGAGAGGAGAATATGAGTGCTGTCTTGAAAAATACTAGGGGTTTAACACACAAGAAGGGAGAAAAACTAAACTCAGGGATGATGCTGGCACAAGAATAAATGAATGTGCATAAATTTAGATGGGAAATGAGGAGGAAGTCCTAGGGGGTTTTGTGGTTCTGGCTGCCTGTAGCAAAAGGGTTGACAATAATGGCAAGGCTGGTTGCTTACAGTACATGTTCCAACTTAAAAGACAATTCCCTACTCAAATACAAGTTTAAGAGGGCTTTTGCCTGCGAACCTGCATTTAGCTTTTCTTGTGTGATGAGGAAGGGTGACAAGGTTGTTGGTCTGAGAAGTTCCGAAACCTCAGCATTCAGTCTCTTCCCCATCCACACTGTTTTTAGGACAATACACTGAAATTCCAATTGCAGAGATGAAATACACTTACCTCTACTTTCATTTCTTGCTAGTTTACTGGGGTAACTTCTGTTCATGGGTACATATGGCTCTGGAGGTGGCAAATCAGATAGAGGATGAAAAGAAAATCTGCTTTCCCATTCATCTGCAAAAAATCCCATGGAATTTACTCATTAGTTTTCTGACACAGCTTAGAAAAATAAATTGACATTAATATCATGTTTAATGCACGTTTTATATTGCAAAATGCTTACATAACTGAGTATCGAACCAACATTTTGTTAGAAAGTCAGGGGAAAAGATGCTTTTGGTTAGTTTGACAGTGAAAATTCTTATTAACTGCAACTGATCATGTAGCCAGTGTAATGCAAAATCACAGATCAGAAAAATTGCCATGGTTCTACTTATAATGAAATAAGTCCTATGCTCCCTTCCATATGTAATAGATCTGCTTTTGTAACACACACACACACACACACGCACGCGCGCGCGCTACCAGAACTGCATAGTCTTCTACTTCAGAACAGTACTTTGTTCCTGGTATAGAATTTTCTGATAATCATATGTCATTGATATACAAAGCTCAAAAGCATCATTAAAAGCATTCCTATAAGCAGTGGTTTTTCTTTCTTAATATTTATACTGGTAAAAGAAAATCTGGGGCCATTTTGATAAAATTTATGACACAGATCCTGTATGCAACTAGTGTCAAAACTGGAAAAACACACCAGCTGAAACTATATCTTTTTAGACTGCTGTACTTACTGAGTCTATAGGACTCTAAAGAGTAAAGCAACCTGACCAGTTTTTTTATTGATATAATAGGAAATGTTCACAGAGCTCTGTTCTGCATCTGAATTTGAAGATCTAAGGAAGAAAATGTAGGCTATCTTACACTTTATAATTTCTTCACTTCCTTGCTTCAGGACTTTGCAACCATGACTTTCTTGCAATATTGCTATATTTTATTGCATAATGTAATGAACAGCTGAGTAAGTCTCACCTGGCATTTGTACATGGGGTTATTTGCTGGGATCCAGTTTTTCTATGTCTACTCCCAATGGTTGCAGTCAGAAACCAGTGTGTAAAGGAGCTGCAGTTTCTGAACCCTGCAAATGACTTGTGTAGGAAAAAATGTGCCTGTGACCCACCTGCCTTATCTGATGTGGCAAGATGTTTCAAAAGTGTGAGTTACAGTTTTATTTTCTATTCGCTTTTTCAAACCTTATAAATGTCAGAAATACCAATTTTGGCATCCTGTAATTAGCTGAAGGATTTATCTGTTCTGTGCAAATAGAAAACAATTAAATAGAAAAGCATGATGAATCTTGAAAACACAGCAGTCTTGGACATCATATTTTCAATAAGCACTAGCAGAAATAGATACTTGACATTTTCAGCAACATTTTGACAATCTCTTCCCTCATCTGCTTTTCAGCTTTCAGCTTTGAGTCATCTAACTTATTCTGACTTCCAAAGTCTCAGTGTAGCTATGTTTTGAATTCATACTAGAGTTGAAAAAATCCCCTTCTTTTTTTCAGGGTATTTTTCAAAGGTTTATTTTGGAGACTGTATTGATGATTTTGCAGTTCTGCTCTATGTATGGCATCTTTACTCGGTTCTTACTTGGCAGGGTTGATTGAGACCCCAATGATACTTCTGTTGGTCAGAAATCAGAGACTGCCACTGGAAATAAAGTCTGTATCCCAAACCTCTTCTGACGTATTAAGGCAAAAATACTACACCATCTCTATGAAAGGCAAACAGCTGGGAGGGTATCTCACCATCACCCGGATCCTGGAAGCCGTTTCTGACTGCTGATGATGGTGGCGGTGGTGGTGGCGGTGCGGCCGAGCCCGGCCGGTCTGGTGGAAGTGGCGGTCGTGGTCCACCTCGCTGGCTGTCCAGCCCAGCCCGGGAAGGCAGCTGGGGAGTAGCAGGCAAAGCCCTTGAAGTGCTTCCATTCCTGCTTATGGGAGGAGGTGGTGGGAGGGGGCCTAGAGCAAAACAAGAGGCAAGCACACAAATGCTGTTAGCATCAGGGGTTATTCTGCCCCTGGCAAGCCACTGCCTGCATCCCAAGGCCTCCTGCTAACAAAACAGAGAGGGAGGGCTGTCTTAGGACCCTTGGTCACAAGAGATAATGGCCCTCGGCACCCACTTCCCTGCTCCCCAGGGCTCTCTAGGGAGTTAGTGCTGATTTGTAGAGTACAGCTTAGGGAAGTAGGGTCTATCTAAACATAAATACACCGCAGTGTCCATATTCCCATCTCCTTCAGCTACAGAGGCCTCTGTAGTGGTGCTTGTCCTTGAAGCTACTTTTAAACAACTCTAACTTAATGGTGGCCACAACAAACAGAACTTCTGACTGTAATTCAGGGTGCTGTGGAGGTCCGAACCATAACCCATTTCCTTTCTGTGTACCATTGCAAGGCAAAAGGAGGTGTAGCAGAAGATATCTGCTACCTTTGGAGGCTCTTTGTCCATAGGGGTGGTCCCCTCTGGGTGTCACAGCCAAGGTCTGTGGTGGCACACAGGGAATTTCAGTCCAGGAATGGCAGCATTAAACTGCATAACATCAGTGCACTCATTTATAAACAAATGAGCTGCATGACAGGTTTTTTATTAGTTGGAGCCTATCCATCTCCCTCTAGACTGGAAACAGACCTCACACATAGACTGGAACTTCCAGTGTTTGTGTATCTGAGTAACTGGCACAGCGATATGACAGGCCAAATACGAAGGCACAGCCCAGGTAACACAGGACCAGGGCTGTCCTGAGGGCAGGGCAAGGGTGCTTCTATGAGAAAAATACATAAAGACAAGAAAGCTGCTGCTGCCAGGGAGAGAGGTACCCATGCTTAGGACACAAGGGGTGAAGCAGAGGGTGTGGAGGGCTATGCATGTTCAAAGGTCTTGCTACCTCTGTTTAGCACAGTTGGGCAACTGACAATTATGTCCATTTTTATGGAAAGCTTTCCTATCCTGATGAAACCTATCTACAGACATACATTTTGAAAGAGCGCAGCAGATACTGTGTCTCCAGCAACAAGCATTGAAACATGTTTCGATAAACATGCTGCATTTCATGGATTTTGTTTTCCCACCTTTATTTTACAAATTACTCAAGTTTGCTTTTAGGAAATGGTTGCTAAGACTGAGAAGCAGTTAGCAACTTTCAGAAAGTTTTCCTTGCTCTCTCCCTAAACCTAAATTCCATCATTTGTATTGAACCACTGCAGAGTAGCTGTATTTATAAGTTATCGCTACAACTTCCTTCTACTTATTAAGGCAGAAGAAAGGTAGGGCAGGTTTGCTAAAACCATTTGCCTCAGAAAAGAGTCAACCAGGAAAGCACCAGTGGAAGCTGAGGTATCACAGAACAAGCTCTTGGAAGCAATGGAATAATTGCAGACATTCTGTGCAACTTTCCATCCTCCTGGTCAGTTGTGACAGGATTTCTCTCATTTTTTACTGCAGGCTTCACTAACATTGTGCCATCCTTTGGGTTGGCAACCAGTTCCACAAAACATGGTTTCGGGGCCAGTATTTTCTGTAGCTTCACAGCTGCTGCAGGTACTGTGCTACTGGAGATCCAGGCCGGTTCAAGGAGATGGAAAGCAACATAGATGTCCATCTCCTGTGTCATGTCCCATGACGTTCACTTCTATTGTCTAGGACTGGGTGGGTTTGAGATTATATCAGACTTTTATTTCAAAGGATGATATTAAAGGCAACTCTACAGAGCTCCCCAGCATTATCTTCCGTACAATGCTTTTCTCCTCCCAATGTTATAGGGCCTGGCTGTGCCTAAATTCTCTTGCCTTGTCAGGTATTAGAGAGCTCAGTAATGAGATGCAAGTCTTAAAAGTTATGAACAACAGTTGTCATAGAGAACAAATTCTACTTTTAGCCTAATTTGATATCTACATATGGTAAGTAACAACAGTTATTCACACTGTAACAACTGCTATTACACTTAACAACTGTTGGCTAGGTCTTTTATTAACATAATTTGTATTTGGCTATGTTCGTGCCTCCCAACACGTAGAAGGTCAGGTTCAACAAACCTTCACTCATGAGAATGCCACCATTAACTAACGCTGGTTGACTCAGGAAGGCAAATGCTGTAACCTACCAGAAGCCAAGTAAAACAGCTTCTTTGCATCAAAGAACTTAATGGGGAAACCCCATTGGCAACCCTTCTCAATTACAGTAATTATAACGAAAGTTACCAAGATCTGCAAAAGTACATGTGAGCACGCTGGTGATGCACTCTTGACTTAAGCCATTGAGATGCCCATAAACCCTCGCTTCCAGCTGCAGAATCCCTAGT
Organism: Willisornis vidua nigrigula; assembly: GCA_021164005.1. Lineage (NCBI taxonomy): Eukaryota > Metazoa > Chordata > Aves > Passeriformes > Thamnophilidae > Willisornis > Willisornis vidua. The sequence continues at coordinate 349 of JAJPCS010012258.1, read as the reverse complement.
GCCTGACCCCGCTGTCATCCCGAGATGTTTGTCACTCATGTGAAGCTGGAGCGTGCACGGCCCCAGACCCCTCGCCCTCGGCCGCGCCCGGCTGTCTTCCCGCGGGGCGGTGCCGGTCCCTGTCGCGGTCCCTGTCCCTGTCCTACCTGCGCGGCCGGGCGGGTCTCGGACGGGCGGGGGCGGCCTCTCGCCGGGCGGCGGGGGCAGCGGTCCGGAGCGGCCCCCGCCGGGCGCCGGGCACGACCCCAGCGAGATGTTCCTCTGCGGCAGCCGTGGCATCTCGTCGCCGCCGGCGGGGGCGGGCGGCACGGGGGGCGGCCCCGGCCGGCTGGGGGGCGGTGGCGGGGGC
>JAJPCS010012244.1:0-22101 GCA_021164005.1 Willisornis vidua nigrigula | reverse complement strand
TCGCCACTTGTTCTTCGCTCTGCGTGCTCTGTCCCTTACGGCTGGGCACTGTCATTTTCCTTGTCACTGTCCTGTAATCATTTAACTTCTCTAGCAAAGACAGCAAAACCTTACCTTAGACACAGCCAATTTGTAAGGAGGGTTCTGAGTCTGATCCAAATTCCTCTTCCTCCTTGTTTCACTCCATCCCTGACAGTGCCACTCCATCCCTGACAGTGGACAGGATCAGTTGCTTTAGGAAAGGTTCTGGGAACAGGATGGTTGTTTTGTGTGGTACTGGCAGTGACATACTCTTTCCGTCTCTCAGGTTTACCGATGGTTCAGAAGCTCCCTAAACTTTACACTGTTCCGCGCATCTTTGTGTTCGACAGTCTCATAAGCCATTCAGGAGCTTTACCTTTATAAAGCTGCTAGACTGAAATCTTACAAGTTTTTTGACCTCAGGAATATCCTATGACAGCTAATTATGCAACGTGCACGCAGTGCTTCCTTTTAGTCTGTGTATTGGGGTTTGTTTTTTTGTTTTTTTAAACCCACATCCTCACAATTTCATTTAATCGTCTCTACTCCTTTATTATGTAAAACGATGAATAATTCCTCCCTCCTCTGCCTTGTGGGGGAGTGGAGGTGGTTGTTAAGGACCAACAAACCACTCGAAGTGCGGGTACTAAGTCAGGGTATGTGTGTGAGACTTCTGTCCGAGGGAAGAGAAGGTTTCAGGCTGTCTTTAAATAGAGAGCAGTGGGAAGAGCGCCTGCTAAGAGGATGAAATACGGGAAGGTCCAGGAGCCTGCTGGAGCCGCAAAGGTTTTTGCAGAACGTTAATAGTTTTTAAGTGATTACAAGCTTATATGTTTTGGAGCTCATCAGCTTTAGCTATTGAGGTTTCAGTAGAAATTTCAGGTGTTCAGATTGTCGTGCGTGGGAGGAGTTCTTCTAATTTCTTACTGGATTTGATGCATCGTTAATTTGATCCAGCGTAATAATTTCTGTGTATGCAGCAATAAAATTATTCCTTTGTTTTATGGAAACTTGTGAAGTTTGGTGTGGTCAGGACTACTTTGCCGATTCTGTATCTTGATTTCCATTTCTATAGTTTTTACTGATTGGTGTACTGTGTAAGGTACTAAAAGTTGCATGGATTGTCTGTTTTGTTCCCCTGTCCTTGTGGATGTAAAGATTTACTTTGTATTCTGTTTATGAGTTTACACCGGGATTCTTTAGCAACAAATTTAAATTTCTTTTTTCACTCAGCCAGTTTTCCCAGTAACTTAATTTTTCAGTTCTTAGATATGTTCTGAGTCTCAAAAAAAGCACTAATTCTCTGTTTCTTCTGCATATGCCAGTGGGAATCACTTAGCCAGAGCTGTAAAAAATTGTCTGGGAAAACGTCTGAAAGAAAACCTTTCAGTTGACACACATTTTTTTACAGAGCATGCTGTGGTTTATATGTATCAGAGTGGCCTTTACTGGTGTATTTGAGGTGCTGCCCATGAAGGACCACCTTAGAAAGCCTTGCTGCTGTTTGTGGCATTCTGCAGTGATCTTGGCAAGTGTATTTCTGCACTTACAACTAAATTCATTTTCAAGCCAACTTTCTTAACTTTTTTTTTCTTTTTGATTAAACCAAAAAAGGCCTTTTTGAGGGAAAAAAAAAAAGCTGTGTGTGATGCTACTGCTGACTGCAGTCCTGCTCTTCCAGGTGCGTCTGTGGAGGTCTCTGCAAGAATCTCTCCTCAGATTTGAGATGTCAGCTGAGTAAAAGCGGGACATTGTTCCAAGTATCTTTTGGTGGTTCTGAGTGCTGGGGGAGCAGCTGCCTCTGGGCACTCCTGCCCAGACTTCTGCATGTTTGTCTTGTTTTCATGTGTGGGCACCTTTTTTTTTGAAGCATTGGTTTGTTGGTTTGAGGTTTTTTAATTTGTTTGTTTCGTAATGAAAATGAAAGTCTACTCAAACTATTTGCGGATTTATATTTAGAGTTTTGTTTTGAAGCCGGTTCTTAATAACTTCACTTGGAGTCTGGCCTGGTAGAGGTGATGATGCTCTGCCATCCTTGCCACACTGGTTTTCAGTTATTATTTTTGATTCTTTTGAGCTGCTTGTTTGCTTCTGTTAACTTGATGGATGATTATGAACAAGGGGATCAACTTAAGGTACTATTTTTGGTGTGTTCATCACAGTTGTGATTGGCAGTGCTTTTAAGCTTTCTGCTGAAAACACAAGAGCCATTTCAATTTCCTGTGGGCAAACACTTGGATGCACAGTGGAGGTCATATAAATGTACTATTCAATATATGAAGGAACTGTTTAGCATTTTGCAGCCCTTATAACAAGTCCCTTGGAGCTTCTGAAGAGGTACATCCTCTAACTGGTTGTTGTCAGCAGAAAATTACCAAAAATTTGAGTCTTTTATAGTGGGAAACAGTTACAAACTTCTCGCTGTTGAGGCAAAGAATTCAAAGTTTAGATTTTTTAGTTTGGTTTGGTTTTTAATAGTTTATTTGGGGATAGAAGCACCTACACTTACTTTCGTTTTCCCATGAGATGTGAATAAAAATAGCAGATGATGCAGGAAAGCTGTTTTTGTGGTTGTAGGAGCTACTCCAAATGTTTCAAAACTAGTTTTTCTCTGCATTTTCCATTACCAGGAGGAACAGGAGCCGATGTCAGAACTGTAACAAAATGATTTGGTAATTTCTTTTGGAAATGTAACATTTGATTTTTTTTTTTCCCTCTCTGATGCATTTCATATTTTGCTTTGTTTTAAGTATTTATCTAGAGAGGAATTAAATTTGTAGTGTGTGGGTTTTGTTTTAGGTTTAATCTTCTTGTGTGTTGTTCTGTAATTCAGAAAACCCAAGTTGTCCTTTGAACCAGCTCCTGTGCTGGCTGGTTGTGTCGCTGGGGACAGTCTGATCTCTTACAAACCTGAATCATCTCTTGCCTTAAGAATCTGAGCCTAAAATTGTCTTTTGGCCTTTTTGTCTCAGCCTTTGGAAATGTGAATTTCTGAACTGATTCTGAAAGTGGCCAGGGAGCCTTTTCCTTTCACAGGAGTCAAATGAGTTGTGACTTGCTGGAGAGAGGGTGGGGAGTGGATTCAGTGAACTACTGAAATCCGAGGGAGAAGCAAAAGGTCTTCCCCACAGACACTGCTTAGGGAAAGGAAAGGTGGCAAATGGTTCATTCAGAAAGGGCTGTGTCTCACACACTTGTGGATGTGTGGGGGGTGTTTGTGCATTTGCTTTAACTTAGAACTTCTAAACCAGACTGAGCTAAAGCTGTTTTACCTTCCCACTTGATGACCAGTGGAAATGCTGTTACATGACCTGTTCAAATGCTGTTCTATAAAGACTTTGGGTCTCACCTGGACTGTTCCATACATGCAGTCTGAAGACCATCCTTCTAATGAATGCTGGGGTTTAGTGTTACACATTCTCCTCTGGACCTTCCCCTGTAAGATTCTTACTATGCATTTCTGCTGGAACTGGAAAATGAGGATTGTCATTTATGTTCCTGCATTGCCCTGTCTTCATTTCTACAGGTAGCTGGCCATTCCTGTCGAGATAAATCAGCACAAAAGTAACTTAAACTTCTTGTAACCTGGGAGACAGAAATGGCATATTTTTGAGATAACTTGATGGTGAATCCAGCCGGTTTTCAGTTGCTACACTGTGGCAGTTATTTGGCCACCTGTGGGACTATAGTACATAAAATATAAATATACAGTGGATGTGACCTCGTATATGACTGTTCATTGGCATTAATACTCTGCATGAGAATGAAAACAGCTTTGTGACATGCTTAGGCAAAGGTGTTCTGTAAAGCACTTCATGTTCTTGTGTAGCTACAAGTCTGAGTTGCAGGAATGACACTGATACTGAAACTCTTTGGAAGTTTCCTTTCTTTGGACTTCTCCTTTGGGATATGAATGCTTGGTGGTATTTCTAGCGTGGATGTAAATGAAAAGCTGTAGGGGAGAAAAAGTTTTTGCAATAAAACTGATGTTTTAATTTTTCCTCCTGATTGGTTATTTTAGTGCCTTCATAAAGAGCTGTTTTTCTACTTTGCATATTTCTCATTTTAAAGGCTTTTGGAATATTTGATAGGCAGGTATGAAGCAGGATTTTTGTGCTAAAGACCTGGAGGGTGACAGGTATAAATAGCTCCAAGGGATGCCTGTTAAAGGCTTTCCAGCTTGAGTCTTGTTTGGGGAACAGAGGAGGTCTTGGCTTTCTTTTTCCTCCCAAAAATGTTGATAATCAAGAGGTGCTGCTCGCTTTACACACGAAACAAAGGAAAATCAGGTATTAATAGAGGCTTCTTTTGTACTTTTACAAATGAGATATTGTTAGGTATGAATTGTGCTTTGTCATGTAAGGTTGACTGCCTATGTGAGCAAAGAAAGCTTTATTTTTTATTCTAAATTGCATGTATTTTTCCTTTCTTTTAAAATGTATCTTGTGCTTATTGTGCTGCTACTGCGATTGTGACTTAACATGGTTTCCTGTTGTTTGGTTTTATTTTTGTGGGGATTAATTCTCAAGAAAGCTTGTATCAGAATTTATTCTCCTTTTGGTATGTAAGGGTGAAAAATAAGGATATCTTGCTCTGTTGTGTCAGGGGTTTTTTTGGTTTGGTGTGTTGTTTGGCTTTTTGCTTGGGCTTTTGTGTGTTTTTGTAGTAAAGATATCAAAAAATATCGAAAGATATTGAGGGGCTGGAGCAGGTCCAGAGAAGAGCAACAAGGCTGGTGAAGGGACTGGAGCACAAGCCCTATGGGGAGAGGCTGAGGGAGCGGGGGGTGTTTAGCCTGGAGAAGAGGAGGCTCAGAGGTGACCTCATCACTGTCTAGAACTCCCTGAAGGGAAGTTCTAGCCAGGTGGGGCTTGGTCTCTTCTCCCAGGCACTCAGCAATAGGACAAGGGGGCACAGGCTTAAGCTCTGCCAGGGGAAATTTAAGTTGGATCTCAGAAAAAAATTCTTTACAGAGAGAGTAATCAGGCATTGGAATGGGCTGCCCAGAGAGGTGGTGGATTCCCCATCCCTGGAGGTTTTTCAACTGAGATTGGACGTGGCACTGAGTGCCATGATCTGGTAAATGGACTGGAGTTGGACCAAGGGTTGGACTTGATGATCTCAGAGGTCTTTTCCAACCCAATCGATTCTATGATTCTAACCCGCCATGCACGGTGTGGCAACTGATTTTGTGTAATGTTGGTACAGCAATACAAATGATGCTTTTCTGAGCATATTTTTATAGCAGGCTGAAGGATCCCTAATACCTTGGTACATTAAAGCCTTAAAATAATTTTTGCATAGTATTTTTGTTGACCTTCTTGCTTAGTTGACATCTGGGTGGGGAGATCAGCAGTTGTAGTTGTTGGTGGTGTACCTAATCTGTCAGGCCCCTGGGAAGTCCAGTTACTCCGTGTGAGTCCAAACTGGCTTTCCCATATATGTGCAAGATTAATTTAGTTCAAGCCTGGTACTGAAAAACAGACTCATTGAGTTTGCCTGTTGGAGTATTGATTATAATGTACATATGGCCAGACTTCGCGAGCGCAGATTTGGGAAAGGCTCTCCCCACGTGCCCTTCCAGCCTGCACAGTGGATGTTTTAGGTGAGGCTCAGCGTGTGCAGAACTGGCCCCACCGTTTAAGTCCTGAGGTCCATCTGCCACGGCCGAGCAAGCTTGGACAGTGACAGAGAAGTCCTCGGGACTGTCACAGCACCCGGTACTACCCGGGGCTGACCCTGCTGAGCATCCGAGATCTGACAGGATCGGATGGCAGGGAGGCATTGAACTGCCAGGGGATGGTCCCACTGAGACTCGAACTCAGGGCCTTGGGATTCAGAGTCCAGAGTGCTCTCCTTTACACCACGGGACTGTCCTATTGATAATAATACTTCAGTGTGTATTAGAGGATCCCGTTTCCTTGCAGAGCTCAGTGATCATGGATGGATTTTTCTAAATGGATGGATTTTATTAAAAATGTTGGACTGAATTCTGGCTCCTGTTAAAAAGCATTGATCTCAGTGGAATTACTTGCAAAGGTAATTGATAACAGATCGGGTTCTTGTGCCTCACATGGGACATGGGCTTTCTGTTGTACAGTCAAGGAGCCTTAGTTGCACCTTGAAGTAGTAAACTCTTCACGACCCAAAGTTTATGAAAGGAGATTATTTGACTCTTTCAAAGGCAGGGTGCGGGTAATAACAGTTGATCAGAAACAAAGCACTGCTGTTAATCTGGTTTTTAAAAAATTCACAAAGATGAAAGTTGTGTATCTGTAAGTTCAGTGAGTCTGAGGTACACCCAAATTGAAGCATTATGATGTGAAACTACATTTTTAGGCTCAAAAGAATTTCTTCTATAGGGGAAAAAAAAGGTGAACTGCTAGAATGCATTGTATTTCAAAGAAAACTCCACATTAGAAATTAGGTATGTGTTTGAGATGTGTGATAAATATGCATTGCTTTAAAAAGGCAGTATGTTTGAAAGTGTTATGAGACTTTATGAAACTACTATGAAACCAGTAGAGCAAAGAAGAAAATGTACCTAAAAATAATCTGATAGTTTAACATGAAAGCAATAACTTTAGAAAAGCTGCAGTAACTCAAAAAATGATGTCTCAAAAAATAGGTTAATATTTGACCTCATTGAGAAATTAACGATTCTGGCTGAAATTGCAAAGAACCAAAGATCAGTTGTGTTCTCTGAGATTAAAGGCTGGTGTGGCACTTGTGTTGTATGGCAGCATTCACTGTAAACTTCCCAGGGTCAGCACATTCTGTCCCATCTGTTGGGTTTGCTGATGTCCCGTTTTGATGTAGAGGTACAGAATGCAACAGGTTTCATAAACATTGGAAGACTTTGGGGTATAAATTATGCAAATAACTTAAAATTATTTTGTGTTTCAGCAACCTCTGCCTACCTGTTCAACAGCAGTGGATTGTGAATTCAGGCCTTTGATCTCCTGGTGACAGCTCAAAGAACAGGGGATGCACCATGACATCAGCAGTGATTGACACTGGAGGCCCTGGCCTGGAGTTGGACAGCAATGGAAGCAAAACCCAAAAGGTTAGAAAAATAAATAGCATTTATTTACTATAAAACTTCACACCTTTTATCTTAATTTGAAAGGAAAATGAAATGTAAACTTGCTGGAAAAACAAATGAAATGGATTTGAGATTGCTGTGAAAGGAGGAAAGAGAACAGCCATTCTTCAAAGATGTTTTCGTAGAAGATTTTGTTCTCACAGAGAAGGGGGAGCAGTAAGTTTTGGTGTCTGCAGTACCACTGTAGACTTGGTTTACAACGTTATATTCTACACTAAGCATTTCTTTAAAGATCTCAGGCATGTCTTGAGGTATAGAACAAGCTGAGCAGAACACTGTAAGAACCTCTTTTAAAGCTGGGCAACACAACATATTTGGTTGCATTTTGCATCTTACCAACAAACAATAAATAAATTCTACTGTCCCGTAGCTTGTAATAAACAGAAACTAGCAGGGTTCCACTTCTGCAACACTTGAATGGATTACATCTGCTTTTACAGAATTTTGATCTTTAAATAGGTAGAGATGAGCATATGAGCTTTGAAGTAGTCAGTTCTTCTGGGATAGCTTATGTGCTTAATCCAGAACATGGGAGTCCATGAGGTACAGGTCAGATGTGGATATCTTGCAGTACACACAAAAAGCCTTGATTGCATTTCATCAAGCAGAGGGAGAAGAAACACTTCCCACCAATGAATGACTTCATTAGGAAGCTCTTGTCCAATATCTTCGAGCTGTCTGTCTGATGCTTTAAATTTTAAGTGCTTAAAACCAGGAAAATATCTTTGAGATTGAGCAAGGTCCCCTTGATGGCTGATAGACTGTCTTTTATTCTTTTAATCTCTTGCTTTAGAAGAAAACTTCCTTTAAAAATCTTTAAAATTATTATCATTATTCCATAAAATATGTAAGAGGATAAGAGGAAAATATTGATGTAGAGTTCAATAGTGCAGTATTTAGAGCATTTTTTTTCCTTTTCTTTCCTTTTTTTTTTCCCTTTCTATAGGAAAATGAGCCAGTCTCTGAATTCCCAGCAGTGATTGTGGAGCCAGTTCCTAGTGCCAGACTAGAACAGGGTTATGCTGCTCAGGTCCTGGTTTATGATGACGAGACTTACCTGATGCAAGATGTAGCAGAGGAACAAGAAATTGAGACTGAAACTGTGGAAACAGGTAGACTTACTTTTTTTCTTCCATGAGGTTTTAGTACTTTTAGAAGTCCCCAAGTAATGTGACAATGTATTCACCCACGGGATGGAGATCCTGCCCTGGGTTCACATCTCTTCCCTCTAAACTTACCTTTGCTTAGCTCGAGTGGTGACAGGATTCCCTTGGCAGATAAAAATGTCACCTGATGTTCAGGATGCTGCAAACTGTACCCTCATGAGCAGGCAGATCATCATTTATGCCTTTGCTCCTCGTGCAGGGAGTTAGTTAGACAGCTAAACCTGGAGGTTTTAAACATCAGCTGAGCCAGGAAGCGGGTTAGAATTCAGTTTTATGGTGTGTCTGAGCCAAACAATTGGAGAGGCGCTGGCAGTATGGACTGTGTGGCTCTATTCACCCTGTCTTCCTGTCCATCCCTTGCCATCCCCCCTTTTGATCCAAGAGTGGTTTTACTGCTGGTTTGATGGCAGGAATGTGGGGCTAGAGGGGATGGTGTTGGACTGTCCTTTCATGGGCAGAAAGCCTAATAGATGGACATGAACTCACGTCTCTGGTGGAGTGTCAAGATAGGAATGAAGCAAGGAGTAGAGCTCTGGTGTTAAAGGCTGAGCTGTTCGGTGACAAACACATCTCTTTCCGTACACCCTGTCTCCAAAGAGCACCACTTGGAGGTTTGCACTTCCTGAGGGGCACTGAAGTCTGTTAAAAGTGTCTCAGGAAACAAAAGTTGTGCTGCTATCCCAGTCTAATTGCACCTGACTGCTGGGCTGCTGCTGGGCTGTGACTGAGAATCACAGAATATGCTGAGTTGGAAGGGACCTACCAAGATCATTGAGTCCACTTTGCCCTGCACAGGACCATGCCCAAGAGTCACACCACGTGCCTGAGGGTATCATCCTAGTATCTCTTGAACTCTGTCAGGATTGGTGCTGTTACCACTTCCCTGGGAAGCTGTTCCAGCACCCAACCACGCTCTGGGGGAAGAACCTCTTTCTAATATCCAACCTAAACCTGCCCTAAAACAACTTCAGGCCATTCCCGTGGGTCCTGTCACTGCTCACCACAGAGAAGAGGCCAATGCCTGTCCCTCCTCTTGCTTTCTTGTGTTGCTTCTCCTACTTGTTGAACTTCTTCAGCCATTTCTGTATGCTGAGTTTGCAAGAAAAAGTAGTAAGGAGACTTTCAGGTGTTGTGTATTTTTGTTGGGTTAAATTTCTGCTGGATTGGCAGAGTGTTGTGGTGGGCAGTACGTCGGACTGCAGCTAAAGGGAGTTCAGGTTGTCTTGGGCACTCCACACTGAACTGGTGAGACCCACTGCACATGGAGAGCACACATTCCTGTCCTGGGGCTGCCCAGGGCAGAGCTGGATTTAACTTGATGACATCAGGCCAGCAAAACAATGGTGAGAGGCTCCTTTTCTGTCAGCTGCTCATCTTGGCAGCCCAGTAAGTCAAGTCATTCCCATCAGATCAGGTAAATGTCAGTGCAGATTCCTCTGTAAGCAGTGGGTGCAAGTGCTCATAATCCTTCTGAATCTGGATGTTACCCAGGTGTTTGCACTGCAGCAAAAGTCACATGCATCAACTTCCTAAGATGTGCATGAACTAATAATTCAGATTTTGGGACAATACTTACAATTCCAGTTTATTCAAATGTGTTTTGAATGAAATATGCTAATTGAAGTTGAACAAATTAATGTAAAGAAAAGTTACGTATTTTTTAATTCCGTTTTTGACTATGGTAATAAGACTTTTTAAGGTAAGTGAGAAGTGAGGATGTTCTTCCCAAACTCAGCTTTACAACTTAAACTTGTATTTGAAAACCTTTAAGAGCTTATAATTTGAAGGTTTTTGTATTCAGAAGTTGTTTTTTAAAAATAAAGTATGCAGTTGCTTGTAAGAATTTTTTCTGTTAGCCATTAGATTAATGGCTCACAGAACAGTTCTTTTAGGATAAAGAGCTACTGCAAATGAACTCTTTATGTATTTAAGTATAATTTTATGCCTGTAATTAATTGGTGGAAGTGACAATTAAAAACTTGTAGCTCTTCTGTAGCAATATTTTTATTTAAGCTGCTGTTCAAAGAAAGAGACATGTGGGTGCTTCCAAGCCTTGAAAGCAGTCTTAAAATTTATAGAGCAGTTGATGTGATAATTTGGTGAGTTCGTTGATGGAGATGTTAAAATTGTATCTCGACTGTATGTTTGTTGGTGTTTTGTGTGGGTTTTTTCTCTTTAATTTCACAGTTTGGCATCAGTTATGTCCTTAAAAATTTAGTATGATAACCTAATGAAATACTAGAATAGCTCAAATAGTTAAAACTTGGTTTTAATAGTTTTGATCTAAGAATTAATGGGCGCTAAAGAGCCAGTTTACAGTGGAGGAGAAATTAAAATTAATTAAGATATAAAAAATTGTGAATGCACACTGGGTCCCATACTCCAACTTTTCATTATTATGTACACATACACCATTAGTGCAGTGCATTTTTCGTGGTGTAATTACACATGACAATGAGTTCTTGCACAGAACTTGTATCCACTGTTGGTGACTGAAGCGTTTGGTTTGGACTGTTCTGAGGGAGGCGGCCCTGGGGGCATTGTTTGGACAAACGTGTCCTGACACAGCAGGGAGTGTTTCTCAGTTCATGGCTCATACAGGGAGGTGAGATGGGTGGAGAGAAAGTATTAGAACCCCAAGAAACATTCATTTTGGCAAGGCATCATTATTAGCAGTGAATTACAGGAAAGTGAATCTGAGTTGTTTAATTTTGTGGGATAAGAGGTACTGACTGGGCTGTGGGTAGGAAGCAATTTAATGTAGGAGAGGTGGCAACAGGTGCCATAGTGATTGTTAATGAGAAGGCAGGCTAAGGCAGTAAATAAGGTATAATGTTTTTGGAACAGCATCATTTTAGGGTGTTACTTTTCTGAAGTACATCCCTGTATCATGCTAATGATCTTATATTGGCGAGAGGTGCAACAGTTTGATTTTTGCGCATCTTGGAAAAGAATTCTGTTACTGCTAAACTCGTCTCAATAGATTCTGCTTCTTAAATGACAGAATTAATTGCTACAATAATTTTCATATTATTTGGTAAATGTATCACTGCACCAAGAATGAGTAGACTTAACGGTTCTAGACTCTACAGATAGCATGGTAAATACTAAAACCCATCTTGAAAAGGTCTTGGCAGTATTTGTAAAGGATACCTATTCTCATAACATAATACACCCCCCTTTGTCAGTATCTTTACTGGACGTGGACCTGATTTTTTAACTTTTCTTGTGACAGTTCATTGGCAATTCAAATGACTACTGATTTACATGCTTTATAGCTTACAAAGTATTGTATGTACAGCACAGTCCAAGAGCCTCCAGCTACTCTGCAGTTAGTCTAAGGCTTTGTAATTTAAAATGTAGGGTTATTCTGGCTTTCAGAGATAGGGATCATACCTTGAGTATTGTGTTCAGTTCTGGGCCCCTCAGTTCAGGAAAGAGATTGAGGGGCTGGAGCGGGTCCAGAGAAGAGCAACAAGGCTGGTGAAAGGACTGGAGCACAAGTCCTATGGGGAGAGGCTGAGGGAGCTGGGGGTGTTTAGCCTGGAGAAGAGGAGGCTCAGAGGTGACCTCAGCACTGTCTAGAACTCCTTGAAGGGAAGTTCTGGCCAGGTGGGGGTTGGTCTCTTCTCCCAGGCACTCAGCAATAGGACAAGGGGGCACGGGCTCAAGCTCTGCCAGGGGAAATATAAGTTGGAGATCAGGAAAAAATTCTTTCCAGAGAGAGTAATCAGGCATTGGAATGGGCTGCCCAGAGAGGTGGTGGATTCCCCATCCCTGGAGGTTTTTAAACTGAGATTGAACGTGTCACTGAATGCCATGATGGACCAAGGGTTGGAACTGATGATCTTGGAGGTCTTTTCCAACCCAATGGATTCTATGATACCTTTTGTGAAGAATGTAGTGGAATAAGTGCCCAGGACACTGAAGACATGGCTTGTGCTCTGCCTGGAATGGTTCTATTTGTGGTTTGCTATTCTGTGAATGGATCTGAGTCTGTGGACTGTGAGGACAGTCCATGCTGAGCCAAGGGCAGAATCAGGAATTATGATGTTGTTTTGTATTGTAAAACTTCTTGCATTTATGAAACCACAGTTCAAATAAAACATGCTATAAGATCATTTTAAGTAGTGATGAATTTTTACCTAATTCTAGTGGAGTATGGGGTGTTTTGCCTATCAGACAACTCCTTCCCGCCTGTTTCCCACTAATCTGTCTTGATCCATTAATCAAGGATCGTCAGTTATAATTAATACTTTAAAATTAATCCATTATCTATAAAAGTAAAATCCAAGAGTCTTTTAGCAAACCAGAAAGAGTTAATGGTTCAAGTTTTGTTTTCATCCTAGAAGAAAAAAATACCCATCTGCTTGGAATAGAAAAACATCATGACAGAGTTTTGTAGAAAAAACAAAATGTAGGAAACTTGGTCTTTTCAGGTGACCTTCTGACATTTTTTGTGGAAGTAATGAGTGCCTTTTGTAATGATTGAAAGGGAAAATATAAGCTTTAGACTGACACAATGATTAAATTTCTTTCCTTGTTTGTATGATCTTCTTGGAAGTGACACCTTTAGATTATTGAGGGCTGAGTTACAGCCTTAAAATGTTGTTTACTGGAACAGTGAAAGTATTTGTATCATAAAAGGGACACCTTTTAACAGGTTTTTAACAGTATCCAAATTTTATTGGCTTTCATCTCCTAAGTAGTTTTCTGTCCTTATAGTAAATAGTCCTTAAAGTTTGGGATTTATTTAGCAAAACCTTTGTAGTTTACAGCAGAGGCTGCTGTCTTTAAAGAAGCAGAAATTGTGAAATTAAGAATTGCTACAGTTCTGTTTATTTGTCATGACACAGGGCCCATAACCTGGATGTGCAGTTGTGATAACGGGGGAATCTCATATTTGGATTTTCCATATGAGCAGTACAGAAGGGAACACAGGTGTGTTCTGCAGATCTTAGACATGAGTGGTGTCCAGTGTTCTTGTCAAATAAAACATTAGATGAGCATTTAGACTCATAAAATCATAGAATCAATTGGGTTGGAAAAGACCTCCGAGATCATCAAGTCCAAACCTTGGTCCAACTCCAGTCCCTTTACCAGATCATGGCACTCAGTGCCACGTCCAATCTCAGTTTAAAAACCTCCAGGGATGGGGAATCCACCCCCTCTCTGGGCAGGCCATTCCAATCCCTGATTACTCTCTCTGCAAAGAATTTTTTCCTGATCTCTAACTTAAATTTCCCCTGGCAGAGCTTGAGCCCGTGCCCTCTTGTCCTATTGCTGAGTGCCTGGGAGAAGAGACCAACCCCCACCTGGCTAGAACTTCCCTTCAGGTAGTTCTAGACAGTGATGAGGTCACCTCTGAGCCTCCTCTTCTCCAGGCTAAACACCCCCAGCTCCCTCAGCCTCTCCCCATAGGATTTATGCTCCAGTCCCTTTACCAGCCTTGTTGCTCTTCTCTGGACCTGCTCCAGCCCCTCAATCACTTTCCTGAACTGAGGGGCCCAGAACTGAACACAACACTCAAGGTGTGGCCTCACCAATGCCGAGTACAGGGGAAGGGTCACTGCCCTGGGCCTGCTGGCCACGCTATTTTTGATCCAGGCCAGGATCCCATTGGCCTTCTTGGCCACCTGGGCACACTGTTGACTCATGTTGAGCTTCCTGTCAATTAGTACCCCCAGGTCCCTTTCTGCCTGGCTGCTCTCCAGCCACTCTGTGCCCAGCCTGTAGCGCTGCAGGGGGTTGTTGTGGCCACAGTGCAGGACCTGGCACTTGGCCTTATTGAACTTCATCCCATTGGAATCAGCCCATCTTTCATCTCATTTAAGTAGGCAAATATTGTTTTAGAAATGTCAGGTTATCTTGAATAGGCCATTAAAATGGGTTATTACTTTCTGAACTCCCTTCTTACTGATCTTATGTCAGCACTGGTAATATTTTTCTCTTGTGCTACCTCACTTAAGATGAATTTGCAAACCCAGTGTTTGTTTACAGATGTTGTTGAACAGTGGCAGCTATGCAGGAAATGTTGCTGTAAGTGCAGTAAAGCTTGATCGCTGTGACAGGTGTTCCAATATGATGGAATTGATTTAGTAAATCTAATATCTTAAAAGAAATATTTTTCCCCTTATTTTTTTATTAATCACTAAAGCAACAAGTACAAGTCTGGGATATTTTTTTTGGCACAGCTTTAAGAGGAAACAAACCTACTATTTTCAAAAAGTTGTAATGTCATTCAATTTGTGAACTGTCACCAGATTTTCTAATTTGATGTTCCATCAGAAAACCTCCTTGTGGTTCAAATTGAAAGTTTGTTTTAATTCTGTAAATGTTACTGGCACAGGGAGGTGAAGGATCTGCATGAAATTAATGGGGATCTGAAAATGAGCCTTTCCAGGGTCTGATCTGATGGAAAAATATTGGGCTATAAAGAGCAGAAAGTTCAGTTGAAACTATCATGTAAATTGATAGCCATTCCTAAGGAAGGAGGAGGCTGAATCAATAGAGAGTTTAGGCTGAATTCCTCCCCTACTTTATACAAGTGGATGAATAAAATACATATTTAAGGCAAATCTTTCAGAGAGGAAATTTCAGATTGCTCCTTACACAGTTATCACCACGGGAATCAACTTTACATATCTATGGCCAGTCTTCAGTTCTTATCTGTTCTTCGTTCTGCCTTTATGTCTTCTCTTATAATTGAAACTGCTTCCTTCTAATGTCTTTTATGTGAATTTGAGCCTGTGAACTCAGATAAGTTTTCATCAGTTAAGTATCATATACTAAGAACTGGTTAGACTCTTACCTTTGATGATGGGATGTGCATGTAAGGGATAAACAAAACAGTGTTATAATTCATTCTGTCCAGACATGATTTGGTTGAAATGCTCCTTATGAAAAATGAGTTAACACAGGCACGTGCTGTACATTTTGTTAGTGCTGACACTCCCTCTTGACTGAACTTCATTTTCTGACACCGACAGGTGGGTGAGAATTTGACATGCAGAGAGGCAGCAGTTTGCTTTAGAGGGCCATGCTGACTACAGAAAAGAAAGTTTGGACATTCGAACAAATTGATTGAACTCTCATCTTCCTCAAAGTCTAGGATGGAGCCTTTTAGCTAGACAAAAGCAAGGTAAAACTTCTGCTGGCTCCACTGCAAGAATTAGATGTCTCTAACACATGAATGGGTTAAGAGTTTGTCCTTTGAATGTGAGCTAATTTTATTTTTCACACCATGCTGCTGCTCCATCCCTGTGAATCCTCACTCTGCCAAGAAATCTACTGCATTTTTGCCAGTTAAATGCTGATGACAGTGAGGCAAAATAAGCCCCCTCTTTCTGCATGTGCTGTTGTATAGTACTTGCAGCAGTTGTGCTAAGGGCATATGCATCTGTTTCTCAGTAACATTCTTAATTCAGAAACAAAATTCAACTGCAACTTAAATTTTATGTCATCTTTGCTGGTGTTTCCTTTTCTGAGAAGTTAAGGAAAAGAGCTTTACAGCTGCTCTATGGATGATTTGTGCTGGTTTAAAGGTAAACTGGCAGGAGAAATGAACCCAGCTCAGGAGAGATTGTAAGTCAGAGTTAGAATTTGATAAAAATACTACAATAAATACAGTGACACAAAGAGAAATTGCTTTTAACCCGCAAAACCCAGTAGTATAACCCAGTGCCCTGGGGCACAAACACAAAGGGGTTTGTTAGACCCTGTGCTGAGCCCCACGTGGTTCCCCCGAGTCCAAAGCAAAAGGAGGTAGAAAACCTGTTGATGTAGCTGATGGTTGCAGTCTGGTGAAGAGGGGTGTTCACAGTCTGATTGAGAGTGGTGGTCTCCTCCTGTTGAGGTTCTGCTCCTCCTCTGGGTTGGATGAGTGGCTGCAAGTCCCCAGAGCCCCAAGATTATATCCCCTCAGGTCCAGGTGGGACCACTCAGCACCTCCCCCAGGGTGGGGAGTTGCACAATGGGTGATCTCACTCTGTGAGTCAAGGGGTATTTGGAACCATTGATGGCCCATTAGCAGACATGACACCTCAGGCTGGGTGTGGAGGTGCCAATGACTCCCCGGAGGGGAGTTATCACAGCTCTTATCTCACAGGTGTCTGTCACACCCAGCTCACACCCCTGAGGAGTTGGGTGTGCCCTGGGCAGCTGCTGCAAGTGGTCCATTGTTAACAGTTCTTGGGAAATGAATAGAGGGTGTGGAATACACAGCTTTGGTCACACACACAGTGATGAACTGGTCCCACCTGCTGAACTAGGACATGATGGTATCTTAACGTAAGTGTAACAGCCTGGTTGTGGAGTCCAGTTCTTTCAAGACTGCAGGTTTCTGCCTTGCTGTGTTCAGTGGTCCATTCATACCAAAAGAATGCTGCAAGACTAAATATTTTCTAATAAAGCCTGAATTAACTACACATTTCAGGATTAATTTTGATTTTGTGAGGCTAATTCAATGCTTGCTAGTGTGGAGCATGATGGGTTAGACTTCAGATGTGCAGGTGCATTTTCCTCCAAACTGCCAACTCCAGTTGCAACTGCGAGTGAGAATTTGTAGGCTGTTACTATGAAGGCTCAGCCATAAGATTTTACCAATGCAGGCTGAAAAATTTTGTGGTTTCTACCTTGAAATTGGAATGCAATATGGCATGCCAGACCCCTCGTGGTGTGAGTACTGGTGTTTATTCATCAAAAATATAGTGCCAGACTTGAAAGTAATAATTTTTAAAGGTGATCTGCATATTAAAAGAGAGATTGTGGTTGACAACAAACTTCAGGATGACAGTAAAGCCATATGAGTTTGAGCAGGATGTTCAGTCTTTAGAAATATTCTGTGGGCTTATAAAATAGACAGTTGTCGTTATCAGAAAAGTCTTAAGGACTTCTAAATGGTATGTCTTGAACAGACAAATTGCTCAGTAGTGCAGAGTTTATATGCCAGCCTATTACTAGTCTCAAATACTGTCAGTTTTGTAAAATCATGTAGTGTGCCATGCAAAGACCTAGTTTATAGCTGTCTAATAGACTGCCCTGAAAATAAAGGATTTCATTATAAGGTGAGGAAGTGCACATATTGATTGATTGTGTGTTGGTGGTTTTCTTTTTGTCAAGACAGCAAAGTTTTTCTTACTCTGCATGCACAAGTAGCAATGCTGGAATGTAGACACTTGCTGTTTTGATTAACTGCTTTTCTGTTTGTCAAAGGTAGAATCAAATCCTGAGAATACATTCCTTTTCTGTTTGGAATCAATGATTGCTGCATGAATGGTGACACCAGGATCATGAGTCCACTCAAAGGTGCAGATTGTGACAGAGTCGTGCCTTTGGTCTTGTTGGACTTCACGTTGTGTAGTCAAGAAGATAATCTTGGTATAGTCATGGACCCCTTTCCTCAGTATTTCTGTAGTTCCCCCAGGGACATTCAGTGGCTATTTTGCAATTTGATAAAGGAGACACTGCATTTTCATGTGTGTTTTCTGGAATTTAACAATTCTAACACTGTTAAAAATGTTTCTCTGTGTTATTACCCTTGCAATGCAGTCACAGCTATCAGCAGTTTTGTAGCCTGCAGTTGAGGACAGCAACTACTTCTGTAATTATTAGATGTGAATTTCTTGAGGACCCTGGGAAAAACTGACCTTTCTGTAACTTTAAAATTTGTAGGTGGTTTGGGCTCTCGGGACAGGACATGCCTGGACTTCTGAGCTACTTGAAGCTTTTTGAGAGTGGTTGGCATTTAAGCATTGTTATCACTTGCTCTTTCTCATGTGGACTGCAAATACTGTCCTCAGACAGATTGCCATCCACCCTGGAGTACTTAACAGAAGTCAAACAAATCACCTCTGTAAGAATAAGCAACTGTTTTATAATAATTGCCTTTTCCCAGGGTAGCTTTGTCTTATTAAAATGCAACAGGAATCCTCTGTGGCTAAAAGTAATTAAATGTGCACAGCTTTTTTTCTTGTTAATGATTTGCTCTCAGTGGAGGAAAAAGGTGCCATTGGAAGGTTTTAGTGTTTCAAGTTACAATACTTGTGAAGTAGTTTTCCAAGAGAAACTGCAGTCTGTTATCAGAGAATGTTTTCATCATACTTGTGAGAATTGTGGGAAAGGCAACTTTGCATAGGAGACTATGGGAGTGGAGATTGACAATTCCTCTGTAACCACGGAGTGCTGTGTTAGTTTTGGGGACTGCTCAAGATAATTGATGATCCTGTTCCCATCCACTTCTGAAAATCTGCTGAAACCTATCAGTTTTCATGTTTTGAATTTGCATCTGCTGTCTTAGATGCAATTAATCACATGCAGCTGCTTTTCTTCAGTTTTCTTTCCCTTTTTCAAAATAATCAGAATGAGGTTTAACTTGTTTACATTGCAAAAAAGTGATATATTTCCTTTAATGTGATCAAAGTTGTCCATATCCCTTAAACCAGAGCACACTGAGCTGAAAGATACTTTACTCCTGTGTTTTTATACAAATATGGAGATGCTATTCACTTGTCTTGAAATTACTTAAGACTTAGGACAAACAGGAATGTAGTAACTGTAACCATAGTTTTGAGTGGGAGCTTTCCAGCATCTTAAACGTTTTGACTTTGGGTCTTTTTTCTGGCAGTTGGTAAATGTAGATGTGATGAACATGTGGGTCTACCTGGCTATCTTGGTAGCTGAGCTTGTGCTTTAACAACTTACAATAAAGCTCACTCTCTGTATACTCTAACAGTAAAACAAACCAACCAACAAAACCCTGGGTTAATAGATTTCTATCTGCCAAAGACTGATGCTGTTGGGGATCTGTGAGTCCATATTTGCTACTTTTTTCATGCCAGAGAAACATAAGTACATGTGCAATTTCCTGTGGTCCTGTTCTGCTACACTAAATATTTCTTGCTTCCTTGGGCCAACCACTGAGTAGATTTTGTGACCCTCTTTGTTACCCTTCTGCCTAGAAAGGGGGCTTTAAAATAGATTAAAAAATTAAATGCATGTTTGCTTTTTTCCCTGTTTTTTTTCCCTGAAGTAATATTTTATTAGCATGACAAATCAATTAGCATTCAGCATGAAATACTAGAAATCATATAATTTGAACAGATGAAACTCCAGAACTTCTGGAGAAAGTCACGTTCCTCCTTAAAGACCTGTATGTCTCTCTATATACAGGGGTGTGTGTGTATATATGTCTATATATGTGTGTGTATGTGTATATATATATGTGTGTATGTATATATGTGTGTGTGTGTGTGTATATATATATATATGTAAAATACTCTATAAGGGGCTCTCAAATCAAAATGAGCACTGCAGAGGTTTGTTGTAGTTTTTTACATACTAATCTTGAAAGTGCCTGGCCTTGGACTCTTTTCAACTGATTGGAATCCCTCAGGCATCCAGTGATATTCTCCCTATGTATGATCAGAGAGTGAAGAGTCAGAGTAGAATACTGTGCAGCTGTTCAAGTCCATTCCATGTGAATTGGCAAAGACTCTGCTAAGTCTGTGCTCTCAGTAATGAATAAGTGCTGCCTGGAAAACTGGCACGAAACCAAGGGCTTGACGTTTTATACTTCTTTTTTCTTTCATTTTGGACACATGGTGTTTGTCAAAAGTCACGTAGTGGAGATTACTTGAATGCACTTATTGAAGGAGTCCACATATCCTAAGCAAAACTTCATAGGATATGAGTCAAACACTTCAGTTTGTGACTGAAAGTCGCCATCAGTAAAGAATCCTCACTGAATTACATAGCGATCAATAAAGGAAAAAACTATGAACACACCTTTTCCAAAGTATGGAAGTGTGAACTCCTATTGACACAGGTCTGGATCTTCAAAAGTATTTAGTGTCTCAGAGCACCTCTTGATCTGGATAGAAACAGGAAAACTGTATTTTATTGCTGTAGACCTGATGGCTTGAAGTGTGGGTCAGTGAGTTTTTGACAGCAGTAGATACACGGCACGAAGTGACGGGAGCACACGGTTCTTGCAGTACTCTCTGTGAGCTGAATCTGCGGTGCTGCTGAGCTGCACTGGGTGAGGTTTCCACTTCAATTTGAGGATGTCTAATGAAGGACTATTAAGTTTTATTGCACATTTAAGTGTGCGCCTAATTAAAATGCCTTTCCATGTCCTTGGGCTTGTCTTGGCTAGGAAAATTTCTTCTGGGGAATACAGCAGAGTCCCCTAGTGGAAATCTGCTGACGGCAGGAATTCTCGTTAGCGCTGCTGCTGCACCTCTGAATAACAAAAGCTGACAGGAGCACTCTGCTGTTGGCAAAGCTGGATCTGCATGAGAGCTTTTTGCCGTCACAGCTGGCTAGTTGCCTTTTTTGTCCATGCTTCTGCTTGGAAAGAGCTCGGCTGGCAAAACTTTAGCACAGACCTACCCTTAGACAGGTCTTTGAAGTGAGAATGAATGATCTCGCTTGGAGGTCTTGCTTATTACCTGATGAGGTGATGAATGAATTTAATTCCTTACAGCCAGGAGCGGATGACTGAAGTCTACAAAATCCCTGAATTTTTATTTGTGCATTATGAATATTTTATATAAATACAGTCATTAAAATGTGTTCCTAAAAAGTCTTGAGAGTTGTAGTGTAGTAGTATGATTTGTCAGAAGTTTGAAGCACTGAATTTACCAGCTGGAGGTGATGTATGCTGGATTCTATTTTGTGATTTCTGTGCTGGGTAAAAAATGCTTCAGAATTGTTGCTTGTGATTACTAAAACTTGAGAGGGGAAGAGATTCTGTATTACCAGTTTGCAGCTGATGCCTTTCTCCTTCTATAGATCTGTGAAGCTGTTTTGTACAAGGAGGAAGGAAGTCTCTTTAGGCAGATGTTTGTGTGCTCCTTGGCTTAACAAAGTAGCCCTAGTCAGGGGTGTGTGTGTGTGTTAATGAAGGAATCCCTACCTGTAATCTCCATGCATAGCTCCCTGTAGGTCTTGCTTGTCTTCTCTTGAGGTGGCTGCTGTTCGCCTGCGGCTCTGAAGTTCTACCCTGGCAGCGACGGGCGCAGGGACTGGACGGGAAGCGCGGAGTGTGTTCCGTGCCTGGTGTCTGTCCAGCCGCAGCGCTCCAGGGGCCTGGCAGGGAATGCTGTGGTGTTACTGAAGCAGCTGTTCTTTAGATGTGAGAGGACACAACCCTAAAAAGCGGTGGTAGTGTTTTTTTTAATTTACTTTTTAATTAAGAAAGCAATGAAACTTTCCCCATCACCACTCTGCCCCGAGTCTGGCTTTCACGAAGGATGAATGGGGCCTCAAGCTAACTGGAAAAGGCACCTAAACCTCTCTTGGGATCGGCCCTGCCGCTGTTAAGGAGACGAGGTGGATTGTGTAGGCAACGAGGATTGAGGTTTTCTGGCGAATTGCTACGAACGTAGGGACTTGCCAAGGAGAAAACTTGTTAATACGTCAGTGAGGACTGTCAGGCTTATCCTGGTTCCCGGGGCACGTCGGTGCCGGTGGCTGCGGTGAGGCAGAGCGAATGGCGCCCGGGGCAGCGCCGGGACGCGCTGCGCTGTGCTCTGTCCCTGCCCGCGGGTGCCTCCGGCGCCGGGCAGCCCTCGGGCCGGGGCGGGCGGGCAGGCGCTGCCCGTGGCCCGTGTCGGCCGTCGGTGCCCGGGGGCTCCCCCGCCCGCGGCAGCCCCGGCTCTGCTGCTGCTGCGGCGGGAGCCGGCGCGGCACTTCCTGTCTGGGGCGGGCGGCGGAAGGATCGCGCGCGCGCCGCCCCGCAGGAAGCGCTCCCGCCGCCGCCGCGCGCTGTGGCGGTGACCGCTCCGCCCGCCGCGCGCCGCCCGCGGG
>JAJPCS010012231.1:0-11238 GCA_021164005.1 Willisornis vidua nigrigula | reverse complement strand
TTCTTTTCTTTTCTTTTCTTTTCTTTTCTTTTCTTTTCTTTCTTTTTCCTTTTTTTTCTGTCTTTTTTTTCTTTTTTCTTTTTTCTTTTCCCCTTTGCATTCCTTTTCATTCTTTTGCTTTCCTTTTCCTCTTATTTATATTATCGTCTTTATTTTTAAATTAATTTTAAAAATTCTATTAATTGCGTATAATTTAATTTAATTTCCTTTTATGTTTTATTTTAATTTCTTTGCTGGCGCGCCGCTGTTTCTCCCCGCGCCGCCCGCGGACCCCCCGCGCTGGGCGGGCCTTGCCCCGAGCCGCCCGCGGACCCCCCGCGCTGGGCGGGCCTTGCCCCGCGCCGCCCGCGGACCCCCCGCGCTGGGCGGGCCTTGCCCCGCAGCCCCGCCGGGAGCCGGGAAAATAAACGGGAAAAAAAGTGAAATATCGGCGCGACGTGACAAAAAGCCTCTGAGAATTCGGGAGGTCCGCGGCACAGGAAAGAAAGCCAAAAATGGAGCCCGTGTGCCGTGGTATCGCCGGGCGATGCCGTGACTCGGATTCGAACCGAGGTTGCTGCGGCCACAACGCAGAGTACTAACCACTATACGATCACGGCGCGCTACCGGGGCTCTGGGCGGGCGTGGCGGCGCGTTGGCCCTTGGCGCTGTCGGCGGTGACGCGCGCCGGGGCAGGGCCGGGCTTGCCGGGGTCTTCCTGCGGAGACACGGCCGGGGCCGCGCTCCGGACTGCCCCGATGGGACCGGGAGAGGCCGTGAGGGGCCCAGGTCGCGACCCCCGCGCTGCTCCCGCCCTCGCGATCCCCGGCCCGGGCAGGCGCCGGTGCGCTGAGGCCCCTCAGCCGCTCCCAGGCCCCAGCCCCCAGTGCCGGCCCGTGGCCCACCCCAACCGCGGCGTTCACGCGCTCACCTTCACCCGCTACCCTTGGCCGTTCTCCCTGCTGATCCTGACCCTCCTCCCAGCACTCACCCTGACCCCCCCAGCTCTTACCCGACCCTTCTTCTCATCCCACCCCTTATCTCAGACCTGTGTCCTCATTCAACCCCATTCCCCTAGATGTAACCCCACCTCTCAGCCCCCACCGCGTGTTTCTCAGGGAGTAAAGTTTCTTCCACACTCAGGATTAAGGAATGCGCACAAAGGAATGGGAGAGGAAGAGTGCGATTAAGGGCTAAATGGTCCTTGTGCCGAGACAGCAGCAGGGATCAGTCTGTGCCGCAGCTCCTCGTTCCTCCTGCTCAAACACGTATCAATAGTTAATGACTCTGCCTTCCCCACTGCTCTCCGTGTTAAAGGCTCTTTCATTTTCACGGATACGCAAAGAATTATAAACACCTGAGATCAAAAGGATTCCTTGACGTAAAATATTTTGAGAGAGATCGCAGCACTTCAAGGTAATGGAGTGGCCCAAGTGACACATACCCTGGGAAGAGCTGGTCACAGAAAACTTGGCTCCTGTACGTGCTGTGAGCTCATTGCTCGTTGTAAGTACACACCTCCCATGGGAGGGGTGCAGGGAGAGGCAGGGGTCTTCTTACAACCGGGGTATGTCCCTGCACCATATCCACCTTTGGATATCTGCTGCATCTGACAAATCCTAAATCTAAAACAACCTTCCTGAGGCTTGGGACAAACCAGAGGAAGGCCCTGCACATCTTGATTACTCAATGAAGTCATTGCTTCTGCCTCCCTTAGCTCATCTTGTTCATGTCCAGCCCAAAAGAGGTCAGAGTGGTGGAGGAAGACAGGTCTTTTGTGTCCTCCCTTTGTCCATGCCTACCTCATCCTGGCCCCAGCATTTTGCTGGTGTGCCCTAGTGGGCACTGGTGGGCATGTTGGTCTCTCAGCAATGGTGGGAGCCCTGGCAGCAGGAGATGTTCTCCACATCAAACCTGGCTGACCAGAGGGTGGTGGAGGAGGCGCTCTTTAATGGTAACTCTGGATGACATGGTGGCTTCCTACCTCAGTGTCACCCTTCTCCCTCCCTCATCTGCCCACCAAGATCCCAGTCTGTGCCTCCCATGGGGCTGCTGCTGCTCATCTGTGGCCAGCTCTGTCAGCACTTGTGTCCTCATACTGGATCTAAAGTGGGTGCAGTGACACTGGAAGGAGATATGTGTGTCCCCTCCCATGTCCAGGGAGTTTGACACTCTCATCATCCCCTTGACTGCACCTTGGAGAGAGATCTGGCCACCAGACAGCTGCGGGACAGGTGTAGCTGAGCTGTAGAGGTGGGATCACTGCAACCTCTGAATCCCAGGTCATGAGCCTGTGAAGGTGCAAGGTACTTGCGCTGCTCTGTGGTTGGCCTCTTGTGCCTTCCTCCATGCTGTCACAATGCTATGAGCTGGGCTATGTCTCTGGTGAAGGGACAAGCCCAGCTCCATGATGGCCCAGACAGCTGCTGCACTGGGTCAGGACAGGACAGGTGTGCTGGGACCCATGGGAGATGGTGGGACAGTGTGGAGATACAGAGCCTCCCTGGCAGGACATGCTGCCCATGGCTGGTGGGGACAGGGAACCTACAGCAACGTATGGGGTAGTGGGGAGTTCCTTGGGCACTTGCATGGGCAGACAGAGTGGGACCCTGAGGCTGGTGTCACCACAGTCTTGATCCCAGCTCCTGACCCGGCAGTATGCAGGACTCATGTTTGCATGGGTGTGTGTTGGGCACTGCCCACATGGTGTGCATGGTGTGGGCTCCTCAGTGGCAGGAAGGAGGCAGCGAGGTTCCTGCTTTGGCTACTTGGCAGATGTTTCTGGAAGCAAGGAGATGACAGAATTACAATGACCTCAACTGCTGGAACAGGCATGACTGAGATAACACTGCAGTGATACAGGGGAGTCAGCCAAACATGGAAGGGAGCAGGGAGGTGCAGGTGGACACAGAGGTAAGTGTCTTGGGGCCTGGCGATGTGGAGGAGGAGGAGGAGGATGGATGGATGAAGCTTCTGCCCCTCATTGCTGGCAGTGGTGGCCCCATTCCAGCACAACTTCCTGGCCATAGGCTGCTCTCCCCAACAGAACTGGGATGAGACCACTCCTAAAGAAATAGTACCAGGTTGTCAGGGCCCCAACAGCCCTTTGCCACGTGGTTTTGTCTGGATAGTTCAGACCTGCCAGGATGTGTTCAGACAGCATGGAGGAAAAGGGATGAGCTTGTGGGAGCATTGAAGGACCCATCTGTCTGCTGGGTGATCTGATACCTTCAAGGGTGTGCTCAGCACCCGGGCAAGATGGCTGCTCCAGGGAGGCTTCTCTTATTTTTCCACCCTGCTCTGTCCTTCAGTGACTTTCTTCTGAACCCTCTGATGCTTGTGGGTTGCATTCAGTGGGATTTTAAAGGTGCCTGCAATGTCAAAATGCTGGTGCAGCCAGGCAGAAAGTGCTGCTGGGCCCAGACGTTGCCACTCCATGGCACAAACATAAATCTTGCAGCTGGCACAGGGACAAGAGCAATTCATCACTGCATGGCTGTTTTGGCTCCTCTGCTCATTGAGCAGCCTCTCCAGCTGTTCCCTTCCTGGGGCAGCCCCTGGCCTCCTTACCTGGTCTCAAGGAGGTAGATGGGAGGCAGAAGGATCCCCCCAACCTCCTCTTTTTGTCTGGAATCCCTAAAGCAACTCCAGAAACAGTGCTGGTGCCAGGAAGGCAGGGCAGATACCAGTGCTGTGAGGAGGTGTTCTGTGTTTTACTGGTGGTGGAAAACCACTGGTGCAGGCCAGTGCTGTCCTCTGTGGTTATTCAGATGCCATAAATACAGCTTGGGAATTGCTTTGCTGCCAAAATTCCACCTTCCTTCCACCACCTCCCACCTTCCAACTCTATGATCTAGTCCAGCATCCTATATACTCACACCCACAGGCACTGCTGGGTCAGAGCTGGATGCTGGAGCAAGAGCAGGAAAATGTCCTGGGTCTGGGATAATTTTTGAGGTGAAGGTTTAGGTGGGATTTGGGAATGAAAGACAGCACACCTGAACTGGGAGACCAAGCAATCTGAGCTCATCCTGTCCCCACTATCCACCTCCCCATCTTCTCCTACAGCCACAAAAATGGTCTGAAGGCTGGAGCACAAGGACACCCACTGTAAGGAAAGGTTGAGAGAGCTGGAACTGTTCAGCCTGGAGAAGGGAAGGCTCCAGGGAGACCTGAGAGCCCCTTGCAATGCCTAAAGGCTCCAAGGAGCTGGAGAGGGACTTTGGACAAGGGCCTAGGGTGACAGGACAAAGGGGAACGGATTCCCACTGACAAAGGATTAGGGTTAGATGAGATATTTGAAAGAAATTCTTCCATGTGAACATGGTGAGGCCCTGGCATAGGTTGCCCAGAGAAGCTGTGGCTGCCCCATCCCTGGAAGTGTCCAAGGCCAGGTTGGATGGGACCTGGAGCAATGTGGTCTAGTGGAAGGTGTCCCCATCCATGGCAAGGGGTAGAACTGGGTTGCTTCAAGGTCCCTTCCAACCCAAACCATTCTGTGATTCTAGCTCTTGAGATGTGCAGCCAGGACTGAAGGAGGACTTCAGCAGTTCTTGACATGAGTATTCAGTTGTGATGCTCTCCAGAGCCTTTATGAGCCCACAACAGCAAGTGAGATGGTCCTGGTTCTTCTAAAGCCTGAGCTTCAAAGGACTTTTTCCAGTTTGCCAGTGAGAAGACTGGAAGGGAAGGTGAACAGACTATAACAGACTGATTTTCTGATAGGTTATGTTTTGGGATCCCTCTGCCTGGCTCTAATGCTCAGAAATCAAAGAAAACGGTCACCAAAATGTGTGTCCTGTCCAACCCTCAGTAAGCACAGAACCTGGAGCAACTTCTTGAGCCCCTTCCTTGTGCATGCAACATCCAGCTGAAGATGGGATGTGACAAAAGTATCCCAGGGGAGAACCAGCCACCCTGCAGCCCTATGTAAATGCTTCCTCATATCTGTGTGTGCCCTGCCTGACTCCAGCTGCCAGCCGCAGCTCTCACTCTGCTTTTGTCTGTGCACAGCGGGAGCCTCCTCCTGCCGCAGGGATTTATGGCCTTCACACAGCCACCTCTTAACCCAGCTTTGTGCTGCTGAGTGGGCAGAAAACAGGAAGACACGTGCTGCCAGGCGGTCTGCCAGCCCTCAGCTCTCCACCTATTGAGCTCCTTTCTCAATTCACCTTCATTTTCTGTCTCTCAGCCCTTTCAGAGATGGTAGGCTGGTGGCAAAAGCAATTGATCTCCTCTCTGTGGGAGGAATGGCCGCTGTTTTGGTCTTGTCCACTGAGCCCATCTTCTTGATGGCTGATGACAGCCCTATTAAGAGATATAAGGGGTTGCCAGAGGTGGTTCACACCCCACAGGCACTGTAAAGCCAGTGAGTCTGTCTGGAGAAGGACCCAGCTGTGTTAGCATGGCCATTGCAGCTGGATTAATCAAACCCACCATTAACACTTTCCCGGGGCACTCAGATCCCCTGCCAGCCCCATAGCACAGGCTCCCACCAGCAGGTCACTCTGATTGAGCTGCAAATGCTTCAGCTCCTTAGTTTGCTCAGCCTCAGATCGATGAGTGCAGGCGGCTCCAATCAATTCCACTTTACCACTTGCTATCGAGTTCAGTCTGTGCTCTCCCAGATGGTCCTGCTTCTTTTGTTCCTTCAGAGGAGGAATTCAGGCATTTTGTCCCATTTGGACACTGCTGTGCCCTTGGAGGGTCAAACCCCTTGGTAGGAGCAAATAAAACCCCAAGGAAGGCCAGCAATGAAGGGATTAAATTTGTGTTATGATTGGAGCCCTGAGAGCATCAGCCTGGCTGGGCAGACCATGGTAGCGGGTGGCTGGATGAGGCCATGTGATTTGCATGATATAATAGAGCTGTTGCCACAGCATCTGTCATGAGGTTTTCCTGCCATGAATCCTGGTTTTGCTGGGGAAATACTGAAGGCAGCTGCAGGGAGCTGATGTGTCTTGGTTTCCCTGTCCCCATGAGCACTGAGTGGGGACAAATCAGCCCTCCAGGGCTTGAGCCCACACAAAATGATTTTGCAGAAAAAAAAAATAGCATCAAAGAGTTTATGTCGTGGCTGTTTGGAAATTTCCCTCAAACCTGTCAGTGAAAGAAGCAATTTTTACCTTCTGGGTGTCAGTCCTGAAGTCATTTCTCTCTCATCTCTGTCACCCAGCTCTCTTGCTGGCCTGTCTCCAGGGTGCTGTGCCTGAATTTGTGGAAATGAAGCTCCCCACGGCTCTCCACACCTCGTCGAAGTGTTAATGAAATAACGGATCACACCAGAGAGCAGTTGTGATGTGCAGAGGGCTGTCAGTGCCGAGGGCAGAGGCAGGGACTGGGCTCAGCATGGCTGAGGTGATGACCCACGAGTCTGGCTCTGAGCTGGTAGATGTCTTTCAGTGAGTTATCATCTCTTCTTTTGGTAAATTAGCATGGCCTCAATTATACTATCAAATGCATAATGATTTTTTTGACAGAAAGATTGAGGAGCTGCAAAAAGTCTCTGCAGGAATTTGTTCCATTTGGTAAAAGCACATGCTTTGGGCATATCCTGCTTAGGCTTTGATAGCCTCCTGGTGCAAAGGTGTAGCAATACTTCCCCCGGACGTGATCCCTGCCTCTAAATACTCCCAAAGCTCCTTGTTCCAGTCCTTGTATTTAGTATGTGTGTATTTATGGATTTTTTTCTACAAATTTGTGTGGTCTTGTTCCTAAACCACAGTGGCTCCTGGCAGGGAGGGCTGCTGTGCTCCAAGTCTCCTCCTTGTGTTATCCCTGATATTCCAGTCTCTCCCTACCTCCCCCAGTCATGCAGAAATCTGCCCTGTGACTCCAGCTGTCTCTTTTCCATGCCAAAGATCCCTGGCCCTTCATGCACCCCATATGCAGAGGCCTTGGATCATCCTGTTGCCTTTCTCTGCACATTTTCTAGCTCCACTGTATTCTTAGGATGGGGGGACAAAGATCACACACGGACTGGGACTGACCAGGGGACAGTGACAACTCTGATGTCACCCACCTCTCCTTTTTCCTAATCCTTCTTATCAGCTTGATGGGGAGGTTTTGCAGTTTTGACCTCTGCTGAGTGCTGAGGGGACAGTTTCACAGACTGTCAGAGCTCCTGTTCTCAGAGCCCATCACTTCAGACGTGTGGCTGGGCTTGATTTCCCCATGTGTGTCACTTCCCTGACACTGGCTTTTGTCTTGTTTTATTGCCAAGTTGCTGAGCCTTTCAAAGTCCTCCTGCAATTCTTAGCATTCATCTGCAGTATCCAGATTAATCCAATATTATTGCAGATTTTGCCACTGACCTCATCTCATCAAAAGATCTGTGTGTGGAAATGCAGGGACCTCTCTCTGCTGGATCACCCTCAGGGCCCTGCTGGCTTTTTCCAAGAAAGCCACTAGCTTTGGAAAAAATAAATTCACTGCAAGAGAGCCGTGTCGACTCTTCCTCAATATGTCATATTTATCCATCTGTCCCCTAACGATGCCAGTTTCCTCCTCCGTATGCCAATTTTTGTTCATTTGCAGAGAACAGATGTGTCATTTATCAGTCTGGGACTCCTTGGCTGCCTCCCACAAAGCATTTTTGGTGTCACAGTTGCCACCTTCCAGTCCTCATGTTCCCTGCTGTACCCAAGCCTCGGAGGGGGGGAGGCAGGGGGGAGGCTGTTGGGGTGTTACCCGGCATATGTGACATCTTCATGGTCCCTGCTGTGCTGCACAACGGGGTGTATGTGGGGTGCTTCCAGGAAGGAAAGGAGCTGCAGTCACCACAGACACTTCAAAGGTCCTGGGAATGGATTTTATTTGAAGCTGTCCTGCTGGAGGCTGCTGGAAGAACTACCTGGAGATTCAAGGAGCTGCAGGCTTCCCTGGCAAGCCAGGGGAGATGATGGTGTCAGGGGAAGCAACCAACCCAGTGCCTGACTCAAGTGACACGTTGGCAAGTGTCAGATTCAGCCCCCACATTACCTGGGGGTGAGTCATCCGGGAGTGTGCAGGAGCAAAGACCTTCTCCTCTGAGTCACCGGAAGCTGCTGCCTGAGGGACGCTGGGCTGTGTCCACACCGCCCCGGGTTAAACTGGAGGGGAAGATTTACCTGGACAATGTGACATGAGCCCTCCTAAACCCAGGGAAGGTCCTGTGCCCTGTTTTTGACCCAGCTGCCAAACAGGGCTCCTGTTCCCAGCTGTGGGTGAGCACCAGGAACACCCAGGCTGAATCCAGCCAAAGCAGTTCCCCAGGCCCAGGGACACATATGAGGACTGAAGACATACACAGCTCTCTGCTGGGCTGGCAGGAGCCTGGAAGACATTGCCTGGCTTTTTCTTCCTTGTGCATGCTTCAACCTGCTTGGATTTACCCAGGAGATCAGCTACTGCTACCTTTGGTGAGAGGAAGGGCCATGCTGTGAGAACCAACCCAGAGATCTCAGCAAAGACCTCCTGGACCCTTCAGAGCTGGAGAAGAGGATGGTAGCAGAGCTCTCAGTGTAGAGAGCAAGCCCTGCGTCCTTGCAGACCACTTCAGGCAGCCTTCTGCCTCCCCTATTCCCGTGGTCTGTCAGAATGAGCCACAAATCACTTCTCTGCAGACATGGGTTGTTCTCTTCCCACTTGAGGACTGTGTGTGAGCAGCTCCATCACTGCCCTTCCGTCCTTCTTGGGGGCTCTGTGGACTGTGGGCAGTGCCACGTGCACATCCCACCTGGGGGGCTTCCCGCCATGGCTGTGCAAGAGAGCAGCTGAAACGTGGAGTCTGGCACGCAAGTGGTGCAGTGTGTGCTCCCTGCTCCTCTCCCATCTGCCAGTCCTGCCCCCTTCCCCCGCCAGTCCCTATACCCACGATGCTGTGACAGCCATCTGTCATGGTGAGCTGCAGCGACTCGCAGGCGGAGCGGCATCGCGGCCACCGTTGTAGTATCAGGGGCAGTCTCTAAGGTGCAGCATCAAACCTGGGTCCCAATGTGCATAGATATGGAGCGTGTAAACAGCTGGGATTGGAGTAGCATCAGCTGCAGCATGAGCTGCAGATGGAGCCTGGCTTTGGCGGTGTGAAAGCAGAAATCTGTTGCTGCTCCTTCAAACCTGAACTGCTGTGAGCGGAGGGACGTCACCAGGGTTGTCTTGTGAGTGCAGAAAGAATATGAGCAACCTGTGCCTGTGCCAAGCCATGCAGGGCATAAGCACTCATTTGGTCACCCTTAAAGCTCTCCAAGCACAAAGGAGTCTCCCAAGGGGGCTCCCACCTCAGCTGAGTTGTTTTCACCTGCTGCCCTACATTGCTGCCTGGGTGGTTTGGCCCAAGGGAAACCAACATCCAGGGGAAGCTCAAATCTGAGGACTTAGCTGGGTCCAGGGATCTTGATGCCCCTCCAAGCTCTGCTGAAGCCTGAGGTGAGAAGGTGATGTCCCACGGGATACAGATCATAGAACAGGGCTACACTGGGCCAGGTGCCAGTTTGGAAGAGAAACAGTCCCAGCAAATGGTGAGAAGGTGCTGGGGTCCATGTCCTCTGTGGGCTTAGATCACAGGCTTTTGTCAAATCCCAGCATGGCCCCAGCACAGCTGCCTCTTCAAGAAGGGAGAGATGCAAGGGATGTGCCAGGACTGAATGAGAAGGAAGAACCTCAGCAATTCCTCCGGTATGGCAGTATTTAAAAAAAAAGCAAACACCACTACAGGCTTGATCCCTCCTTGGTCCCCTCTCTGGAGACACTGAGCGCGTGTTTTCCAGGCCTGAGGATTTAACAAGAGCCATCTCTAACAGATGTTGCTGAACATCCTCCTTGGTTACTGACAGAGGGTGGAAGTGCTCTCAATCTCATGCGCCATCAGCCCTGCATCCTGCTTCCTTCCAAATGCCGGATAGGCAGATTTATTGAGAATCTCTGTCTTTTCTGCATTTTAATAACAATCTCATCATCCCCATCTGCCAGGACTGAGGTCTGCTGCTAGACGTCCAACAATGCCTGGTGATCACTCTGTTTCTGGTAAATGCTTTTTCCCTTCCTGATGCCTTTTCTGTCTTGCATTCCCTATGGTTTGAAATTTCAAATGTTTCTTTCTGGGTGCTGTGGCTGTCTTTTCCCTAGGCAGGAATCTCCCTTGATGTCCAGTTGGACCTAGGGGATCTGGCTGGGTTTCTCAGGCAGGAGTGTGCTCAATAAATCAGCAAACCTGGGACTCAGTTTTGGGCACATTTTGGGCATGTACTGTGCCAGGTTGGCACAGGAGGCTCAATCCCATGGAATTCCCATTCCTGCCCTCCATGTGCACAGGGCTGGAGGAAAGATCACCACAAGAAGCTTCTCTCCCCAGCCATCCTCTCCTCCTGGCAGCAGGCACCCTGACAGCCACATCTCAACATCTGTCCCCACAGTGGGGCCAGAGCATGGCTCATGGTGTAAGGACATGCAGGAACACACCGTGGCATCTATCCCTGCTCACTGAATGCCTCTGCATGGCTTCATCTCTGCAGGGGTACCACTCCTGGAGCATCCACTCCTGCCTCTGTCCCCCTTCTCTCTTCATGGCCTTCAGGGGATTCAGCCTGTGAGCAGGGCTGGGACTGGGTTTGTGCGAAGGGTGTGCGTTTCGGAAAGAATGGAAAGGATTTGGGGGTGTAGGTCTGGAGACAGGGCTGCACAGAGTGGCTGCTGGGGCTGAGGAGCGTACCCAGTTGGTCCTGGGTGGTGGATGAGCATGGAGGTGACAGCTGGTGACGGCTTGTGTGTACAGGGGGAACAGTCAGAATATGTGTCAGTATGGTGTTTGCTGTTGTGACAGCCTCTGCCTCCACTATCGTGCTCCAACGCACTGCTCCCAGTGCCACATTCCTGCTGCATCCCAGGGGATGTCCTCCAGCCTCTGTGCTGGGGATCAGCAACCCTGCATGCTTGCCGCGATGTTCCTACATCCAGCCTGGGCTCAGCCTTCTTCCCAAGCACATCCCTGCCTTATCACCCCTTCCCACAGTGCCAGCCTGGTGTTTCGGTGACTCTCTGGCACGATTTGCTCAGGGAATCCTGCACAGGGCTGGTCCCACCAACACCTCCCAGGCAGCGGGTTTGCCCCGAGGAGTTGGACTCGACGACCCTCTTGGCTCCCTTCCAGCTCAGGACACTGTGATTCCACAAGGGACCCTCTGTCGCTTCTACCTCGCCGGCTGCCTCCCCGGTGGCCCTTCTCCCGGCGCCGGGGAATGCCCCGGGGTGGCAGGGGGGCAGCGCCAGGGCAGGATCACGCCC
>JAJPCS010012216.1:0-12305 GCA_021164005.1 Willisornis vidua nigrigula | reverse complement strand
GCTCAGAGGGGACCTCAGCACTGTCTGGAACTGCCTGAAGGGAAGTTCTGGTCAGGTGGGGGTTGGTCTCTTCTCCCAGGCACTCAGCAATAGGACAAGGGGGCACGATGGGCTCAAGCTCTGCCAGGGGAAATTGAAGTTGGAGAGCAGAAAAAACTTCTTTGCAGAGAGAGTGCTCAGGGATTGGAATGGGCTGCCCAGAGAGGGGGTGGATTCCCCATCCCTGGAGGTTTTTCAACTGAGCTTGGCCGTGGCACTGAGTGCCATGATCTGGTAAAGGGACTGGAGTTGGACCAAGGGTTGGACTTGATGATCTGGGAGGTCTTTTCCAACCCAATCCATTCTATGATTCTGTGATCCTCACTTAATGCCACTGGTAGAATTAGGATAATGAACAAGTTTGTGGGCACACAAGTCTTCTGAATTGGCAGGTAAAAATACTTATTGGGCTGTGACTTTAGCAAATTGTACAAAGATTTTTTTTGTTCTTTACTATTTGTGCTTAAAGATAAATAACAGAATACAAGAATTAATGG
The DNA here is from genome assembly GCA_021164005.1 of Willisornis vidua nigrigula. NCBI lineage: Eukaryota > Metazoa > Chordata > Aves > Passeriformes > Thamnophilidae > Willisornis > Willisornis vidua. The sequence goes on along the minus strand of JAJPCS010012216.1, from coordinate 11,769 downwards.
GTGTACTTTAGACAGTTTCCCTTATCTTGTTGTGCATCATTTCCAGAATAGGGGATTGCATTCCAAAAGACTGAAACCCAACCATCCTTATTCAGAAAGTACTGCCAAAGGTATTTTAAAAACAAACACTGCAATGCAATCCCCAGTTTTAATTCCCATAAACACTGCAGACAATTCTGAAATTGCAAAAGAACAGGCATTTATACAACTAAAAGACATTTATTTTTATATTGATATCGTGGAAAAAAAAGGCAGAATCCTGTGCTAGAGGCAAGTCAGGTGCTGTGCAGGGCTCAGTGGGTTTTATTTGTTCAGGAAGCACCAGGCTCTGTTTCAGCATCTTTCCTGTCCTTGGAGTTCTACAGCTTTGTGTCACCTCCTCATCTTCTGTCTGTGCAAAGACTCAGCTTTTCCCACTGACTCAAATCTCCCTCAGTGATGTAAGAACCATCCCAATACCCAAATGTCATGCTAATAGGACAACATCAGCTTTTATTTTAAAATTGACTTTTAATCTTCATTGTAGAAATTTCAATTTAAAACCAGGGTTGTCCTAAGGGCTTGGGCATTAAAAATTAACTCAATATAATTACTATTTTAAAATGTCAAAAAGTTTTAAGATTGAGAACTTGATGGGTAAATGCTGAGGTCTGGCAGTGATGCAAAAAACCCCATGGAATTTTACTGTACATCTTGATTAGAAAGAAACTACTTTGAAGACAAAATCTCCTTTCCATTACTTTTTTTCCCTGAGTTACTGGGCCAGTTTCCTGTGTTATAACATACAGTAAAAAGTCTACCTTTAGCTCATGAGGGAAGAAATGTTATTTTTCATCGTAGTACCTTAGAACTTGCTGTCAAGGAGGAAAAGCAGCAAACATAGAGGGGTATTTTCCCTCCTTTCAGCTTCACAGAAGCTTCTGAGACAAGGACAAGTTCCATTAAGGAATGTCACTTCATTTAACAATGTTTTTATGCAGGTAATTTTTATGGAATCATCCAGTACTTGAGCAACACTAAACCCAGCCAGTTTGGCTTTGGTGACTCCAAAGAGGTGCTGAGGTATCCAAAGCTGTCCTAAGAAATATTCATTATTTTAGTTGAGTGTGAGATGGCCAAAGTTGGCCAAAGTTGTTCCTTTACCTCCCAGGAAAAGGCAGGCCTTAATCAAAGGAGTGGAGTGTGAAGGGATGTGATCACATCCTGCTAGTTCAAGAAAATAAAAAGAGTGGAATCTCAGTAGAATTTGCTTTATTTCAAAGCATGGGAACATCATGGCATATATTGCAGGTTAAAGTGCTCCAGGTTTGTAGCAGCAGCAGAGAGTCCACACTGGGGGAAAAGCAGCCAAATAAAAATATAGAGTTATAAATTAAAAAAAAAAAAAGGCAGCATCTCAAATGCTCCTTGGAAGGAGAACAGAATAAAATGATGATCTGGGCATAGCTGGGGGAAGGTAATTCCAGGTGAGGATTTGGGCTACACACCTGGATGGCTGTTTGGAGACCCAGCAAAGCTGTGACATCCTGCTAGGGTGAGATCTGCATTACCCCCAAGGTTTGTGTGTCAGTGTCATTATCCCTGGAACTCACTGGGAATGTGTTAAAACATTCCAGCCTGAGCCACTGCTGGGTTGTGCTGCTGCCAGCACAGACCACTGTGCAATTCCCTGGCTGTGTTTGTCATTCTTAATTGGTAAACTCACTTGGGTGTCAAGTTTGTTAAACCATTTATCATTATAAAACTAGCTAAAAAAATGCTTCATAATTCCCTTCTACATAAAACAAAAGCAGAGCTGGGATGCCACTGAGTCTTATTTTCCATTGCACTACACACAGAGAATATGCCAGTTTTGGTTTGCCACTTGCTGCACAGGCACTTTCTCCAGCTGCCTCTTGGAATCTTTCACTTCCTTTCTTTTTAGAGCTTTCCCACAAAGAAATTGCCTGATTGGTACTAAAATAGTTCTGCAAGCTGACAGTCTGGACTGGTGTGAGCACAGCCTGCTCACCAGCTCAGAGCACAGGCAGCTGCTCAGCTATTGCTCCTTCTTTTGAGTTTGCTTATTCCAAAGGAAACCCCAGAACGGGCTCTGGTTGTCCTTATGGGTTTTATGTAAGGGATGGGTGACACAAAAGGTACAGTGACATTGTGGGACAGTGTGCAAAGGCCTTGCACAGCAGAGGAGTAAGAACTTCTCTGCCTTACTGATTTTTAGTAGACTCACATACAGTAAGTGTAGGATCCACATGGGCAAAAGGGGGGAATTGCAGGATGGAGGAATCAGTAGCTGAAGCACTGGAAATAGAGTGGTAGTTTGAATTCTTGGGGTTTTTTTACCTTTTTTATCAGAGGAAATGAATAGGGAGTTAGAGCTGACACCACTAGGCTGACTGAACATCACCATTTTCCTATAATGGTGTATTTTATTTGGAAACACCCCCCAAAAAAAGACTAATTTGGACCACCTGAGAACATGCTGAGTCTGGATTGAAGTTTTTCATTTCCCTCATACCTTTGGGATTTTATTAGAGTACCCTCCCACCAATTACTGTTTTCTTCCTTTCAGAAAGTGCCATAATTGATATTTCAAAGTTCTAGTTCTCATTTGTATTAAAGTCCCTTCAACACTTTTACTCTCTTTGGTAATGAATGAGATTTGGACCATTGTGTTTTTCTCACTAGTGGCAAATTCTGGGCAAGGTGGCAAAGATGAGCATCCAATTTATGGAGTTCCCTTTACAGGGCCCCTGAACCATTCCATTAATTATGTCAATATAAATAACTTGCAATGTCACTGGCATCACATCATGTTCATATTGTAAATATTTTAACCCAGAAAGGCTGTTTGATAAGGTTGGGCCCTGAGATGTGCTTAATGATGCAGATATGAACTCAGCATTTATAAATGTGTTCATAAAATACTTGCAGGATTAGCATGTAAATCACATGCAAACTCAATGTAAATATTATGTATGTGTGTGTAAATTCATGTAAAATATGAATCATGTGTAAATATGTGTGAATTTTCATAATCAGTATTTTAAATATTACTGTTTAGACAATCTTCAATATATTATCTATATTGTTTTACCTACCCAAGGCTGATTTAATTGGGCCAAATTTTATTCCATACATTTTTATTGCAAGTATTTTATGCCAAAGAAAACCCTTGTGAGAGAAAACTTAAAAATAATTGCAAAGTTTTCAGGGTCGTGATATCTGGGGAAATGCAAGTGAAACAGAGCTAGTAGGAAAAGGACTATTTTTTTTTCTCCAGTTCCCATATCAGTAACATCTCATTGTAACTGATCCTACACATGAAGGGACATTGAACTGCAAGGGACAAAGGTTTTCCTGTTATGCCACTCCCAAATATGCTCTTCTGGTTATTGCTGAAGGCTCTGATGAAGCTTTGGCTGCAACACTTAATGCCATCTCTGTTTTTCAGTCACCCTTCAAATTGTGCTGGAGAGTATTTTATTTCCAACAGAAAAGAGTCTCTTGAAAAAAAAAACAAACAACAAACTCTTCTGGCACTTTACCCAGCATATTAGACTACTTATCTCTAAAAGCATTCCATTTAGTGTGGCATACAAGTAAATCTTTAAAAAAAAATCAACAATCAAAGAGAAATTAAGTGGGGAAGGCTTAGGAAGACACATAAAGATACTTCAACAAGTCCCATTAAGAGTAAACTTGTTCATGCATTAGGAACTTGATGTATTAAAATTTTATTTCTAAAATTCAAATTGTGGCACTTCAGGGTGCTCCCCAGGGATGTGTGTAATTCCACTATCAGTTTTTAAAACTGATGATTTCCACTTGCTGTGAGAAATAATTCAACTATTATCTTTTCTTTTTTTTTTTTTTGTATTGTCAATAATAGCTTTATATACAAGTTCTCCAGAATCCATCTCAAACAAGATCATTGTATCCTACCAGCCATGAAAAGATGATATGGGGAAAAAAGAGACACAGTAGAAGGTATTTTATTTTTTATATTGGCTTGGGAATTTTTTAATAAAGAGGAGCACTTATTTCCCAGTATATCAAAGCTGAAATTGTGCTCACAGAAAGAATAGATGACTCTATAACTGGAAACTTTTACTTTAGGTTTCAATACTGCCATTTCATTTTAATCTAAAAATTTGCCTTACATTAGGCAAGGAGCCAGAAAAAGAGAAAAGTCTGATTTGTATCTTGACAGTGCTTTGGTCACACTCTGTAGATGAATAAAGATTATAGTAATGGCAGAATTGCAGAGCACAAGTACCAAGAGATCTTTCACTGAGCATTTCCATGGTTTCACTATGGACAATGTCAATATGTGCTGACAAAAAAAAGCCATTTTAATAGTCTTTCTGTAATTTAAATTAGTTTACATTATAAATGTCCTTTAAATACATAAGCTGTTCCTTTTGTATTCCAGTTTACATCTTGGCAATCTGCTCTCCTGACATGCCAGAAATATTCCATGGGTTTGAGGTTTTGGGGTTTTTTTTTAGATGACCATATTCTGTGCATTCAGTTAAAACATGTAAGCTGTGAGTACAGCTGAGTTGAGAGGTTTTTAGTTTAATAGGGAAAAATATTCAGGTTTGAGTGCTTAGTGCATGAGGATCCCACCCAGGAGAGGCAAGAAGGAGTAGAAAAGCAGAGGACAGTTTTGTGAACCCCGTGTTTAAGAGACACAAGGAACTGTCCTGCCCTCTCTCCAGGAGCTCTTGGAGGTGCTTCTCTTCAATGCAGCCATCAGTGTTGTCCAGTTCTTGTGTTCTTACAAACCATATTTCATAGAATCATAGAATGGATTGGGTTGGAAAAGACCTCCGAGATCATCAAGTCCAACCCTTGGTCCAACTCCAGTCCCTTTACCAGATCATGGCACTCAGTGCCACGGCCAAGCTCAGTTGAAAAACCTCCAGGGATGGGGAATCCACCCCCTCTCTGGGCAGCCCATTCCAATGCCTGAGCACTCTCTCTGCAAAGAAGTTTTTCTGCTCTGCAACTTCAATTTCCCCTGGCAGAGCTTGAGCCCATCGTGCCCCCTTGTCCTGTTGCTGAGTGCCTGGGAGAAGAGACCAACCCCCACCTGGCCAGAACTTCCCTTCAGGGAGTTCCAGACAGTGCTGAGGTCACCTCTGAGCCTCCTCTTCTGATCCAGATGCTCAATTACAGATCCATTGGAAGTGGCTCTGGGGAAGGTGCTTGAGTCATGGATCCACATTTATCCACATAAAATTTGCTTTGCTCTTTACCACATACAATCCAAAGCATTCATTCTTGTTTGGGGAGATAAACAGAGCCTGTGGGACAGCTTTGCTGTTGTCACACTGTGGCTGGTCTTTTCGGATCTGAAGGACATTCCTGTTGTGTGCTGGGGTATCAAATGCCACACACTTGGCACTTCAGGTGGCACTTTGCACATAAGGTGGTGTGTCTTAGGAAGTTTGTCAAAGCCTCCTGGCAAATCTCCATTAGCATTTTCCTGGATCATGTCAGACTTCCATAGGACAGACTTATGGAATAGGATCATCTGTCCCTGCAGGTTGTATCCATGTAAAGTGGTGTGAGTAACCTCTGGGGGCACTGCAAGGTGGATCTCACAGACTCACAGACTGTTCTGAGTTGGAAGAGACCCCCAAGGATCATCGAGTCCAACTCTTGAGTCAATGGCCCACACAGGGGATTGAACCCATGACCTTGGCATTATTGCACTCAGGTTTTAACCAACTGAGCTGATCTCAGGATCTCCTTGAGGTGTTCTGGAGACAGCCCAGATGACACCCTGAAGGAAAGGTTCTCCCAAATTCCCAACCCTAGCATGACAACTGAGGCATCTTTGAGCAGCCCAAAGCTTTTCCAAAGGCTGGATAATTCAGGACAGAGTTTTGATCCCAGGGACATGGAGAGGTTATTGCAGTAAGAGTGGTGAGACTGCCCCTCTGCCACACCTGCCTCTGTAATTCTAGTTTTATTTCCAAGCTGATAACATGCCAGGGAGAGGGGAAGCAATGCAGTCATGTTCAAATGTCAGCACAGCAATATGTTGGTGACCCAGCACACTGTATGACTAAATTTCATGCTTCCCTGAATTGCAAATAATGTCCAGAGCTATCAGGCCACTGCTTTAATTCTCCCATTAAACTGGCACTTGTTTGACCCAGAAATTTGCTATTTAGCATGTGAAAAAAAATCCCTTCATTACAGGGTTTCATAGGGGATTTTTTTTTAATTTATCCCAAACAATCAAGTGATGCAAAAAGCTGTAAGTTTTAAATTGAAAGTTTTATTGTATTCACTGAATCTGAAAATTTTTCATTGCAGGACTCACATTGCACATTGTGGGTGCATTATATACATATAGAAATAGCATGACAGTGATCTGCTGGAGTAGGTTTAAATAAGTTTGTTTCCCTGTTTTCTCCTAAAAAAAAAAAACATACCAAAAATCCCACAAAAACACCCCAAACAACCAAACCAACTGAACAAAACCAACAAAAAACTAAAATGAACAAAAGAGGCAAAACAAACACAAACAAACAAGGAAAAAAAAAACCATAAAAACTCCTCAGCCAACTAAAAAATGCAAAAAACCAAACCAAACCAAACCCATCAACCATAGTATAGTTTATGAAGAAAAACCATCCTACTGTTACTAAGTTGATTAGACCAACATTAGGATAAGTTTATAAAATTTGGTAATTTCTGTTAAGAACATTTAGCATATATTTTGTTTTAGTACACATAAGCACAGAGCTGTTTAATAGATAAATCAAATGCATAATATTCCAAGAGGTTGTGGAACTCTCCACGGACCTTCCCTCCTCTATGGAAAGATCAATAAAATTTAGATCATCCTTGAGAAACCTGATGCTGTCTTTGCTCATAAATATCTCAAAGGATGGAGACTCCACAACCTCCCTGGGCAATTTACTTTGCTTTCCCACTATTTTTACCATTGTAAGGCCTTTTGTTCTCTAAATTGAATGTCTTAATATCCCTTGTCACTGTTTACTTTTATTCTGCCTCCTATTATTACAGAGAATGTTTTGTTTCCTTTTTAAGAACACCTCTTCAGTGCAGCACTGAGCCCTTCTCAGGGGATTCCTTCACAGCATTCACAGGATTACAGACTATTCTGATTTGGAAGGGACCCCCAAGGATCATCGAGTCCAACTCTTCAGTCAATGGCCCACACAGGGGATTGAACCCATGACCTTGGCATTATTACAGCCAAGTTTTAACCAACTGAGCTCATCTCAATTTCTTCTGAGCAGGAATGGCAGCACAAGGCTCACACTTTGCTCTGCTGGATCAGGCCAGCCAAGGTGGACCCTTTAAGCACCAAAGTCTTTGGAGTACAGAAGGGGAACTAAAGACCTGCTCTCATCTGCCTGCTGGAATCAGAAGAGGAAATATTGCAGCCCTTTCTGATTCCACAGGTTCGTAACCTGCTCTCAGGTCCTCAAGAACAGAGAATTGGGGTCAGTATTAGAACAGAGATGAGGCAGTGTGGAGGTTTTGGCTTTAGTTTCACTAGGCCTCAATTCTGCAGGCCCAGAGGATGTGACATAGATCAGAAGGGACCAGCTTCACTTGACTTAAGCAACCAAAGAGGTATTTCATATCATCTGACATCATCAAGAAGTGTCAAGAAGTATAAAAAGAGAGGGAAGTGGAGCTTCTGTCTCTTTTGGTCTCTGCCCAAGCCCCTGAGGCCACCCTGCCCTGCCCTGCCCTGCCGAGATCAGGCCTTGCCCCATCCCCGCCCTGTTATCCAGGGAGGGAACATTTGCTTGTTCATTTTCTCCTCTCTTGCTGGGAGTTTTCTCCGGAAGTTTTTGGGAGGTTTTGTGGGGTTTGGGTGGTTGGAATCTATTATTGGGTTGGGTGACTCAGTAGTTATTGTTGCATTTGGGTTTTTTCCTCACATTTGTAGATATATGTATTATATCATATTCTGTTTTTAATTGCCTTTCCTTTGTATAATATGAGAAGCTTGCTATTTTGGGTTTTGGGGTTTTTTTTCCTCCCCTCCTCTTCCACTGGCTGAGGAGGGGATGGGACCCCTTCTGTCTGTGTTTGCCAATTGGCATTTTGCCAGCTCAACCTTGCACAGGCAGACACAGCTCCTCTGAGGGGAGGGCGATGCTCACCTAACTTGCTAAACTAATTGACCCTGAGTTTAGCTCAGTTGGTTAAAACTTGGCTGTAATAATGCCAAGGCCATGGGTTCAAGCCCCTCTGTGGGCCATTGACTGAAGAGTTGGACTCAATGGTCCTTGGGGGTCCCTTCCAACTCAGAATAGTCTGTGAATAACAGACCTATTTAGTTTAATACTAAGGCTACAGATGATTTTAAAGAGTTGTGCTGCAGAGCTCTGCAGGACTGGCCAGCTGGGCAGGGTTTAATTTGCTGCTGCAGCACTGAAGAACATTGAGTGGTTTCCCTGTAAAGTCCATTCCCCATTACAGAGGCATTTCTTACCAGTGGGATGAATCCTAGAATGGATTGGGTTGGAAAAGACCTCCGAGATCATCAAGTCCAACCCTTGGTCCAACTCCAGTCCCTTTACCAGATCATGCCACTCATGGTGCAGCTGTATATGGTGCTGAATTCAGGATCACAAGGCAGTTCCATGAGGAATTTTTGAAGCTTAAAATGCAAAAAACCCCACAAACCCCCTTGTTTTCTGATAATCCTTTACTTAACACTGAACAGCAAGGACCTGAACGGGACCTGTTCATGTTAATGGAAAAAACAATCAACAAGCATTACACACTCTCACAATTATTGCTACCCCAAAGCCTGTTCTCTTTCAACATGGACACAATTCCTCATGGGTCTGTTTGCCCCAACACTTTGAGGGAAATTATCACTTTAATTAGGTAGTGTTTCCCTTCTGTATGCCCTGAGTGCTCACACCAGTAATCTCCTATTTGCTTTGAGCACTCCTTAAATCAAGGAGTAACATCATGAGTAGGTGAGAGGTTTTATTTTTATCTTATTTTGCTTCATGTCAGGCTTGGATGTAAATCCCCACTCCCAAGGATGTCCCAGGAGGGGTTAGAGGAAATTAAAAAATATCTACAGTATTTTCCTGGCAATATCCAGGACAAACATGGCTAAGTGGGATATGACAGTAGTAAAACATGTCACAAATATATGTTATAGGAGTGGCCACTGCAGGGAGTGCCATAAAGGATAAAATCTCTCTCACATTCACCCTGGATGTCCATTATCACCAGTGCCAATCTGAGAGTGTCCTGCAGTACCTTGGAAGTCACTGGGAGCTGCAAATTCAATTAGAGAGACATTTTACAACAAGATCACATTTGTTTTTCAGGCTGGAGGACTGTAAATTTTTATTCCACCATAAAACATTTTAAAATTAAATAATCAAGGCTCAGAACTCTAAACTACATGCCTTCTGCATGTCTTTAATTAAACTGGTATAACACATATTAAAATTTAGGAGACAGAAGGGAAGGATTCCTGGCTGCAACAATTACATGTGGGGGAAAAACAGTTTAATACCAATCAAATTTCACATCAGTGACTCTGTATAAATTCATGGAAGGCTCTAGAGCAAGTAGTTATTACTGCTGTTACAGTGCAACATTAAACAGTGGTCAAGGAAAAGAAGCTTTTGACATGGAAATAGTCTGTATAATATGGGCTGACAGGGTTTTATTCAGCTGCCTGTTCTTCATTATGCAAAATAAGGTGATATAATGAAATATTGCAGAATTGGCTATCATTTGTTAGCAGGGGCATAAGTACCAAAAAAAAAAGAAAAGAAACTAATAGCAGACTAAGTCAAATAATGCATTCTCTCAGTGCTTCTAATGGTTTGTCATTCTGAACTGATGGTTGTTTGTGTTCTCTGCAGAGAGCAGATTAATGTGGTTAAAGGACATCGAGGAATACTGAATTAACTCCTAATTTGAGGGCTGCACTTTACCTGCTACGTTTACACACAGGCATGAAAGACTATTGATCACAGCACGTTTCCCAGGCCCAGACTGCAAGAAGAGCACTCCAACAGACTCAGGAGGAGTTCCCAGCAGGAAGGGCTGGTACAGAAGCTCTGATCAACACCAAAAAACTGGCAAAGCTGCCAAAAAGATGGCTCAGCCTTCAGTTCTGACCCTGCAACACTCTCACTGCAGACTGTTCTGCTGGTGGGCCCAAAGTGGGCAAGTGTCAGTCTGGAAGAACTGGAGATCCTCAGCTTCCTGGCACCACAGTCTGATGGATCCAAGGTAAGACAGACACTTCCATTATTCAACAGATGCATAAAATTTTGTAAACCTGCATTTGAGGAATGAGGACCACAGCACAACTCATTCAATGCCTTTAAGCAGGAGGGTGGAAAGCATCAAGAATGGGAGATGTCTCTGGAAATGTCTCTTTGGAAGACACAATGGCAATGTGTCTTTGCTGCCTTTCTGGAAGTCCAGGGTGAGCCAGTTTGAGTGAGGAGCTGCATCTCTTGCTCAGAGATAACTCCATCCTAGCAATAAGCATTTCCTTCACATGCCAACACCATCACTTCTCACACCTGCAGTGCATTTCTTTATCACATTTGACTCCCTTGTCTGCCCAGCAAATCTCGTTGTCAGAGGTCTCCTTGCAGGGCTGGCTTGTTTATGGCCAAAGTGAAGTGCCTGCTCCCCGGGGTGCAGCCACTCCATCACTGCTACTCTTTCCTGGAAACATTGGCCTCACTGAACACAATATAATTGCACATTATAAACCCACAGCTGGGCCTCTGGTAGAGTAATTGGAGAACAGTTTACTTGTAACATGAGAATAATTCTTCCAGCTCTATCTTGTGTTAATGGCCGTAGGTCACAGTTAGGTGGGTACTCAGTTATGGCTCTTTAATGGGCCAGCATTTTCCAACAGCAACACATGGTTATTCAGAGCTTTCCAGGAAAAAACAATCCATAATTTGCACTCCAGTTTCCCTTCTTTTCCCCCTTTTGCCTGCTCTTGTGATATGGTGTCTACAAGTGCTTTGAAGAAAGCAAAGAGGGTGTAACTTTTTATGATGTTACAATTCTTCATTTGTTGATTTCTCTGTTGTATAGAACACATTTTTCAGGTGGTGCTGGAGGGTTTTTTAGGTGGGGCTCCAACAAGCAAACACATTTCATACACATTTTGCCTGTCTTCTTGTGGATGTCAGCTTTGCAAAGGCCTGCACTGCTCTGAAAATGATACATGTATTTTGTGGTCATTTAAGCTACAGCTCTTTTAAAAAAATAATAAAAACAGGTCAAAGAATATCTGATTCACAGTTAACAAGATATCATGGTCAACTTGAACTGGAGAGCCCCAAGTCTTAAGCCCAAGTATTCTCCAAATCATTATTTGAGGCAGAAATTTTTTTACTTGGAATAGCAAAAAAATTAGATTTTAACTCACTAGTGCAGCACTGGGCACTCCCAGATCCTCACTGCATCCTGCAGCTTAGGAGCCAGATATTCCACAAAATGCCAACATAACATTCTCACCTCCAAAGAGGATATTTCTGAGCCTTGGATTCACCCACTGACAGGTGGGATTGATGAAAAGCAGAGTCCTCAGTGCTGTCCTGATTTGGGACATGAATCGCCCACAATGCCCAGAGCAGCAGGACCTTTCTTCAGGCTCCTTCCATAAACTCCTTGTGTTTTGCCATGTAGTATGAACAGCAGTTCCAGGACATAGCCTGGAGAAGAGGAGGCTCAGAGGTGACCTCAGCACTGTCTGGA
>JAJPCS010012208.1:2935-30242 GCA_021164005.1 Willisornis vidua nigrigula | reverse complement strand
GGAGAAGAGAAGAGAAGAGAAGAGAAGAGAAGAGAAGAGAAGAGAAAAGAAAAAGAAAAGAAAAGAAAAGAAAAGAAAAGAAAAGAAAAGAAAAGAAAAGAAAAGGAAAGAAAAGAAAAGGAAAGAAGAAGAAAAGAATCTTTCCCCAAAGTGGGAACTAGTCTTTGCCATGTGTGAGACTTCAAAGAGCAGCCCTGGGTCCAACTGGATGTGCAGAAGGAGATGCTGTTCCTGGAAAGAAGGGCTGTGTCTTGTGCCCAAGGTGCTGGAGTTTGTTTCTTGGCTCAGCACCCTGAGGATGGAGACAGCAGGTGCAGCAAAGTGACTTTAGCAGACTCAGAACCCCATGGACACCCTTCAGGAGCTGATGATGATACCCAAATTTTGGGCTGGGATGCTGCTTCCTGGTTTGTCCCCTCAAACCCAGACCCTGAGTGCTCCCAGAGCAGGAGCTGGGACAGGAGGTGGCCCCAGTCCCAGACTCAAGGTGTCCTGGGGGGAATGTCCCTGCCATGGGGCTCTGGCCATGGCACATCCTCTGTGTTCCCCTCCACCTTTCTGCCTCCACCTCTTTTATTTTTAAGCAGCCAAGTGTGACCAGAATAAAGTGCACTGTTGCTGCTGGAGGAAGGAGCAGCCTGTACTTTGGCATTTGAAGCACAGTGGACTTAACCCTGAGCTGCTCCAGGTGCCCATGTCCCTCCTTAGAATCAGGACAGCTCGACTGGCAATCAGTTAATCCTTTAATTCAGCTTGGATTGCTGGTGGTTGGATTAACCTCCACTGGCCATCAGGCAGGGGAGTGCCCTGTCTGAGCCACCACCTGTGGCCTCCACCATGTCCAGGAGATCCTTCATGCCACCTCTGCTATAATGACCATCTCAAGGTGCCAACACCCTGGGATGAGAGAAGCAACCCAGGGGTAACTTTTAGAGGTCTAAACCAAAACAAAATGCTTTCTTCTTTTGCCTTCCCCAATTTATTAAATCCTCTGTCACGGCCAGAGCCTGCATGAGTTGCTAAGAGAAATATTATGCTAATGAGCAAAAAGCTGATTGTTCTTTAGGTGTAAAATTTCCCCCTGAGAAGCTGTTTGCTTCTGGGCATCACCAAAATCCAGCATCTCTCGTGGCAGACAAGGAAGGAGACAAAGGTTGGAGGTTCCTGGTTCCCTCCTGTCGTTGCACAAGTCTGATGACCTTGACTAAAGGCCTGGTCTTTTTTTGGGGATTTCCCACCTCCAGCGGAATGTGCAAAAGGAACTTGCTTGTAACAGGATCTCCACAAAGCCTTTTCTGCTGTTTGCTCGTGTTGTGTCTCCATGGCATGTTTATAGAAGTTGGTGTTGATGTCAGCTTGGGGCTGTGGGACTCCTGCAAGAGCCAGCACTTAGAACATTTGGTTTGACACAAAAATCCTTCTGCTGCATCCAAAAAAATCATTGCCCAGGATAAAGTGGGCTGTAAATGCATTGAAGGATGGGATCAAAGCCCTACAAGAGGGTTGGGGTCTTTTCTGTTCGCTGGTCTAACCAGGAGAGAGCTTTGTGTTCTTGCCAGGGCACTGCAAGGGCTGATGCTCCCAAAGGGATCACTTCAGCCTGGTCCTTGTCCTTCAGTCTCCATCCAAGGAGAGCAGGATGGGCCCTGGGACAGCAGCTGGGCTCAGCACAGAGTCCAGAGCCCCAGGCAGGATGGAGAAGATGGAGAGATAGGTCTGAGGTTGGCATTGGGACCGGGGACAATAGTAAGGTTGGACCAGCCTGGGGACCAACATGCAGGTCTGAGGTTGGCATTGGCCCTGGGGACAATAACAGGGTTGGACCAGCCTGGGGACCAACATACAGGTCTGAGGTTGGGATTGGCCCTGGGGACAATAACAGGGTTGGACCAGCCTGGGGACCAACATACAGGTCTGAGGTTGGGATTGGCCCTGGGGACAATAACAGGGTTGGACCAGCCTGGGGACCAACATACAGGTCTGAGGTTGGGATTGGCCCTGGGGACAATAACAGGGTTGGACCAGCCTGGGGACCAACATGCAGGTCTGAGATTGGGATTGGCTTTGGGGACAATAACAGGGTTGGACCAGCCTGGGGACCAACATACAGGTCTGAGGTTGGGATTGGCTCTGGGGACAATAACAGGGTTGGACCAGCCTGGGGACCAACATACAGGTGCAAGGTCTGGCTGAGGGCTCGGTCTGTGGGTTGTGGTCAGGCCCACCATGGCCAGGCAGGGGCAGAGCTGTGGTGGAGCTGGGCACCAGTGCCCCTCCACCACTGCTCTGTCAGGGCTGGTGCATGAACAGGCTCCTGAAGATTGTTGGTGGAGGCCTCCAGTGAGGCTGACAAGGAGGGAGGATGGGGTTGTAAGAGCTGGTGATGCCTTTGGTGAGGGATGTCTCTTGCACAGCTCAGCAGTGTTTCTGCAAGGCTTGTTCTCCCTCCCTGCCCTTGGCACGTGGTCCTGGCACACTCTGGCTGTGCTGTCTTTCCAGGTTCCACTGGCAGAGCAGTGGCAGGACTTGCTGCCTGCAGTGCCCACTGGCAGATGCAGAGGATGGGAGGAGGGTGCTGGTGGTCAGAGGGGTGCAGGTGGAGGGCCAACACCTCTGGTGAAGGGGAGAACAGCAGATGCCAGCTCGGGTCTGGCAAGGCTGTGGCCACAGCCCTGCTGACCCCCTTGGTCAGTGCCAGGGACCAGACACCCCAAAGGAGTTCATTTCCCTTTCCTTGGGATTCAAAGAGAATTGCAGAGCAGTGAAGCCATTTTTGCCCCTACATCACCCCTGTCAGGAACAGAACATTGATGGGCACTGCTCAGTGTACAACAGTGATTGTTGCTGCCCAGAGAGGCTGAGAATTCCCCATCCCTGGGAGTGTCCAAGGCCAGGTTGGACAGGGCTTGGAGCACCCTGGGATAGTGGGAGGTGTCCCTGCCCATGGCAGAGGGTGGGACTGGATGGGCTTTGAGGTCCCTTCCATCCCAAACCATTCTGGGACTCCATGATTGCACCCACAGAGCACAGCCTGGTCCCTCCACCTTATGCAACTTTTAGCAAAATATCTGAAGCAAGAATTTTTTTCTGGTTCCTTCCTTATTCTTGCGGCAATTTTCAGCTGTTAGGGCCAAGTCACAGTTCAGCTGAGCTCTGCCATCACATTCTGGGAGGGAGCTGCTGCATCCCAGGGGCCACCCCACCCCAGAACTCCCTCCCAGGAGCAGCCCCAGCCAGACCTGTGCCCTGAGCCCCCTCAGCTCTGCCCAGGTTTTCTGCCCCTTTATCCCTGCAGCTGGAAATGCCACGAGGATTAAAAAGCCACAGGAGTCTAAAAGCCCTCAGGAGGGTGTCTCAAATCTGCTCAGCTTGGCCTTTTGCTCCCCCCTCTCTTCTCCTCCCACAGCTCTCAACAGACCCAAGACTTTTATTATTTTCCACATTGCAAAACAGCGATTACTGGAAAGGACAAGGTGGTTTGGGAGCCAGGGGCTGGTGGTGCCTCAAGGCTGTGCCAGCCCCAGTGTCAGGGAGGGAGGATGGGAGGAGCCGTTCCCCTCGGGGCTTATCTCCATGAGAACATCTTGACCAGCAACCAGGAAACAAATTCCTCTGTCACTTCGGGGTTAGAGGAGGCACCGAGAGGTCAAGCCTGGCATGGGCTCCTCAGAGATGCCTGGGCAGGGCAGGTTTCACCCTGGCATGGTGCTCAGCAGCTGGCAGGGCAGAGATGCCCTCCCAGTATTTACTCACAGGTGTCCTGCTCAGCTCTTGACCTCCAGAGGGTGAGATGTTTGCACTGCCTTTGGATCTGCCTTTGGAAATCTCAAGAGCAGAAGGAAAATTAATTTAACAAGAGTTCAAAGGGTCTCTGTTATTCTGAAGCCTCATTTCCATTAATTCCCTTTAATGCTGCTTTAAAATTGCAGAGTGGAAGGGAATGTTGGTCAAACACATTTCTGGTGGTTTCAAAACAACCACTATTAAACAGCAGGGAATTGTATTGGCCATAGGAGTGTTTAACTGGGAAGGTGGCTCCAACCAGGACCCAGGTAACAGCGTGTAGTCGAGGTGACAGATTAAAAATTAGCTATTGTGAGGCTCCCTGCATGGACAGGGGCTTGGAATTAATGATTACCATGAATTAACTAACTGGAAAGGGGCTGAACAGCAAGTGGTGGAGTTCAGCTTGACCCACTGGTGAGCTGACCCTTTTCCCGTTCATTGAGTGCCCAAATCTCATTTGTGGCCAGAGCAGCTCCCCGACAGCTCCAGCCCTTGTGTGCCATGTGTGGCAGTGCCAGCCCAGCTGGGCTGTCTGTGGCCTGTGGAGGACAAGGAGAGGTTCAGTCCCTGCTCCCTGGGCCAGACCCAGCAGTCAGAGCTGCCCCAGCAGCCACCCAGCGCTGCCTGCCCTGTGGTTTGTGCTGCCAGCCCTGCCCCATGGGGCTGGTTCATGAGTTTTCCCTTCTTGGTGTCTCCTCTTGCCCTCTCCTTTTGTGTCCTTTTGGCTGCTGCTCTGTGCCCACAGCTCGTGCAGGGTCACTCTGGGGCCACCCACACCAACAGCATCCCTGCCACATGCTCAGAGCTGCTCCCTGGCTGCATCTGCCAGGACATTCCTGCTGCTGCTCCAGTGCCATCCCCTTGGCACCCAGCTGGCCGTGCCCCTGTGGTGGTGGCATGGCACTGGCTCACCCCCAGGCTCACCTTGTGCTCCTCCACTCTCACAACAAAGTCTTCTTGTCCTGCTCCACCACCACCATGTCCCTGTCCCCATCCCGGTGTCCTGGGCTTGGTGACCACAGAGGAATGTCCCTGCTTGCCCTGCTGCTCCCTCATCCTGGATGTGCCCACGGTGGCTCATGGAATTCAGCCACCCTTCCTCCTGTTCTCACCCAGCCCCATCTCTGAGATGGCCCAGCATCTCCTCGTGAGGCCCTCCTGGAAACCACCTGGCACATCCCACGGAGCAGGACACAACTGCTCTGTGGGCAGAAGAGTCGTGTGACTGCCAGGGGTGTGCCCTGCCATGGGATCTGGGGGTCCTGTGGGTGCTGAGGCCACACAGAGCACCTGGCACTCCTGCTGCCACTTCTTTCCCAGATATCAATATTTATTGGTTTGTTCCCACTGATCTTTGGAAAATACACCGGGAGCAGGGCTGAGTGTTACCAGGCTGGACCCTCTGCAAGTGCCTTCAGCAGGAATAATTAACCCACCTTGTATTTCTGCCTTCCCAAACCCCACAGGACTATCACAGCTCCCAAGGTTGCACAGACGTCCTGTTAATCCTGTTAACCTTTGGGTTAATTAAGCAAGCTGGGATCCTTCATTAGGAGGAATGGCACTAATTGCTTATCCCAGAGGGTGAGTTGGGTGGAGCAGAAAGCTCTGCTGACTTCAGCAAGGGGGCTGGGGAGCCAAAGGGGGTGAAGAAAACCTGTTTCCTCACCGATGCTGGAGCAGCTGGTGTTTGTGGAGGGGGGATGTGGGTGGGGGGATGTGCAGGGGGGATGTGGGTGGTGGCACTGCCCTGCAGGGCTGCCGGGCAAGGCAGAGAGGGTCGAGCTGCTGGCACCTGGCTGGGGAGCTGGCATGAGTTTCCAGTCTCAGAATGCCAGTGGGATGGTAAATGTGGAGGGGTATGACATGGCAAGCAGGTCTGGAGCAGAGGCCACAGCCCGGGGCTGGGCTTAGAGCTCGGAGCTGGGAAGAGCAGCTCAGAATCCACAGAGGGCTCTTTGTTTGCCCTGTGCAGTTTAGAAATTAGGCAATACTTCGAAGCAAGGCTTAGAAGCAAATATTGGCTCAAACAACATCAGCTCTGGTTCTGCAGTGGCCAGTTTGGCTCATCCCAGGTAGAAACCAGCATTTTGCAACACAGTCAGAACCTGCCACTGAGGATTTCTCCCAACCAGTGGGGAAATGGTTTGTGGCATTTCCTGAAAAATAAACGAACCACAGTGACTCTGGAGCTGGAGTTGGCCCCAAAAGCCACCCCTGTGCCCAAACAGGGGCTGAGAGCCTGTTTTGGAAAGCCAGACACAGCTCTCCAGGTATGTTGGGCCTTGGGAGCGCCAGGGAATGCCAGGTTGGTCTGAGTTCATGGTCAGCCAAGGCCATGCTCCCAGAGCTGGCACTGCCACACTGGGCTCCAGGGGACAAGTGACTCCCTCTTGCAGGAGAGACTTGGCATCAGGCAGGAGGGCTGGGATTTCCCCCAGGCTCTTACACTGGCCAGGTAAGCCAGCTCTGCAGAAGCCCCTTGACTTGTCCCTGCTCCTCTTGGGTGCCTGAACACTGAATCACAAAAGGTTTTGGGTTTGAAAGGACATTAAAGCTCCTCTTGTTCCAAGCCCAAGCCATGGGCAGGGACACCTTCCACTAGACCCCATCCAACCTGGCCTTGGACATTTTTAATGGTGGGGCAGCCACAGCTCCTCTGGGCATCCTGTGCCAGGGCCTGCCCATCCTTAGAGCCAAGAATTCCTTCCCAATATCCCATCTAACCCTGCCCTCTGTCAATGGGAAGCCATTCCCTGTGTCCTGTCCCTCCATCCTTGTCCAAAGTCCCTCCTCAGCTCCCTGGGAGCCCCTTTAGGCACTGGAGGGTCTCTCTGGAGCCTTCTCCTCTCCAGACTCACAGCCTTTCTCCATAGCAGAGATGTTGAGCCCTCTGACCATCTCTGAAGTTCTCCTCTGGACTGGCTGTAACAGAGCCATGTCTGTCCTCCACTGGGGACCCCTAGCTGGACACAGTCCAGGTCAGGTCTCACCAGAGCAGCATCACCTCCCTTGATCTGCTGCCCACCCTGCCCTGGGTGCAGCCCAGGAGACACTTGTCCTTCTGGGCTGCAATTGCACAAGGACAGCTCGTGTCTAATTTGTCACCCACCAGCATACCAAGTCCTCCTTCACAGGGCTGCTCTCCACCCATTCACCACCCAACATCTCCTGAGAGGGGCACCCTTGCCAGCTGAATACCAGTCTCAGTCCTGTGTCCCACCCTGGGCTACTGACAGAGGAGCAGGGAAGATGATCTGGGAAATTGGGGTCTGCTCATCCTGCCTTCACCTGCTGTGATGTGTCATGTGAGGCCAGGCCAGGACAAGAACTTGAGATCAGCTTGTCACTGGCCACACTGACATCCTTGTCGTGGGCAGGCTCCAGCCTTCTCCAAGGCCACAACCCAGAAATTCCCATTTCTAGAAGGAAACAAATCAACTCTACAGAGAAGCACAAACTCCTGCTGGGTGACTATTGCCCTCTGCGCTCAGCCTGCCCCACCCTGAGGCTCAACTGCCTCCTGTGGCAGTGGATCTGCAGCATCAGGGATGGAAAAAATCTTGTCAGAAATGGGCTTGTAAGAAGATGAAGAAGCAAACCCAAATGCCTTAAAACTGAAGCTTTTACTGTTGTGTAGATATATGTTACAAAATGGATTCTTTTGTTCTTTTTCCCTTAGTCTTGTTCCCAAAATCCCTTGAGAAAAGCATTATCTCACTAGTTATCATTATCTCATTATCTCTGCATGGATTTGTCCTTGAAAATCTTTCTGTAAGTTTTCTTATTGGCCCTTATTTTACTCTTTCCTCTTGGTTGGTATCCCTGGTTTCTTATTGGTAGTAGTTGAACTCCCCAAAACCTTTACATGCCTCTCCCCATTTTAATAAACTCTCTCTCTCGTTCCTCTCCTGGGGTCTCTGTGTGGCTCTTTGGGGTCACCTCGGGGCCACATAGCAGGGGACAAAGGGGGAGCACATCCCCTCCAGGTCAGCTCCTGGGACCTGGTGCCCCTTCAGCTGTTGCTGCCTCCTTTAATTCTTTTTCTATTCCATTTTCAGTGCTTTGTCTCCTCAGTCTCACAAGGTGGGTCTTCATCACCAAACTGCCAGCCTGGTGACCCCTGGCCAGAGCAGCATCGGCTCCAAAGGCCTCCACTGCTGGGTATGGGCACCTTTATGGAAGTAACTGCTCCAGAGTGCTGGGTGAGATGTCTGTGCCTTGGGCACAGCCTTCCCTCTGCCTGGTTGTGCTGGTTTAAAGGTGACCCAGCAGGAGAAATGAACCCAACACAACAGAGATTATAAATCAGAGTTACAATTTAATAACAATATTACAACAAATGCAATGACACAAAGAGAAATTGGGTTTAACCCCCAACCCCAGCAGTGTAACCCACCCCCTGGGGCACAAACACAGGGGGGTTTGGTGGCCCCTGTGCTGAGCCCCACGTGGTTCCCCCGAGTCCAAAGGAAAAGGAAGGGACAAACCTGTTGGTGCAGATGATGGCACAGTCTGGTGGAGAGTGGTGGGCTCCTCCTGTCCAGGGTCTGCTCCTCCTCTGGATCCAATGAGTGGTTCCCGAAGCCCCAAAGTCCCCCAAATTATATCCCCTCAGGTGCAGGTGGGAGCCCCCAGTGCCTCCCCCAGGGCAGGGAGTTCCACACTGGGGGATCTGACTCTGGCAGTCAGGGGGGATTTTGGACTCGTTGCTGGCCCATGGGCAGAGCTGAGCCCTCAGGTGGGTGTGGAGGTGCCAAGGAGTCCCTGCAGGGCAGTTCTCCAGCTCCTCTGCCAGGCTTCTTTCCCAGCCAGCTCCCAGCCTGAGGGCTCAGCTGTGCCCTGGGCAGCTGCTGCCAATGGGCCATTGGGAACAGTTGCTGGGCAATGGCCCAGAGGGTTTAGAATGCCCAGCTTTGGGCACACCCACACAGGGATAGACTGGTCCCAGCTGCTCAACTGGGACACTGGTCGATGTTTTCCACGTGCCCACACAGAGGCAGAGCTCAGCTCTGGGCTCCACCAGCTGCTTTGGCTCCAGGGTGAGCTCTGGCAGGTGCCAGCACCACGATAATGCCAAGCCCTCTCCCACATGACTGTGCCAGCTCTAACTTTATCCCAGCCCAGCTACAACCAACCTCCTTCCCTTAAGACACAACCAAAACTGCAGCCCAGCCTTGTCTCAGCCACAAACCACAGTGGGCTTTGCAGTAACGAGGGAGATGTGGAAACAAACAGTATTATTTTACCTTCTGTTTTACTTGGCGTGGTGCTTTCCCTGGGGCTCAGCTGTGTTTGTGCATCACCACTGACCTGTGGCTGGGCAGAGGGTGTGTTAATTTGTGTTTCTTCATCAGTCATGTAATTTTTAGCAGCATCCCCTTTTGGAAAACAGAACAGCTGGGATGTGCAGTGTTGCAATGCAACGGACTCGGGATGTGCAACCATAATTCAGGTCGTTTGGGAACTGCAGAAGGGTTGCTGCTTTCTGGAGAACAGGGACAAAGCCTGAGAGGCTCTGACTTGAGATCAGCTCTGTTGGTTAAACTTGGTTATAATAACGCCAAGGTCGTGGGTTCAATCCCCTGTGTGGGCCATTGACTGAAGAGTTGGATTCGATGACCCTTGTGGGTCCCTTCCAACCCAGAATAGTCTGGGATTCTGTGACTTACTCTGTACTTTCAGGTAAAGAATTTCTGTTGTTACTGAGGACTGGCCCATGCTGATCATGGGAGGGGAGGTCTCTCCAGCCAGGTGTGGATCTGACCAGAACCTGCAGAGAAACACAAACTGTATTTAGTGAGAGAGAGGACCTGTTGTGTGAATAATTGTGTATTTTCTAACACAAAGTTTGGCAAAGCAGCTGTCTGGTGGATGTTCAGGGGAGGAAGTTGATAGCACCACGAGGTTTGTCCCTTCTGGACTCCAAAAGAAAGGCCTTTTGCAGCTGGAGGCCACACCAAATATTTTGCCTTTTCCATGCAAGGCTTCCCCTGGTGTGATGTGCTCCTCAGAAAGGAGCACCTTGGAGGCTTGTTGGGTACTTTGCAGATCAAGGTCTGAGCCCAGGTGGCTCAGAGGACACACCCTCAACCTGCCATGGGGTACCTTCAAGGCAAGCTGTGTGTTGGAAGAGTTTCTTCTCCACAGGCTGGAGAAGAAGTTGGAGAAGTTTCTTCTCCACAGAAGAAGTTTCTTCTCCACAGATCTTGACCACAGGAAGCAAAGCTACCAAAGGAGCAGGCACAGGATGGGTGCACACCAGGAGGGGAATTGCTCCATCCTGGAGAAGGGTAGGATTTGGCAGCACCAAAAGGAGGTGTAGAAGCATCTCTGTATGTGGCTGGTGACATTCCAGATGACTGGTGACATTCCAGATGACTATTGACATCTGGAAATCCAGGAGGTTACTGGAAGCATTGCAATCCAAGCCTCTTCCTTGTCCCCTGGATTTGCCCTGATGCCACCTGGGAGGGCAAGGGGAAGAGATGTGGAGTGAAACCCACCCACCACACCAGCACAGTGAGCACTGGGATGCAGGTGAGCTTTGAGAAGGGACACAGGAGCAGTGGAGGGTTTGTGTAAAAAGGTCTGGGAACCACGTGCAAAAAGCAAGAGAGTTCAGGCTCTTCCACCAACTCTTCTGTTGTTTGAATGGATCATTTCTATTTCCCAAGCTTTCTACTGTGTTTTTCCCCTTCATCTGTGATGTTTCAGAGACACTGCAGTTCCCAGGCTCTCTCTGGATATCTGCCAGATGAGGCATTTTGGAAGAAATTAATAAAAACTATGGAAGAACTATGTAGGACAGCTCTCAGCAGGCCCCTTGTGCCTCTTCCCACAGACAGGGGTGGTGCTGAGGGTACCCTGAGTGAGGAAGGATTGGTGAGACCCACAGGGAGCTGGGGATGGACTTCAGTGGCATCTGCCTGTCTCAGCAGAGGTGACCCTGGAAGGTCACAGCTTGCTGGAGTCAACATGGACAGGAGATCTTTAAAAGGTGGGAGAAAGCCAATATTCCCACAGCTGTTTGGAGATGCTCTGGACACAAGATGTGCTGCTCTTCTGGGAAAGCAGGGGATGAAGGGATGAGAAAGAGGAACTGAAGGAACTGCTACAGGTGATGCTGGAGTAACCAGTGGCCATGAGTGCCCCTTGCTCAGGCACAGGCAGGGCAGGCTCCCTGTGCCACAGTGGACATGGTCACTGCCTGAGGGTGTCCAACAGGCCCCTTCCCTGGGTCACCTTGTAGAGCTGTATCCTTGACCTGGCACTGGGCTCCCACCTGCACTGAGGCCACTCTGGCCACCACCACCCACCTGCAGGTCACTTTGCCCAGAGCTTGCTGGGAGAAGGGAGAAGAGGCAGCCCAGGTGCTGCCAGTCAACCTCCAGCCATGTAAGAGGGTGAAGGCTGTGGGAGAGGAGGGACCTCTGCAGGGAATGGAGGAGATCCTCCCTCCAGGGGAGGAACTAAGGGTGTCTTGAGAGCCAGCCTGGGAGCTGGACCTCCCCCCTGGGCTTCCAACAGCATCCTTGTCACTTGTGTTGGGTGACATGGTGGGTGGCCCAGCCCAAGCAGTTGTCTCCAGGGCTGGTGTGGTCCAGGAACTCTGGGATTGTGTGCCAAAGTCAGCCTGAAGCTGGTCCTGCACTTTCAGCAAAGATGGGGACATGGATTCTGGGACAGCATCATGAAGGTTGACCAAGCCATGGCCCACCAGTCCCGACTGCAGGGGGACAGATGAGGAGTGGCACAATGGAGTGCAGAGGGTTTGCAGAGGAAGGGGGAGGATGGTGACTGCTAATTCCAGCATTTCCTCCCAGGTTCATCCCAAAAGCTTCCCAAAGGTGCAGTGTGATGCTCCCTTCTGGCTGCAGGGCACATACTGAACTGTGCAGTCACTGCCCTTGGCTGCCTTTGCCCGTGCAAGGAGCCAAATCGTGTGCAAGACTCATTTACTGCCCTTCAGCCCCCCTGGCACTGCCAGGACCATGCGAGGGAACAGGCAGGCACCCGGTGCCACTGCCAGCCAAAGGGCCACGGCCACCCCAGCAGCACTTACCGGCAAACACACAAACCCCAGCGCTGGATCCAGCTGGGACTTGCTGGGATTAGTTCTGGGCAAGGCAGGGGGTGGGCAACACAAAGAAAAGAGCCCTTCCTGCGGCGCTTCAGCCCTGGGGGGGAATTCAAATGTCACAACCGGGGAATTTTCCATCTGAAGCCCCTTGTAAAGCGCCAAGCGCCTTGCCCGGCTCTGCCTCCTGCCAGCGGAAGGGGTCGGTGCCAAAGCGAAAGGCTTCCTAAAAACGGGCCGATCTGCCGAGGGGGGCGATTTAGGAGCTATTGAGAAACAAGGAAGGACAAACAGCGTTAGGTCATTGCTTCTGCAAACACAGCCAAGGCTGTTCCTCTATAAAAGAGGCAGAAAGCGGTTCCAGAGCCATCACAGACTCGGAGGGGACGGTCTGTGACCAAGGCTGCTGCACCCCCTCCTCGGCACCCGACCCCCCGCTCAAGGATGAAACTCGTGCTCTCTGCCGTGCTGTCCTTCGGGATAGTGGGTAAGTGTGTGCCCAGAGCAGCGCTTGGGGAGAGGAAGCCCAAAGCACCGCGGAGCGCAGGGTTGCCCCTGGGCAGGGCTGGGTTAGAGCCGCAGCACCCGCCAGACCCAGGCGGCTGGTCCGTAAAAGAAGCCAAGATAAGGCAGCGCTTGCTGTGGCTGCGGTGGATCTGCCCACGAGGATGGCATTTTGGAGTGTTAATGCCAGCTGCTTTCTCCTGGAGGGGCTGGAGGGAGGCACAGCGAGCTGCGGGCAGCCGCGGGCAGCACCCACCAAAAGGAGGGCACCCCTCGGGAGAGGCTCCCACTCCGGCGGGCACGGGGTGGAGGGACAATCATCCTCCAGCCACTGCTGTGCTGGGAGAGGGACACAGGGGGGAGAAACCACAGCAGGACCTGCCTGCCGGGGCTGCAGGTGTGCGGGGTTTAACCTGCAGGATGACACTGAAACAGAGCTTGAATAATGACAGACTCCCCGTGCCTCCCCCTCTGCTCCCGCGGGCTCTGTCCCGATGCTGCAGCTGCACTTTGCTCAGGATCCTGTGTGATTTATGCCAAAATTGTGCTGCTGCAGGGCTGACTTCGCTCAAAGTGGTTCTTTCCTCTCTGTCTCTGCTCACAGCTCTGGCAGGCAATGGGCAGGCAGCACGGCAAGGAGGTTGCTGCTGTCTGCACCTTGGGGAGCTGACCTGGAAAGGGAAACTCCTTCTTGGAATAAGCAGCAGGTCTCTTCTGATCCCCTATAAAGTGTGGGGGGGATTAATGTCCTCTGGTGGGAGTTGCTGCCTCTGCCACTCAAGCACCTTTTCTGAGCACTAACACACAAGGATGTTCTTTAATGGTCCCACTTCCTCCCCTAAACAGAAGGAGCCAAGAGGTGGCCCCAACACCTGTGACAGTGGCCAGGGCACCCAGGGTCCCATTACCCTCCCAATGTCACCAGTGCAGCTGGGCTGGCTCCCTCAGGAGGGAGCCTGCCCTGGGCAGGATGGTCACCAGCATTGGATTAAGGTGACCATGGTTTGTGCAGTCAAGACTTGAAAAATGTCAATGATGGCAGAAGGAATTAAGGCTTAGGATTCTCCCTGTGGCCAAATTCAGCAGCTCCACTGGGAGGAGGGGAGGCATCTGCTGGCAGGGTCATGGCTCAAAAATCAAGTACAGAGAGGAAATTTCAGAGGTGAAAGAGAAGAGGGAAAGGGCAGAAGTTGATCTGAGATGTTTGAATGAATTGTGTCCTCAGGGGTTTGGAGGGAGTGCCCTGTGTGAGCCACCTCTTGTTCTGCACAGCCCTGCTGGGAAGGGGCAGAGCACGGGCTGGCCACGGCCTTGAACTGCAGGTTCCCAGCATTGCTGGCATTCAGGTTGCTGGAAAAAGTGTGAGTCTGAGGGCACCTGAGGGTTTTGCCCCACTCAGCTGCTTTTACTGGTTGGGGGACTCCTAGAAGGGCTGTGGTGATGCTGTGATGCTGGTGAGATATAGAGAGTTAAATATGTGAGATCCTCCAGCTGCCAAGGAGCTGAGACTGCCCGTGTTCTGCACACAGCCTGGCCAGGGCAGAGCTGCTCTCCCTCTGGGTTATGTGCAAAGGTGCTGCTTCAGTGGTGTCTCTGCTTTTGCAAAGGCTTGAGCTTAATTTCTGCTGAAGTGCATGGATTTGTTCTCCTGTGGGTGTTGCTGTGAGCTCAGGCTGCTTGTCCAGGGACAGGAATGGTCCTCCCTGCTGGTGCACATGTCAGGCAAGGTAGAATCACAGACTATCTGAGCTGGAAGGGACCCACAAGGATCATTGAGTCCAACTCTTAAGTCAGTGGCCCATATGGGGGATTGAACCCATGACCTTGGCATTATTACAACCAAGTTTTAACCAACTGAGCTGATCTCAGGATCTCCCTGCACGACTCTGGAGATGTTCAAGGGGGATCCTGCACCTGGCCATCCCCCAGGCCTGTGACTGCAGGGAACCAGAGGCCCTGTGCTCACAGGGATGCTGTTTCTCTCTCATCAGTGCATTTCTAGCTCTCTCAGACTGTTGATTTCTGGTTCTTTCCACAGCTCTGTGTTTTGCTGCTCCCCCAAAGACAAACATCAGGTGGTGCACAATATCCTCAGCAGAAGAGAGCAAATGCAACAGCCTGAGGGACCACATGCAAGAAGACAACTTTGCATTGACTTGCCTGCAGAAAGCAACATACCTTGACTGCATAAAAGCCATCTCGGTGAGTGGGCTGCCAATACCTGGGCTGGGCACTGAGGATGTTCCAGCAGCCTCTTCCACCTGGAGATGGAGTTTCAGTCACTGGTTGTTACCTGGGATGCCCCTGGAGAGGAAGAGTCATTCACAAGGAGAGACCTGGGAAGCGTTTTCCCTGCTCTTTGTTAATTGATGGAATCTCTTTGTTGCTGTTTAGAATAACGAAGCAGATGCCATTAGCTTGGATGGAGGTCAAGTTTTCGAGGCAGGCCTTGCCCCCTACAAGCTGAAGCCCATTGCTGCTGAGGTCTACGAGCACAGTGAAGGTACATTTTCACCCAGTATTTTTAGCCAAGTGGTGATAACAAGCTGAGAGTGCAAAGGTTGTCCTTTCCACCTGGAATTCCCACATTATTTCGGTTGGGGGGTCCAAGTTATTCCCCCTGGCTTCCAGGTCCCAGAGGGGAAGGGGTGGGGGGCAGTTCAGCAAGATGAGAGTCACTACCCATGGCCACAATGTCACTGCAGTGGAAAGGGGCAAAGCCACTGCTCCATTTCTCCAGTTTGCTGCAGTGAAAATCTCTGATTCCATGATGGGATGGAGAGCACCATGAGCAGAAATCCTGGTCCTCCTGAAGCATGGCATAAAAACTGTGCCAGTCCCAGAGATCTGCTTTCAGAGGCTTTGTGCTGTGTGGGTAAAACACGGAGCTGGGTGGCACAGATGAGCTGTGCACCTTCCTGTACAGTCAGCAAGACAAAAAAAATGCTTGAAGAGGCAACAGCATTGGTAGTGGCTGGGGAGGAACACCCAGCTGAGATCACTGAGGCAAGAAGTGCAGGCAACACCCAGGAAAAAAGAAGTGAAGCATAAAAAGAGCTCTGCAGCAGCCCCTTCTGATAGGAGCTGGATCCTTGGCTCCCTTCCTCCTCACTGTCTGTTCCATCCTTCTTCTCTCCCACCTTTCTCCTGGGAGCCAAACAGGTGCTACTTCCCCACCACATCCAAAGCTCCCAGTCTCTTTTGACCTCTGCCCTGGAGTTCAGCCTGTTTGTACACAATATCCAGGATCAAAGCAACACGACAGAGCCATTATCCCCGTGCTAATTGAGAAAAACAGATATTAAGTGGCAGGCTGAGGTCTCTGCCACCCCTAAAACTCAGGCATTGTATCCACACACAGCATGTGATGGACGAGATATAATTTCAGGGCTTACATATATTCTTCAGTGGGCAACAGCTTTTGAGAAGAGACTTGCCAGGGGAAGTTTGCCAAAAAGACTCATTGAAGCTGCTTACAACTATGGCACACCTGATGTCTGTCCTGTGCCAAAGCACTCTGAGTGAGGTGGTATTTTCAGGTCACTCCCCCTAAGTTGTAACGTGCAGCGTTGGGTCAATATTGGCAGCTTAGCTCACCCCTAAGAAGATGAGAAAACCACGAGTGTTCAGGCAGGTTGCTGATTATTTGGAAGTGCAGCATTTTTTCCCTGAAATAGGAGCTTTACCAGGATTTGAAGTGTTCCCAGGTGCTGTTTTCTCGTTGCTTTATTGCTTCTTTCTTCACTGCAGGCTCCACTACCAGCTACTACGCCGTGGCCGTCGTGAAGAAAGGAACAGACTTCACAATCAACGAGCTGAAGGGCAAGAGGTCCTGCCACACAGGCCTGGGCAGGTCTGCTGGCTGGAACATCCCCATTGGAATCCTCACCAGCAGGGGGGACATCGAGTGGGATGGCAAAGACTCGGGTTCCATCGAGCAAGGTGAGGTGGGAGATGCCACAGGGGTGGGAGTTACTCCAGTGTGGTGGTGGAGAGAAAGGGATGTTCCTGTTGGAATACAAAACTGCAGAAAGCCTCTCCAGGCTGGTGAGACTTAATCCAGTTTGCATTTGCCAAGGTTTGCAGTTTTCTGGGTATTCCCTGCTCTGTTTTGCACCATGTACTGTTGCCCTTTCAATGGGTTAGCTCTGGTTACCTGCTCTCCCCATGACTGACATAGAGTAATCCCTTAGTTAGGATGACCCAGACCCCATTCTGCATAACTCAGCCTCTTAATTAAGACTATATTAAGACTATATTAGTTGGCTACTGTTTACAATAAAGGGTCTTCCTTCTTCCCTGGGATGGACTCTGTATTTTTATTGACTGTAACAGTTGCCCAACCTGCTTTGGAGGTCCAGAGGTGGCTCAGAGGGCACTGACATTCCTCGTGCATCCTCCCCTTCCTGGTCCTTCTAAAAGTGAGTCTGTGACTAACAGTTGCTCCTTTCCCACTCCCAGCTGTGGCCAACTTCTTCTCTGCCAGCTGCGTTCCCGGTGTCACCACCGAGCCCAAACTCTACCGGCAGTGCAAGGGTGATGCCAAAACCAAAATGTCCCGCACAGGACCCTACTCTGGATATTCTGGAGCTTTTCAGTGAGTGACAATTATTTTCCTTTGGGCAAATATTCCAGCCCTGCCACATACAAGTTTTTGTTAGACCAGGGAGGGCTGTGCTGTAATCAGGGCTCCTGAGGAGACTGAATTATTTCTCTGCAATTAGAATTTCTTCCCTGCCAGCACAGCTTTTTTGGGAGGGGAAAGACCACTTTTCTATGGCTGCACTTTGTGCCAAAAATGTTGCTGAAATGAGATAGAGAGCCATGATGTCTGGTCTTCTAACATCCCTTCTGTTCCTCCCCCCTGCAGCTGTCTGAAAGAAGGAAAAGGAGAGGTGGCTTTTGTTAAACACACAACTGTTCAAGGTAAGCCTGAAAGGTCTCTTGTTTCTCCTCTTTCTAGTCCAGCCCCTGCTGCCACTCCATCCTGCAATTCCTCTGCACTGTGCAGCTTTCATTCCTCTCCAGGTTGGCCCAAAACCTCTTCTTCTTCCATCTCTTGAAACGCGTTTTGCATGTTATGGACTAACTCGTCCTTGTTATTGAGAAATGGGATTATGGTGGGGCCACTTTGTCTTCTCTGAGGTTCTCCTTTGTAGAAGGAACACCTGCTTGGTGTCCTATCTCAGAGCCAGGTGTGATGGGAGCAACTGAGCAGGTCATCCCTTCCCCTGGAGGGATTTTGGAGGGAATTCAGCCCACAGCCAGAGTCCGCTGACCCTGCACCTCTGGGGGATGGCCTGGCATGTCCAGGACCTGCAGTGAGCTCCGTGGAGGGTCACCAAGGCTGTCCTGCAGGAGTCCATGGGCTAGGATTGATCAGCCTGAGGACCAAGGGGACATTTTTGCCCCTTGAGGACAAGGAAGTGGCAGGACAGTTTTCCCAGGACAGCTGTGCATGCTCCATCCTTGAAGGGTTTCAGGATCCACCTGGAGCAACCTGGTCTGCCCCCACCTTGAGCAGGGACTTGGACCAGAGATCTTCAAAGGTCCTTCCCACCTGAATTCCCCTGTGATCTCAGTCATGGGCTTTTCTTTTCAGCTTTGACATCAGTTCCCTTCACAGACCATGTGCAGCTCCTGACCTCTTCAACCCATTTGTGCGGTGTTTGCAAAGCTCTCTGTATCCATTGGTACATTAACCCTTTCCTGCTGGGTTGTGGCAGAGGCAGAGATGATGTCTCTTCCCCAGGTGTTGCCTTTGTGCTGTGACCCCAGTCCCATTCCAACCTGTCTCCTGTAAAGAATTCTCTGAGCTTCTGCAGGAATAAATCAAACACAAACTCCCCCAGATGGGTGTTTCTGGTCTGTTCTCATGCTGATGCACCTCGTGGTTCCTCCCTTCCTGCAGAAAATGCCCCAGCTGAGAAGGAGGAGTATGAGCTGCTGTGCCTGGATGGCACCCGCCAGCCCGTGGACAACTACAAAGCCTGTCACTGGGCCAGGGTTCCCGCCCACGCCGTGGTGGCTCGGGATGACAACAAGGTCAATGACATCTGGAACTTCCTGGCCAAAGCACAGGTATCACCAAGCTCTCCTTTGCTTCCCCTCTTCTGTCCCCTGGCTTTGGTTGCTCTCTCCAGCTTTCCAAGGCTTTTGGTTGGGGTCATTTGCTGATTGTTTTTCCCTTGTGGCAGGAAAAATTTGGCGTGGGCACAACCAGCACCTTCCACCTCTTTGGGCCACCTGGCAAGAAGGACCCAGCCCACAAGGACTTGCTTTTCAAAGACTCTGCAATACTGCTGAAGCAGGTCCCATCCCTGATGGATTCCCAACTCTACCTGGGCTTTGATTACTACAGTGCCATCCAGAGCATGCAGAAAGGTAGGCAGGGCAGAGACACCAAAGTCATGCCAGTGTGGGGGGAGTGTTGGCACCAGCAAATAAGTCTGGGCAAAAGGAACACGATTTTTTTCAGATGCAGATTTATTGTCTGCAAAATATTTCCCCAAAAATCACACAGTCTTCACAAATGTCACTTACAAAAGGAATTTGTTGAGTCCAAACCCAAAATAACATCATCACCACATTGACAGAGGAGGAAAATTTATACACACTCCACAGCAGCTGGTGGTGAGTTTGGGCATGGGGGAAACTGCTGCTTAGAACAGCCATTTCTGGATGCAAAAGAAGGAACATCCCAGGACAACAGGTCCAGTGTTGGCCACTTGAGGGAAACAGTGTCCTTTATTTCCATGTAGGCTCATCAAGCATTTACTGGTGGCTTTCTGAGAGCCAAACGTCCCACAAATGAGGTTTGAAACCCTCCTGGCATGTATAGGGCAATTTAAAGTACTTCACTTCTCTGAAGTGACATTTCTGGAAGGGGGTGCATGGACTTCACATCTCATCAGCCCATATTATTGAAATGCTGTTGCACAGAAACATCAGGATTTGCAGGTTGCAATTTTCCAGCTCTGGTCTTAGTCTCCTGGTTGTCTGGGCTGTGAGGAGCACAGAAAGGTGGGATTTATCACTGGCAGCAGTACCAAGTACTGCTCACACGTGGGGT
Organism: Willisornis vidua nigrigula; assembly: GCA_021164005.1. Taxonomy (NCBI): domain Eukaryota; kingdom Metazoa; phylum Chordata; class Aves; order Passeriformes; family Thamnophilidae; genus Willisornis; species Willisornis vidua. Next base: position 10,800 of record JAJPCS010012208.1, on the reverse strand, counting down.
TTAGTGGCCATGCTGTTTTAGTTAGAATCAGAGAATCAGAGAATGAACTGGGTTGGAAGAGACCTCTGAGATCATGAAGTCCAACCCTCAACCCAACCCCACTGTGATCACCAGATCATGGCACTCAGTGCCACATCCAGTCTCACCTTAAAAACCTCCAGGGATGGAGAATCCACCCCCTCTCTGGGCAGCCCATTCCAATCCCTGAGCACTCTCTCTGCAAAGAATTTCCTTCTGATATCCAACCTAAACCTCCTCTGGCAGAGCTTGAGCTGTGCCCCCTTGTCCTACTGTTGGTTGCCTGAGAGAAGAGACCAACCCCCACCTGGCCAGAACTTCCCTTCAGGCAGTTCCAGACAGTGCTGAGGTCACCTCTGAGCCTCCTCTTCTCCAGGCTGAACACCCCCAGCTCCCTCAGCCTCTCCCCACAGCACTTGTGCTCCAGTCCCTTCTCCTCAGTTGGATTGGAAGAGACCTCTGAGAGCACCAAGTCCACCCCTTGATCCAACCCCACTGTGATCACCACTGGGCTGGTGATCACAGTGGGGTTGGATCAAGACATGTTGGATTCTCTGTCCCTGAAGGTGTTTAAGAGGACACTCAGTGCCACATCCAGTCCCTTCTCCAGCCTCGTTGCTCTTCTCTGGCCCCGCTCCAGCCCCTCAATCTCTTTCCTCAACTGAGGGGCCCAGAACTGAACACAACACTCAAGGTGTGACCTCCCCAAGGCAGAGTCCAGGGGAAGGGTCACTGCCCTGGGCCTGCTGGCCACGCTAGTTTGGATCCAGGCCAGGATCCCCTTGGCCTTCTTGGCCACCTGGGCACACTGGTGGCTCCTGTTGAGCTTCCTGTCCCTCTGTCCCCCCAGGTCCCTTTCTGCCTGGCTGCTCTCCAGCCACTCTGTGCCCAGCCTGGTTGTTGTTAACAGAGATCTGCCTGGATGGCCTGTGCTGTGCAGAAATTCACCTTTCTGACCTGCGAGTTGGTTTCTGAACATCCTTCAGCTTCAGAATCACCCTCTCTATTCACACCAGCCCATTGAACAAGACCACCTTGCCCTGAGCAAGGCTCCTGTGCCCAGCTGGCTTTGTGGCTGAGTCCCACCGCCCAGGCAGTGCCCTGTGTGCCCTGCAGGCTCTGGGCTCACCCTGGTTCCCCCTGGCTTTGCAGACCGCCTGACCCCCCGGCGCAGAGGAAACAAGACCCAGTGGTGTGCCATCGGCAGGGACGAGAAGAAGAAGTGTGACGTCTGGAGCGTGATGAGCAACGGGGAGGTGGAGTGCGTGGTGGCAGAAAGCACCAAGGAGTGCATCATGAAGATCATGGTATGGCTTTTGTTTTCCCCTTTCCATCCCTCCTGGAGTGGTTTTAGCCAGGCCTGAAATTAGCAGGCTCAGGGAATGTGTGTGGACTGGGAGACAGCTCTCACCTGACTGGGTAACCAAGGAAATACTTCATACCAGATGACACAAACCTGAGATATGTGGGCAGCAGTGGGAGGTGTTAGGTCAGTTCCACCATGGCTGAAGTAGAAGAAGAACGTGCTCCAGCTCTTCTACTGTGCTAGGCCTGGCTCCTGCTGCCACTACTTGCATTTGGTTTGAGTTTCAGGGAAGTAGAAACATTTTGTTGTTGCTCTTTTTGCTCTTTGCTGGGTGTCCTTTAGAGTGCTTATGAATCTGGAGTAGCAGACTTTGTATTAACTGGGGAGTGGGAGGTTATTTCTTGTTCTACATAACTTGTGTAAGTGTGTGTTATATTGTATTTTCTCTTAATTTTCCCTTTTCTGTATAAATACATATAGTTAGTTTCAGCATAAACTTAGTTTGGAGGGGTTTTTTTCCCCCTCCCTCCTCTTCCCTTTTCACTCTGTCTTGGGCTGAGCTGGCAAAACACCAAGTGTCCAAGACACCTCCGATGGTTCTTTTCCCACCTGATGTCTGAGAGGCACAGCCCTGGGGACAGACAGTGATTCATTGTCCTTGCAGAAGGGGGAGGCAGATGCCATCACCTTGGATGGAGGCTTTGTCTACACTGCTGGCATTTGTGGCTTGGTGCCCGTGATGGCAGAGAGCTACGAGGGTAAGCACAGCCTGCTCTGTCCCTCGGGGTGCAGGGGGTGGGAATGGGCTGTCTCCAAAGCTCTGGATGGGGAATGGGCTGTCTCCAAAGCTCTGGGTGGGGAATGGGCTGTCTCCAAAGCTCTGGGTGGGGAATGGGCTGTCTCCAAAGCTCTGGGTGGGGAATGGGCTGCCACCAAAGCTCTGGGTGAGGAATGGGCTGCCTCCAAAGCTCTGGGGTGGGACTGGGCTGCCACCAAAGCTCTGGGTGGGGAATGGGCTGGCTCCAAAGCCCTGGGGTGGGAACGGGCTGTCTCCAAAGCTCTGGGGTGGGAATGGGCTGTCTCCAAAGCTCTGGGTGGGAAACGGGCTGCCACCAAAGCTCTGGGTTTGTTCTGGAATCCCAGAGCAGTCTCAGCTCTGCATCCTGTAGGAAACATGTGAGGCAACCTGGGAGAGCAGCCATGGAGAGTGTGAGAAACAAAGTCTCAAAGGGACCTTAAAGTCTCAACCCTTGGGGGTTTCCAATTAAAGTTTATTAACTGGTAAAAGCAAATTTGGGTGCCAGGTCGTGGCATGACCTTGCTCAGCCTTTCCCACACCAAACACAGTGTAAATCTGACACCTCCCTAGTTACTACACACATATTCCTTTTACTTATGCATAAACATTTTAGGTACATTGTTAAGCAGTTTTAACATATATTCCCTTAATTAACTACAGCCAAGCTACTCCTACAACCCCAGTAATAACCCCACCATAAATTCCGTCCTTTTCCAACAACAGTGTAGGAAAGACCTTCCTCCTTCAACTTTCCTGTTATAATTCATGTATTTCCTGACAAGGTTGTAGGGAATAAAGTGGTTTAACACCATCTTGTTTATTTCTTCATTGGATTTTTGAGCTTAATTGACTGACTACATGTTTCTTTTCATGTCTCTGTAGGGGCTACAGTAACTCTTTTGTTTTACTGACATGAATCACATCTATGGTTATCAGGATAGTCAGGAACACAATCACCTCCAGCTGCTCTCTGGTTTAGTCCTGTCCACATCCTGTCCCTGTCCTTTAGCACTGGCCTTGGGAAAACCAGTTGCTTTAGTTCAGAGGAGCAACTGGACACGCTTTGTTCAGGTGTGACCTGAAACGGTCCCTTCTAGAATGAAGTTTCTCCAGGGATGAGTGAGCTCCGTCCTTTTCTTGGGTTTGAGATCTCTTTTATTTGATATCTTCTTCTTTTCCCCTCCCACAGAGAGTCACTGCAGCGACTCAGAAGAAGAACCAGGTAATTACTGCCAAGAGAGGCACAGAAAACAGTCCTGAGGGATATAAGTGATAAAATGCATAGTTTTGAGTGGAGAGCAACTGGTCAGTCTGCACACAAGTCCAGTGCAGATATTCAGATTTTGGGAGACCACCTGGATGGAGAGTCTGGGCCTGCAAGGAGATTCCAGTGCAAAGCAAACTGTAACAGCAGAGATTTGTGTGGTCACACCAGAGCAGCATCAGGGGAAGAGGGGCTGGGCTGCAGCGTTAGGAAATTGTTCTTTCTGGGAGTGGGAAGGGGGAGAAGAGGGAAGGGTTTTCTCCTCTGCTAAGGAGAGAATAAGAAATCGGAAGGGGATAAGGAATCAGAAGGGGATAAGGAATCAGGAGGGGATAAGGAATCTGGAGGGGATAAGGAAACTGGAGGGGATAAGGAATCAGGAGGGGATAAGGAATCTGAGGGGATAAGGAATCTGAGGGGATAAGGAATCTGAGGGAATAAGGAATCTGGAGGGGATAAGGAATCTGAGGGGATAAGGAATCTGAGGGGATAAGGAAGCCTCATGTTTTGCTGCAGCCTTCCTGCGTACTCAAGTGTTTTGGAGGTAGGGAAAAATGAGGTATAATAATTTCCCAGGAGTATAGTGGAAGTAGATGCATCACTCTACAACCACTTCCACTGTTGGTGCCTGGAAAATAATTAAAATGCAAAGTATTTCTGCCGTGCTGTTCACAGATGCCCTTTCCCAAGTCAAGCCAGTGCTCTCCTTAATTCTGCTTTATTTTATCTTCTGAAAGCAACCTACTTTGCTGTGGCTGTTGTGAAGAAGTCTGACAGAGACATCACGTGGAACAACCTGCAGGGGAAGAAGTCCTGCCACACAGCTGTGGGGAGAACTGCTGGCTGGAACATCCCCATGGGGCTGATCCACAACAGGACAGGCAACTGCAACTTCGGTGAGTCCAGGTTTGCAGCCGTTCCTTTGAGCTGGGAATCTCCTCCCAAAAGGCTTTTTCCATCCTTCATCCTGTCTTCAATGTTTCTGGTGCCTCAAAGATTCCCACGTGGAGGAGGGAAAGGGAGGAGACTATTTAAGGTTTCACTGAGCAAAGTTTTATGCTCTTGGTGGTTGGCAGAGTAAGGTACAGCACATCAGCTGCTCTGGGGGCCTTTGCTTTCTTTAAACATCTCTCCCCTTCCCTTTGCAGCAGCCCAAGAAGGGGAATATATTCCCAAAAAGGGAATATTGGCTGCCCCTTGGAGGGCCTGGTGCTTGTGCAGGGTGTGGAGTGGGAGTAAAGGATGAAATTCAAGAGGGAGGGGAAGGGCTGGGAACAGGGGACAGAGTCTCATCTTCATCCAAGAAACTTTAAGGGACTGATCTGACTGCCTGAGAATTCCTTGAGAATTCTGGTCCAATGAAAATAATTTGGAAATGTTATTGGCCAAGGCAAAGTAAACATAATTATTAAATGGAAATCTCTACCCAAAAGAAGATAAGTTTTATTTTAGCCTCTCCATCCTCCTGCCTGCCTTTCCCCCTGTCCCTTCTGCCCCCAGAGCTCTGGCATTGCTGTAAATGCATATTTGCCTACCTGTACAGACTGTGGAGCCTTGGGCTGGCTCTGTGTGGGCTGGGAATGGGTTGCAGGGAAAATATTCCTTTTACACCAAGACAGTGCCTATTGCACTTCATAGATCCTGTTCATTATAGAATCACAGAGTGGTTTGGGTGGGAAGGGACCTTAAAGCTTGTATTGTTCCACTCCCTGCCATGGGCACCTTCCACTAGCCCAGGGACACCTTCTACTAGCCCAGGGTGCTGCAGCCTGGCCTTGGATACTCCCAGGGCTGGGGCAGCCACAGCTTCTCTGGGCAACAACAACAATAATCATCAATAATAACAGCACACAAGTCTCTCAGTGGAAACCAGACACACGTGATTTGCTGCCCACTGAATGGTTCTCCTCCCAGCCCATTTCCATCTTCCCAGTGACCCATAACACAAACTCAAGGCATTTAACTCAGGTCATTAAAACAAGCCCTAACTTTCCAGGGCAGGCAAAGTGAATTTTCCCTCTCCCTGCCTGCAGATGAATATTTCAGCCAGGGCTGTGCCCCCGGATCCCCTCCCACCTCCCGCCTGTGCCAGCTCTGCAAGGGCTCCGGGGGGGTCCCTCCGGAGAAATGCGTTGCCAACAGCCACGAGCAGTACTATGGATACACTGGAGCTTTGAGGTGGGTGCTGGGAACACTCAGGACCCTGGGGCTAATGCCAGAGGGCATGGGGAGATCACCCCTGGAGCACAGCCTGCTGTAGATGCTGGTCATGGTTTAAAGGTGACCCAGCAGGAGAAACGAACCCAACACAACAGAGATTATCAGTCAGAGTTACAGTTTAATAACAATATTACAATAAATGCAATGGCACAAAGAGAAATTGGGTTTAACCCCCAACCCCAGCAGTGTAACCCACCCCCTGGGGCACAAACACAGGGGGGTTTGGTGGCCCCTGTGCTGAGCCCCACGTGGTTCCCCCGAGTCCAAAGGAAAAGGAAGGGACAAACCTGTTGGTGCAGATGATGGCACAGTCTGGTGGAGAGTGGTGGGCTCCTCCTGTCCCGGGTCTGCTCCTCCTCTGGATCCAATGAGTGGTTCCCCAGTCCCCAAACCCCCAGATTCTCTCCTCTCAGGCCCAGGTGGGAGCCCCCAGTGCCTCCCCCAGGGCAGGGAGTTCCACACTGAGGGATCTGACTCTGGCAGTCAGGGGGGATTTTGGACTCGTTGCTGGCCCCTGAGCAGAGCTGAGCCCTCAGGTGGGTGTGGAAGTGCCAAGGAGTCCCTGCAGGGCAGTTCTCCCAGCTCCTCTGCCAGGCTTCTTTCCCAGCCAGCTCCCAGCCTGAGGGCTCAGCTGTGCCCTGGGCAGCTGCTGCCAATGGGCCATTGGGAACAGTTGCTGGGCAATGGCCCAGAGGGTTTAGAATGCCCAGCTTTGGTCACACCCACACAGGGATAGACTGGTCCCACCTGCTGAACTGGGACAATGCTAATTTGCTGACCTGTTTTCCTCCATTGCACCACTGAGGGTATCTATGTCTGTAATATTATACATATGCTCCATGTTTTGTCTTTGCTTCCTGAAGAATGATGTAAAACTTGACGTCCTGTTGCCTCCAGGCAAACCTGGAGAGACACAAGACCTCCTGCAATGGCAGCAGAGCTCCACTTTTAATAGGAATGAGTGTAAAATGTTTCAGGTATCTTTACAGTATTTGTAGCAGGGCTGATAGACCTGGCTGTCCTGAGAGATTAAGTGTACAAAATAAGACACAAGTCTAAATCAAATCTGGGGGAAATGGCCAGGATTCAATCACCCACATCACTGGCCTCTCTTTTTATTCCCCAGGTGTCTGGTGGAGCAGGGGGATGTGGCCTTTATTAAGCATTCCATCGTTGAGGAGAACACTGATGGTACGTGGCTATTCCTTCGGGGTCGTGGGGCTGATGTTCCCCTGCTACACAAGGTCTCTGAATCCCCAAACCCACTCTCTTTAAAGGCAAGAGCAAAGAAAGCTGGGCCAAAGACCTGAAGATGGATGAATTTGAGCTGCTGTGCACTGATGGGCGACGGGCAAACGTCATGGACTACAGGACTTGCCACCTGGCCAAGGTTCCCACCCACGCTGTGATGGCACGTCCTGAGAAAGCCAGAGAAGTCCGTGAGATGCTGGAGAGGCAGGAGGTCTGTAGTGCTGAGAGGGGAAGGAATGCTTTGGGGTTGCCTTTATGCTCTGACTTCCCCCAAGGCAGCAGGAGGTGGAAGATTTTATCTTACTGGTGTGGGGTGACAGCCTTGTCCCTCATCCTTGCCTTTCCTCCATCCCTTCCAAACAGCTCCTTCTCCTCTGCCACCTGAATAAATACACCTTTAGAATCACAGAATCAGTTGGGTTGGAAGAGACCTCTGAGATCATCACGTCCAACCCTTGATCCAACCCCACTGTGATCACCAGCCCAGGGCACTCCGTGCCCTGGGCTGGTGATCACAGTAGGGTTGGATCAAGATGTGGTGGATTCTCACTCAGTGCCACATCCATAGAATCACAGACTCATAGAATCAGTTGGGTTGGAAAAGCCCTCTGAGATCAGCAAGTCCAACCCTTGGTCCAACTCCAGTCCCTTTACCAGATCATGGCACTCAGTGCCACGGCCAAGCTCAGTTGAAAAACCTCCAGGGATGGGGAATCCACCCCCTCTCTGGGCAGCCCATTCCAATGCCTGAGCACTCTCTCTGCAAAGAACTTCTTCCTGATATCCAGGAAATTGGGGAACAGCTGGACCACAGCAGTTGCTGCTGCCACACTGTACTTGTGTGGCATGAGTTTATCACCTCCTTTATGGGCTCTGCTCCCTTGGGGTGCCAGGTCTGTGCCCCAGCTGGGTCAGGCTCAGCCCCACCAGCAGCCTCGCTGCACACACACAGTCCTGCACCTCCTGGGGTCAGCATAACTCAGTTAAACCACCTGTTTCTCACTGCA
>JAJPCS010012125.1:1428-15493 GCA_021164005.1 Willisornis vidua nigrigula | reverse complement strand
GGCAGAAGGATGGGGCCAGCCTGGGCTCTGCCAAAGCACAGCCCAGCGCTGCCTCTCCCCTCTGCCACTCTCTCCTTTCCATCCCGTGTCCTTGTTCCCTTGTGCACCCCTGGGCTGTGAGCCCCTCACAGCCAGTCTGGGGAGGCCGTGCTGGCCCTGCTCCTTCCCTGGGACAGGCAAATGAACACCAGTGCAATGTCCACCACAGCTAAAGGGGCAGCGATTCCTTTTTGCCCCTGGTTCTCCTTGCATTGGGACCTCCATGCAGAGCAACCTTGTTCCCTCAGCTCATTAAATTTCTTCTGCATCCCAGTGCACGTCTCTGTGTCATGTTTTCCCCTACTGGTGCTCTCCCAAGATGGCCAGGGCAAAAGTTTTTCAAGTGTGTTTTTGTGAGGATTTGCTTGGGATGAATATGCAGAAACAGGTAACAGAATTGTATGGATACTCCAAAAGATGGATTTAATTTTCACCACATAGTTTCTAGTGGTTCCTTGCAGTTGGAAATGGAATGATACTGAAAACACAGAATGATTTCTGTTTTTCTGGCTAGCACTTGCTCAACATCAATTGTGTATCTCCAGTCTTCTCTCTAGAAGGCCAGTAGAGTGGGTTTGGGCAAGAGACTAGGAGAGAACATAACACAGACAGCTGACACTGACCAGAGAGATATTCCACACCATGTGACATCATGGTCAGCAATAAACGCTGAGAGAAAGGATGAGGTGGGAGGTGGTGAAGCATTCATTAATAGATTGTCTACTGAAGAAACTACTAAATGTGACTCTGCTTCTAAGGAGTAGCCAGACATTTCCTGTTAATGGGAAGGCGATAATAAATCTCTTTGTTTTGCTGTGTTTCTGCAGTCTTTCCTTGCTTTACTTCATTAAACACACAGTATTTTAATATTATTCCTGCCCCCCCCTCCCCCCCGCTTCCCTTTCCTTCTTACTCTTTGAGGAGGGGAGTAATAGAAAATTTTGATGGCCAGAAAAGATGATACTGTGCTGGAGGAGCTGACTGGTGGGAAGGATAAGTGAATATACCTCTCCTTTCTCATCCAAGTATGACGCATGTTGTTTTGTTGTGCTGGCTCACAAAGTCCTTTTCCATCTTAGTGTGAAGTGCTTAAAAACACTAATTAACTCTACTGAATTAATGTGGGGTTTGAGGTGTCTGCTGTCAGAGTGGCGTAAGATGATACAATTTTTTGGTGTGGCAACAGTGAAATATATCCTGAGGTGGTTGGTCTCTGAGTGGCAGCTTTTAGCACAATATTGGAGCTTGACCTGGGCCTCTTGAGCCACCATTCAGTACAGTCAGAGGACAGTGGTGCAGACAGGGACCCAAATCACTTCTGAGAATGTCATATTTGAGCCATAGGAGATGTGTTTCTTGGAAGTAAAATAGCAGGGTGGGTGTTGTGATGTCCCTGTGGATGGGATCAATATGAATGATTGTTTACTGCCTCTTCTGTGGACACTGTAGGACTAATGGCAAGGAAACCATTGCCCTGAGGAAGTTAGAGGTGCTTGGGGAGCCCTCAGCATTCATAAAAGGAGGAGAGGATGGGGCACAGTGCAGTGGATTCCCTTTAGGTACTGTGACTTGCAGGTCTGGAGGTCATCCATGACCTCCAAAGGTAGTGGGAGGCAAGGCAAGGAGAGGAGAGGCAAGCAGAAGAGACGAGAGAGATGAGTTAGCAATTCCTCCTTCTCTGGCTGACGCTATGCCAGGACACAACAATCAAGTAGGAAATGTCCTCTCAATGGTTCAGCTGAGTTGATGGAAGGGCTTTGTCATGCCATATTACAAGCTTAGCAATAAATCTATGGACAGTCTCTCCAAAGTAATTGTTCTCTTCAGGGACTGACTAGGCATAGGGCTGCTGCTGCAAAGTGGTGGTTGATTTTGTACAACTTGTGTTCTTTTCTCTTTTGTCCCTTGCCTTCTGAAACTGCCATTTTCTTAACCCAAGGGTATTTCACTCTCTTGTTCTTCCTGTTCTTGGTTGATTCCAGTGTGACAGTGGAGTGAGCGTGAATGGTCAGGACAACTTAGAGCTGACCAGGGTCAACACACCACACAGACCCACGGGCAGTTCTCGTTCCATTCACTTTCCATCTTTCCTGTCTGTGCTCAGGGCTACCTGGAAAAAATTAAGAGTGCAGGAAAACGCTATAATGAACCTCTGAAGTAAACAGCTCTGGAAAAGCACCCCGAACCTGACATTTTGCATACATATGAGACACTTCTTGTAGAAGTTTTAAAATTATGCGGTTTTACCTGTACTAGGTTTTTAGTTACCAAGTTTTTCTATCACCTCTCCCTGCTTGTTACTACATTCCTGCTCGGTTGCCGCCACCACCCCTCGCCCTGTCTTCCCCTGTGCTCCCTAGAGGCTTTTTGTTCTCCAAGTGAGCCATCACCAGCAGCTTGTTAAGCACACCATTGCTTCTTCCTGGGTCGGGAGAGCCCCCCCTCGGGGGACCCCCAGGACTGCGACGGTCCCAGCGCCCCCCAATCACTGCCACAGCAGGAGCCGCACACACGTTCCTGGGCAGCTTCTCCATGGGCTGCCGCGACCCTGCCTGGGGTGGGGGGAGCCCCCGGCCTGTCCCCGCACTGCCGGAGCGGCAGCAGCAACCAGAACTTGCACGGAGCTGCCTCCGCAGCTCCACCACAAACCAGGGCGGCCCCCACCTGTGAGAAAAACTGTCCGTATAAAAATTTAGAAGATGGATTTCAATTGAAGTAGAGCAAAAATTTTATTTTATTATTTATTTATACAGAGTGCCTCGCTCACTTGTAACCGAGGAGCACGCACGGCAGGTTTGGGGCATTACATTTATCCCCTTATGTCCCTGCCCCCTCCCGCCCCCTTGGTAGCTCGTCCTTCTCTTTCCTTTTTCGGCTCGTTGTCTCGGGACTGGACGTTGCCGTGTCACCCCTTCGCCTCCTGATTGGAAGTCTTAATATGGGCAATTGATTGCTGCGACATTCCTTCTAATTGGTGCTCCACACTGCCCTATCAGCCCTCACCACTGGCCGAAATGCCCCTGGCAGCAGCCGCTGATTGGATCTGCCACCTTACAGACTTTCTCGCCTTTCTCGCTAAGCTACCAGCCACCCCTCCCTGGCAAATCCATAGCAACTAATAGATCCATAATTATGACCATTTAACTGTGTTTAACTTTCAAAGACTCCACAAACAATGGAACTCTCGACCCCCTTCTCCCCAGTGTCCTCTGCTTGCAACAAACGCACAGAAATTTCTCACACGCCGTTCCAAGCAGGGGCGGCTCCCATGCCGGAATGCCTCTGCCTCGTGGAGCCGGGGCGGCATGGCTGTGGCTGCTGCCCGCTTCTGCCCCTGTCCTAATCCTGTTGGCTACCACCCCTGTCTGTCCCCAAGCCATGGATTTCTGTTGGGTGTTAGTCCCCCCATTTTCCTATTCGCTAGCTGAGCACCTAAGCCACTTCCCCATCCAAAGTTCTTCCCCAGTCCAGTCCCAGCTCTAGCACTTTACCCCTGGTCCTCATAAAAGCCTTGTGTATTTCGCAATAAAGGCCTTTCGTCTCTCGTTCTCCGGACTGCAAACATCTCTCTCTTGGTGCTCCCTTGGCTCTGGAGGCAGGTGGGAGCCATTTTCCCTTTCCGTAATGCTGCATAATGGAGAGACAGAGGCAGGGAGAAATTCAGGGCAGGAAGAGAAGCAGCAGGTGTGGCCTGAGTGTCTCAAAGAGCTGTTTAGGAGCAGCTGAGAGAGGGCAGAGGCTGAAGTGCTGCAGGACACAGCTGGGCATGGTGACACATGTGCACCCAGAGCCCTGATCAAACATTGGCTTGGTAGCAGCCAGTTGTCCTTCTGCCTCTGAGAAACAGCAGCCTGAAAGCAAGACCTGGAAAAGATGCTTTTGTGGTAATGCCATCAAAAGAGGTGCCACTGCCAGGACTATTTCCAGACACCAAGGACTGCCATTAACATCTTGCAATATATGAGCAAGAGTGTAGTTAGGAGATCAATGGGGTGATGATTCCACTCCAGTCAGAACTCAGCTGATGACATACAGAGCACTGTTGAGTTTTGGGCTCTAGTGCAAGAAAGATGCATCTACAAGGAGGACCAGAAGGAGCATCCAGGGAACTACAGCCTGTCATTCTGACTTTGGCACCGGGGAAGGTTATGGAGCAGATCATCTTGAGTCTTGAGTGTGAGTCTTGAGTGCAATCACATGGCACATACAGGACACCAGGGGATTGGGCCCTTCAGAACGGCTTTAGGAAGGACACATCCTGCTTGACTAACCTGATCTCCTAAGGCAAGATAACCTACATATTGGATGAGGGAAAGGTTGTAGATGTTGTTTACCTGGACTCTAATAAAGTCTTTAACACCATTTCCCACAGCATTCTCCTGGAGAAACTGCTTGCTCATGACTTGAACGTGTGTCATATTCACTGGATAAAAAATGGGCTTTATGGCCAGGCCCAGAGAGTGATGGAGTTAAATCCAGTTGGTGGCCAGTCACCAGTGGTGTTGCCCAGAGTTCAGTTTTGGGTCCAGTTCTCTTTAGTATCTTTATGGATTCCCTGGATGAGAGAATAAAATGCACCCTTAGTAAGTTTGCAGATGAGCTGGAGTTGAGTGCCAGTGTTGATCTGCTGGAGGGTAGGAAGACACTACAGAGGGATCTGGATAAACTGGAGAGATGGGCCAAGGCCAACTGTATCAGGTTCAACAAGGAGAAATGCTGGATCTGGCCCTTGGGTCAAAATAACCCCTTGCAATGCTACAGTCTTGAGGCAGAATGGCTGGAAAGCTGGCCAAGGGAAAGGACCTGGACCTTCTGGTGACAGTGACTGAACATGAGCCAGAGTGTGCCTGGGTTACCAAGAAGGCCAATGGACTCTTGACTTGTAACAGCAAAAGTGTGGCCAGCAGGACCAGGGCAGTGATTATACCTCTGTACTCAACACTGGTGGGGCCACGCCTTGAATGCTGGGATAAGTTCTGGGCTCCTCACTGCAAGAAAAGCATTGAGAGGCTGGACCCCTCCAGAGGAGGGCAACAGAGCTGGGAAAGGGTCAGGAGCACCAGACTGATGAAGAGTAGATCAGAGAGCTGGAGCTGCTATGCCTGGAGAAAAGTTAGGCTCATATAGAGACTTTATTGCTGTCTAAAACTCCTTGCAAGGAGATTGCAGCCAGGTGGAAGTCAGTCTCTTCTCCCAACTAATGAGTGATGGAATGAGAGAAAACCCTCAAGCTGCACCAGGGAAGATTTAGATTGGATATTAGGAAAAATTTCTTCAGTGAAGTGATTGTCAAGCATGGGAAGAGGCTGCCCAGTGAAATGGTTGAGTCATGTAGACATGTGGATGTGGCATTTTGTGACATGGTTTAGTGGTGGATGTGGCATTTTGTGACGTGGTTTAGTGGTGGATGTGGCAGTGTTACGTGTATGGTTGGACTAGATGGTCTTAAGGCACTTTCCAACTTTAGCGATTCTATGAGCCTATGAAAGGTTTTGACCAAGCGGAGCAAGTTGAGTAGAAGAGAGACTGGATGGTGAGGAGCTGGAGCACTTAGTTAATGAGGAAGGCTGAGAGAATGGGGCTTGCTGAGTATGGAGTACAGAATGCTTTTGTGGGAGACCTGGAAACATCCCTGGTGTGTGTCTGGTCATTGAATTCTGTTGGATCCTTCTATCCAGCCCCTGATAGGTAGAGAAGTTTGAAAAGATGAGGATCATCCTCTACAGACAATCAAAGCAATCCTGTGATAACAGTCACCACGCAAGAATTCCCAACAACCTCTTTGGTCATTTTGTGTGGGCATCTGCAGGGAAAAGGATGACACAGAGGCAAGGGCTTGAATGCAGCAGAACTTTAATGAGTGAAAATATGGAAACTAGGTAACTCTGAGAGCAGGGAGCACTAGAGGCAGAAAGGAATCTCTGCCCCTTTAGCTGTGGTGGACAGTGCACCAGGTGTCCATCTGCCTGCCCCAGGGAGGGAGCAGGACCAGCAAGTCCTCCCGAGGCTGGCTGTGAGGGGCTCACAGCCCAGGGGCGCACAAGGGAACAAGAACACAGGACAGAAAGGAGAGAGTGGCAGAGGGGAGAGGCAGCGCTGGGCTGTGCTTTGGCAGAGCCCAGGCTGGCCCCATCCTTCTGCCAGGGCTGCTGGGGTTGCTCAGCGCCTGTGGAAGCAGCAAGATGATGTTTCATCACCTGTGAAATAGCACTTTGTGAGTCCTGAGGTGCCTTCCCCAGGGCCATGGGCAGCAGCTTTAGCAGGGGAAGCACCTCCTGCCACAGAGGCCACTGCCGAGGCCAGAGAGGCCAAAGCCCCCGGAGTTGATGGGCACTCCCTGAGAGCTGAGGATGCTGCCAACAGCAGCGGAGGTGGAGGATCCCACGGCGGTGTTCTGAGGAAAGGAGCTGAGGATGGGGCCAGGCAGGGTCACCACCACGGGGGAGGGCTGGATGGCCACGGTGGAGTCCTGGCACTGCCTGACACAGGGCTCATTGCAGCTGTTGGCCAGCGGGGTCGGGCCGCAGGGCTGGCAGGGCAGGCACGGGGTGTAGCACGACATGTCCTGGGCTGGAGATGCACCTGGCACAGAGGGCAGGGAGAAGCAGAGTAGAAACTGTGGATAAAGAGCGGTGTTTCTCTGTCCTAAGAGTGGGATAAGTCAAGAGCTGGAGAAAGAGCTAGGAACTTTGTAGGGAGGTCCAGAGGTATCACCCACCATTCAGCCCAGAAGAACCCAGTGGACAGGAACCAGCCCAGAGAGATCCCTTCCTCAGGAGACAGCTCTCCAAGCTTCAACCTCTGATCATGACACAATTTCTGTCCCTTTCCACCCACTCCTCTCTCCCATGATAGCAGTTTCAAGACCTCACATAGGAATGGGGCAGGTACGAACTGATGTGTATTGGAGGAGGAGAGGGAGAAGGAGGAGAAGGAGCTTCAAACTTACCTTGTTCCCAAGGAGATGGAGGCAAGAGGAGTGGATGAGCGAATGAGGAGAAGGGCTCTCTTTTATACTGCTCCTGCACTGCCCCAGGTCCAAAGTCACTGCACAAGGGCAGTAATTTTCCAAAAGACTCACCTCAAAAACAAAATGTTCTACATAATGGTGCAGGTTGCGTTTTGGTTTCTGCCAATGTTGCCGTTTCATTTCCTCATTTCTGACGTTCCTGCCCTGCCATGTCAGGCTACTTTCATGTGCTGAGATGGAGAGCCCAAGGATATCCCAGGTAACGTTGTCAGTGAAGGCAGATGTGTTCCAAGTGTTGAAGGGATCTCACACAGGTGGGAGATGTTGCCTTGGAGCTGCTAACTGCAATTGTGTACACCTCCCTTTGTAGGAAGAAGTTTTAGCTCTTTTCTTATTGCTGCTCTTTGCTCAGGGGAGGATGTTTGCCAGGTTGTCTGAGTGTGCAGGATTGGAGACAACTGAAGCTGACTTGAACCAGGCAAATCATGGGGATGGCACAAGAAATCTTCCAGGTAGATGAGCAGCAGAAGGGATGTTTGTCCAAGGGCTGACTGGGACAGCTTCACTGGGGACAGGGGTTACAGGAAAGCTGAAGGGACTGAAGGGATTCTTGGCCTTGCTTTCACTGTCAAGAGACTGGGCTCCTTATTCTCTTTGGAAAGTCAACAGAAGGAAAGGCAGCAGGAAAGCTTTCCTGCATTAGGGCAAGATTAGGTGTGGAAACATTTAAACAGACTGGACCGACAGGAGTGTGTGCGACTTGATGCCATGCAGCTGGGAGGGCTTGTTGGTGTCAGGTCAAGGCTGGTCTCAATGCCTTTTGAAAGTCACAGCAGTCACAAAATGGCTGGAGCCAACTGGCTGCCAAAGAGCTTTGCAGTGGAGGATGTGGGTCCTGGAGGACACCATGAGGCAGACAGGAAACAGTGCTTCTCTCAGTCTTCACCTAGAAGGTCACCCAGGCTGATACATCCCCTGAAAGAGTTCCAGAAAGGTGGGGAGCCTTGTCAGTAGTGCATTGGCATCAAACAAGGACTGTCTGAAAACCAGAAAAAGCCAGCTGATGCATTCCACGTCATGGTTGTACAAAGAGAATCCCAGACTATCTGGACAACTGAGCCAGAGCAGCCCTCTGGCATTCAAGAAGGATGAGTGGCAAGTCCTGCACCTGGAAATGAAAAACTTCTTCCAGAAGTACAGGCTGGGGACTGAACTATGCTACAATCTGAGACCCCTCAGACCTACTCTGTTGTGAGAGACGGTGTGTGTTGGGGAGGGACTTGGAGCATGGAACAGACACACAAGCCTCTTTCTTCCTCCTGGTCAAAGAGCCCATGGTGTGCTGAAGAGCTCTCCTAAATGCTGTCTGAGGGGACAGAAAGGTTTGCAGAAAACATCACCCCAGTGGTTGGGATTCATCTCTCTTCCCATACATTGAGTATTCTCTTGGCATTTTTGCTTCACCACACCTCTTTTCCCATGCCCAAAAGGCCTTGCTTGGACAGCAACCCAGCACTGTTGGGGAAGCAGGAACTTGTTCAGCTCCTCAGTTAATGGGGGTTGTCAGGACCCTGCAGTGCCGCGTACCTGAGAATGCTCAGGGAGGGGATGTGCTCTGAAGGGCCCTGGTACAAACCCAGCTCTCAGACTACACCAACAAGTGATGCACTTCCCTGACCTGCAGACCTGGAGGCAGGTGGGTCGCACCCCAGGAGAGCAAGGAAGTGCCTTCAGTAGGCAAATTTCCAGGGATAGACTCTCCCTACCTGTGGTGAGTCATGCTCTAATTTTGAGATGGCCTTTGTCAGCTTTTTGGTGTGAGAGCAAACCAGAAATATGTGTTGTCTGTAGACTCATGTCCCTTGCAGGGACATAATTCCCCTCCAGCAAGGGCAGCTCCATCCAGAACCCAGGAGAACTGGTCCAAGCACTGGACTGTACCTGAGTACACAGCTCCAGGCAGCCACAACAGCCATTGCTGTCAGCACAACCTTCTTGCCATCACACCCACAGCTTCAGGGACACAAAGGACAGTCAACATGTTTTTGAAAAGCCTGTCCTGCCGATCAGGGTCTAGAAAGTGCAGCCAAAGTGCATGGCGGCATGAGGAGAATGGGACATCCAAGGTGCTGTCCCAAGGCCCAACACACTTCTCATGTCCTGAAGAGACATCTGACTCCACCAGAACTGTTGAGTAATCCTGGTATTTAGGAAGGATACTATTTTTCTTCTTCATGGTGGCTGAAGGGACCATGGGATAGAAGACCCCCAGAGACTGTCATGAGAGAGGATGCCTCTTCCAAATAAATCAGTGGAGGATTGAGGGAAAAGGATAAGTCACATCATCAGGTGCAGGAGCCTTTGTGTAACCCAAACTGACTTTGTCATTGGCAGGAGGAGATTCAAACCTTCCTGTAATGGGAGTTGAAAAGAACCTCATGAGATCTCCCCAGTTCCATGTCGTACATCTGCACAGACCTCTCCTGCACTTGGGGGCACATCTTCTGACAGTAGTGACATGATTCCTCTTGGGAAATCCTTGTACCTGTCATCCTGGAACTTGAAAGGAGCCTACAAAATCTAATGGGCATGGCAGAAATGAGGAAATGTACTGGCAGGGCTGATGGAAGACAAAACACAACCTGGGGCATTAGGTGGGATATTTTGTTTTGGAGATGAGTGTTTTGGATAATTAATGCCCTGATGCAGTGACTGTGGGCCTGGGGCAGTGAAGGAGAAGTATAAAAGCAGGTCCTTCTCCTCACTCTCTCATCCACTCCTCCTGACACAATCTCTTTGGGAACAAGGTAAGTCTGAAGCTCTTTATCTTTCTTATTTTCTTCATTCTCCTCATAATCCTTCATAATCTTCAGCACAGAACTACTCTTGCTTTTGGGTGTGTTTGCCATGTAAGGGGGAAGGGTTCAGAAGGGGCAGGGAGAGAGGTTGTAGTTCAGTTAGGTCTCTCCTGCAGTATGGGCTAAGAAGAGATCTCCCTGGGCTTGGTTGCATTTTGCAGGTCTCTTTTGGGCTTTGGAGAAGGAGAAGTCTGTGGACCTCCCTATGCCAAGGTTGTGGGTTTGATCCACATATGGGCCATTCTGTTATGAGTTGGACACAATGGTCCTTGTGAGTTCCTTCCAACTCAGAATATTCTGTGATTCTGTGACTCTGTATGATACCTCTTGGTGCTAGCTTGTGTCTTCTCTGCCTTATGGTGGTGTGACAGGTTTCTAGTCACTTATCTCTCATGTTTTCCTTCCCCCTGCCCGCTGTGCCAGGTGCCTCTCCAGCCCAGGACATGTCCTGCTACACCCCGTGCCTGCCCTGCCAGCCCTGCGGCCCGACCCCGCTGGCCAACAGCTGCAATGAGCCCTGTGTCAGGCAGTGCCAGGACTCCACTGTCTTTATCCAGCCTTCACCTGTGGTGGTGACCCTGCCTGGCCCCATCCTCAGCTCCTTCCCTCAGAACACCGCCGTGGGATCCTCCACCTCCGCTGCCGTTGGCAGCATCCTCAGCTCTCAGGGAGTGCCCATCAACTCCGGGGGCTTTGGCCTCTCTGGCCTCGGCAGTGGCCTCTGTGGCAGGAGGTGCTTCCCCTGCTAAAGCTGCTGCCCATGGCCCTGGGGAAGGCACCTCAGGACTCACAAAGTGCTATTTCACAGGTGTTGGACCATCATCTTGCTGCTTCCACAGGTGCTGAGCAACCCCAACAGCCCTGGCAGAAGGATGGGGCCAGCCTGGGCTCTGCCAAAGCACAGCCCAGCGCTGCCTCTCCCCTCTGCCACTCTCTCCTTTCCGTCCTGTGTCCTGTTCCCGTTGTGCTCCCCTGAGCTGTGAGCCACTCACAGCCAGTCTGGGGGGGGTCTTGCTCCATCTGTGGGGCAATCAGATGGACATCTAGAGTGTTTCCAGCCACAGTCATTAGGCACAATCTCTTCTCTCTCCTTGGTGCTCAGTACATCATTACCATTCCTTGAAATGACCTAATTTCCATCTTTTGACTCATTAAATTACTTTTGCCTTTGAGCCCTTGCCTTTGTGTCATCCTTTTCCCTACAGCTGCTCTCCCAAGGTACCCAGGGAGATGGAAGTTGCTCAGTCTTTGTTTTGGGAGGAGGTGTTTGGGGATGCTTCCAAAATGATTTTTCAACATAGGCTTGGATGAAGTTTCCTTAGTCATGCACTAAATTACTCTCTGCTTTCTAAGCCTTGCAAAACTAGAAGGATGAGGATATTCCAGCTGCCATAGTGTTTTTTTTCTGCTAGTGGCATCCACGGCCAATGTTAAACTCTGTAAAGTTCATACAGAGCACCACTGTGTTTCTGTGGTGCATTGGAATAACGTGGTCTGCATCTGCGTATCCTTTCCATGCCATGAAATTTCCATTTCCTTTGAAGGTCCACTTCCCACAGAAACTGCACGCCAGAGTCCATTTGGTTACACATAAATGCTCCATCTTGGAATGATCCTTTCTGTGTTGTGGGAAAAAGCTCTGCAAGGGCCAAAAAAGGTTTTGTCACAGGTCTGCTGGATTTGGTAGAGCCCTCAACAGTTTCTTTCATCTCATGGAACAATGCAATGAGACCAGGCCAAAGCAGGCACATGTAGTCTGTGGGAAGTGTCATTCTGTCCTGGGATGTTGAGAGACAAAATTTCCACTCCAGAGGCTTTTCCACCAGTTTATCCCTATGCTGAAGAGTGGCTGTTTTCAGGAAGAGGTTCATTGACCGCACATGTCTGGCTGTGGAGGTGAAATAGCAACTGTCCCCAGGGCTCAGCCTTTATACAACCACAGAATATCCTGAGCTGGAAGTGACCCTAAGCATGGACAGCACAGAGGCTGTCCTGATTACAGAGGAAGGGTGTGGAATTTTAGGGCTGTGTGGCTGTGACCAAGTAGTTTATTCCATACCACCCATCATTGCTTGGGGACTGGTTTCGGCAGGAAAAGCTGGAGGATGGAATGGAAAGTGCATTCCCTTGCCTGGCTCACTCCAGGGGGAGGTGTTGGGATCAGGCCCCGCAGACCTGGCCTCTCTTCTGGCACCACTGGTCCCCTTTCTGTTCCTACAAGCCACCGCTCCAAGATGTGGTGCTGATATTGAAAAGCAGCAGAAACAAACTCCTTAACACCAACCTGTAGGTGT
Source organism: Willisornis vidua nigrigula (assembly GCA_021164005.1). Classification (NCBI taxonomy): domain Eukaryota; kingdom Metazoa; phylum Chordata; class Aves; order Passeriformes; family Thamnophilidae; genus Willisornis; species Willisornis vidua. The sequence goes on along the minus strand of JAJPCS010012125.1, from coordinate 3,332 downwards.
TACAAAGGGCATTTGTTCTTTATTCAGTGTGCTGGACGTTCAGAGGACAGCTCCTCTGATCGAATGTGCCAACTGGCAGATAGACTGGGCCTCTGTTACAACATACAGTTTACATATTCATTAGATATTCTTGCTTACTTAATATGTAGTTATTACTTGGCTTTACATCCGATCCCGTCAGATCTCGGAAGCTAAACAGGGTCAGCCCCGGATTAGTACTTGGAAGGGAGACCTCCTGGGAAATGCCGGGTGCTGTAGGTTCTGGTCCTGAGGACTTCACTGGCACTGTCCAAGCTCGCTCGGCCGTGGCAGATGAACCTCAGGACTTAAATGGTGGGGCCAGTTCTGCGCACGCTGAGCCTCACCTAAAATGCACTGCGCAGGCTGGAAGGGCACACCCACATGGGGACAGCCCTTCCCAAATCTTCATTGGTGAAGCCGAGCCACACACACACACATAGTCACACCTCCATTGAAAGTCCTTATTTGGTCCTTCTGGATCTTCTTTGTTGTCTTGACCTCAGTTCTTGAGCAGGCACAGTGTCACTGTGTTTCACCACAAAAACTGTAATGTTTGGTTTTTTATATTATCTGGGTGCACAAAGCTAAGCTTACATCTTGTTTGCTTGAGTTACATGCCTTGTCTAATTCTCTAGGGCTTTTCTAAGATCATATATTGTTCATTTGGGCACTCTGGAATGCTGGGAGCAATGTTCCTGTTTCTCCTATCAGTGCTGAAGGACAGCAGTGATGAGCCCGAGATGTCACTTTGAGAAAAGTGGCCCCAAGCCTGAGCCCATGGGAGTGCAATCTCCACTCCCAGAAAAGTGGCCACAAGCCCAAGGCCATGGGAGTGCAAATTTCACTCCCAGAAAAGTGACAGTGGTGTGTCAGAGCCCAGAGGAAACTGAGGCCCTAATGCTGACAGAGTGGAAGCAGCTGCAGGGGGAATGGAGAGGTGGAGGACACGGAGCAGCTGTGGGGAATGAGGCAGCAGGGGGCCAGGCATGAGGACCTGAGCCAAAAAGTGCTGAGAACAGCTGAGCACAGTAGTCCAGAAAAGCAGGCAGTGGGATGTGGATGACCTCGATTTTGGGGGTTTGTCCATCATTGTTTTCGGTCGTCTTGGGTTTGGGGATGGGAATTGTTACCTGTGGGAACTCCCCTATTACATTGCCCTTTTCCTCAAATTCCATGTGTCATGGGGTGCAGGAATGGTCATGGTATTTCCTTTGTCTAGAGAACACGTGGTCACAATCTACACAAAGCATCTATCAATTACTTTTTTTTGTTCCCAATGATGAATAATCATTTGTGGTTAAAATTTCTTCTCTTTTTCTATACTTTTGCTATTAATACTGCTGCTGTTATGGTGCATGTCACAGAGTCACAGAACCACAAAATATGTTGAGTTGAAAGGGACCCACAAGGATCACCACTCCAACCCTTAGCCCTGCACAGGACCATCCCCAGGATCCACATTCTGTGCCTAAGAGTATTGTTCAAATGCTTCTTGAGATCTGTCAGCGTTGGTGCTGTGACCACTGCCCTGGAGAGTCTGTTTCAGTGGTGAACTACTCTTTGGGTGAGTGTCTTATTCTACTGCTTTATGCTTTTAGTAAGTTGTTATTTCAACCCATAATCTCTCCATTATTGTCCCTCCCTCAACAAGTGGCTTAATCTAGCTCTGTGCTGGTGTTAAAAATAAGGACATCTAATTATCTCAGTCTGTAGAGCACAAGAATCTTAATCTCAGGGTTGGGGGTTTAAGCCCCACACTGGGCACCAAATTAATGTGCTGCAGCTTGAAGGAAGGGAAGGGGGACTGGCAGTGAAGAAAGAAGAGCTGGGCCCACCGGGCCTGATCCCAACACCTTCCCACTGGAGGGAGTCAGACAAGATGA
>JAJPCS010012109.1:0-25968 GCA_021164005.1 Willisornis vidua nigrigula | reverse complement strand
GGGGTGGGTAACGTGGCAGGTGGTCCCCGAGGGTTTTGGAACAGCCCAAGAGCACAGGGATGCCCACACAGTGCCCATCTGTGGAGTGTTCTCTCAGAGCCTCTGCAGCCCCCTCCCCACACCCCCTCCCGCCTGCAGAAGGTGCTCAGTGAAATGGGGCAGGGCAGGTGCTGTTGGAAGTTGGGGCAGCGGGATCTTCACAACCACAGGCTGCATGTTTTGTGTAACTCCAGACTCCTACACCTACTGACACAAAACACAAATGCTCTCCTGCCGAGCTGTTCATGTTGGGCAGTGTAAGCCTGGCTGGAGGATTGAGGGAAATTTGTCCACATGAGCTGCAGGAGACAGGAGTGCCCATCGAAGATGCGACAGGAACGTTTGTCTCTGACATTACTGGCTGTGGTTTTTATACTTAATGCCCAGCAAGTCAAGGCATGAATTTTGGACAGATGAGTTAAAATGTGTACTAGCAGAATAGTGAGAATCTGGCCAGTACAAAGGTGCCTATAAATCGTATTCTTTACAAGTCTGGCCATCACTGAAGGTCAGAACTACTTTTTTTTCCACGATACTTGTGCTGAAAGCACCAAATTGCCACCTTAAGATCCCTCGTGCCCTTTAATTACCCAGCTAATCAGTGCCTGGAGCAGCTCCCTTTGGAAGCCAGCACTGGGAAATAAGGATGACTGCGGTCTACGAGAAGGGAGGAGACTCCACGGTGGGAGGTAAAAAACGGTAAGAAACTCAAAAGGGGTAGGACCATCCTGTCTGAAGGAGCAGCAGCGTCGGTGCAGGGCTGGGAGCAGTTCTGGCAGGGGACACGAGGTGGCAGCGCCATCCAGGGCGGCTGCTCCGGGGAAAGGGAGCGGGGTCAGAGCAAAGCCGGGCACGGCTCTTCCACGCTGAAAGATCTGACTTTCGTCTCAGGAATTCTTCCCTCCCACTCTGTCCTTTTTCCCCTCCGTTCAGCTTTGTCACGGTTCCCCGTGGCTTTGCGTAGCTCACCTTGGATGTATTCCTTGCTCTTCCAACAAGTTGGTGGCCTGGCATCTCGTGAATATGAAGTTTTATGAAGGGATGCCAGTGCTGCAAGTGATTACCCTGAGTCACGTGGCAGACAGTAAATGGAACCACAACTCCAAATTTTTCCGTTTTTCATCCCTGGTAGCCCAGCTTGGTTCCCAACTGTTCACTGTTTGTCCGTGTGCCACATAACCAACTATGCTGGGCTTGCACTGGAACTGTCGTGCCCAGAACTTGCCCTGGCCACCAATTTCAATGCCCAGCAGGATGGGTTGGGGCAGCAGATCTGTCTCCAGCTGGTCACAGGCGTGCCAGAGGGGTTGGCAAACAGTGAGGGCTCAGCCTGCACCTTCCCCTTTGCCCACCCACAACCCCAAGCCTGAGAGCTCTGCTTCCATCAGCACGGCCAGGGTTCCACCCTGCTCAGCCATCCAGGGCCAGGCTGGCAGAGGGGGCTGCCAGGAGTATTCCTGCATATCCTCAGCTCCCCCCTCCCTGGCACTGCCAGCTTACACAGGCGCTTTGTGACAGGTAAGAAGCCAGGCAAGCACCACCGAGGATCCTGCAGCAGACATTGCACAGAGGGGAACAAAGCTGAAACTACTGAAATCACCCATAAATCTCAATATCTAACAGATAATGTGGCCACATATGCATAGCAGATAGGAGAAAATTAAACATGGAATTTTATACAAGCTGTCATGCTTTGGCTCTTCCCTGTCTGCCATCACTGTTTGGGATCTCACACTGTATTTACAAGTCAGAGAATCAGGAGTCTGCTCTTGCTTTGCAACTGAATGGGGAGAGATTTAGAACTGATAGAACACTGGGCTGAGCTACTTCCCCTTAAGGAGCACTGGTGAATTCCTGCATCTCTGCTCTGCTTTTGGGTTGTTTCTTGTTGTTCCTGTTCTAGCTCACTTCAACATACACTTCGGGAAAGGTGCACCTGTCAGCTCAGGGCACTGCACGGAACCATCTGGAGATAGTATGGCTTTGCTTATGGGATGTTGTGTGCTTTGCTGCTTTAGTTTTGGTTGTGTGTCCTACTCATTATGCCTTCCATGGCCATTTTCTTACTTACAAATATTTTTTCCCCTGTTTTCAATGACTGCAGGAAAACCCAGTCTCTGGTCACAACATGATCAACCAAGTCTGAAAGGTGCTGAACAAAGGTGTGTCTGGCTGGTTGTTCTCTGCTGCACCGGACTGAGCTCATGGGGTACCTTTGTGGTCACCATTACTCTTCCCAAAAAGAAGTAATGCCATAGAGGCTTTTACCATCAGGTGAAAAATATTCCCCAGTCAAACAGCCTGACTCTGATGGGACTGGATGAAAACTTAGACTTCAGTGGGGAGCATTCAGCTATGAAGGCAAGAAGAAGTGGACGGAACTTTGCTAGTGAGTCCTGGTAAGCTGTAGATCTGCATAGAGATGAGGGCAAAAACTGGCCATGTTTTAAGAGAATTTCATAAAAACACAGAAAGGACCAAAATGGCTTCAACTACCAGTGCCACATGTTTCTTTTTCAACGATTCAGTCCTCACAGAGGTGGAGTCTTCCTCTCTAGTACAGACTTGCACACAAACATGTTTTATTCCTTTCTGGATACTGGTGGAGAAAGTCTGAGAGAGGTTACTCAATTATTAATAATAATGGGAAGAAAAACAAAGCTGAACAAATCGAGTGGACCAAATTCTACATACTAAAATAAAGGTTTCATTAGTTTACGAAGTTTTGCTGCCTAGTTCTAATGTAGAGACGACAGTAATTAATTCCAGTGGCATACCTGGTAAAATTGGTGTGATTTCTTAATAGGAGACGGACTGCTACATTATTAGTAGTAAATAATTATATTATTTAATCAACAATTGAAGGCTAATAGTGCTCCAAGAAGGACTTGATTTCTCTCAGAGATTTAAAGGAACTCCACCAGAAACTCCACTCTTGGCTCTGCAGTTCATCTCTAGTTGTATTTTTTTCTTCAAGAGTCATGTGGTGGAACAGTTGCTGCATTTAAGCCTCACAGATGGACTCCTTGTTAAGACCACACTACTTTGCTCATTACAATGACAACTAAGAAAATATAGGTATGAAGACAAACAGTCTATTAAGTATATCCAAAATGCCTGCACAAGGTACAAATTAAATCTCTTATATATAAATTTTGTAGATATATATCTAGAAATAGAAGTGCTTTGGCTAAAAAGCCACTCACAGACTCTGACTTCAAGGAAGATATAAGTGTATATGTGTGTGTATATATACATATACACATATATATGTGTGTGTGTGTATATATATGTACACAAATATTTATGTGGAGGTTGGAACTAGATGATCTTTAAGGTCTCTTCCAACCCAAACTATCCTATGCTTCTATTATATAAATGAGATTAGATTTTTGAAACTTCTTTTGGCAGAGGCCACGTAAGGTGTTTGTGCTGGTCCAGCCCACCCAACACATTCCCTAGGAGGGTTGGCCACTGACTCCTTCAAAGCAGGAGATGCACATTGACTGTGCTTTAATAAATGAAGTTTATTTACCTGCTTTCCTGGGGACAGATGGGATATAAATCTTTGTGACAGAAAACAGGTCATTGCAGAGCAGGAGCTGTACTTGGACCTTTTCCTCCCCCTCTGCTTTGTGGCTCTGCTGGGATGGGCAGGACTGGGATGATCCTTGTGGCTGGAAGGGCTGCAGGAGTGAGTTGTGGGCAGTTTGTGATCCTGCTGCAATCCCCAACATCCTGAAACACACAGACAAGGTCTGGCAGAAGAGCAATTGATGATGGCTGGAGTGAAACCTTTACCAACCATTTGGGAACATCATTGTATGAGAACCATTGTATGAGAACCTCTGAGGAGTTTCATGAGGAGTCAAAGAGAATCTGTTTCTAAAGGACATGTTTGTATTCTGGATGATTTAGTAATAGATTGCAAAAGTATTGTACTAACCATTTTGTTTTGTTTTGTTTTGCAGAGTAAAGCAGTTCTAAATATTTTGGTTGCAACTGATTTGCAGGGTCGCCCATAAGTCACGGCATAATAACGTAACTGATGGAATGCATGTAGAGTAAAATTAACACCAAAAAAAGAGATGAGAACTCCTTTATCAGAATTCAAAATGAGTCAGTGGTTGTTTCTGAAACCAAATTAATCATGACTAGGCTGACAAAATCAAGTGCTGTAATTCCTTCTTCCTACTTAAAGACCTTATGTCTGCCAGACCATTGTGGCATGTCTTAAAAGTCAACATTTCTGGAGTGTATTTCTAATCTAATGGTGCCCAGAAAAATACAGTATTTCCCTTTCCTGCTTGACAGAGATTTGTGTTTAATGCCTCTCTAATCAAAGCAGTAATCTGGCAGAATCTCAGTTTGGCTGATTTCAGGTCTCTGAAAACCTTGGGTAAAATCTTCAATGTCCTTTGGGTTATTTAATTTGTGAAAAGACTTTCCTCTAATCCTGGTCAATGTAAAGGGCAGTCAGGTACCTCTGTGCTTTTCCTTTTGAATAATAAGGTTTATGTTCCTGAAAGACACTGGCTACAGGCTGGGCACAGAGTGGCTGGAGAGCAGCCAGGCAGAAAGGGACCTTGGAGTACTAATTGACAGGAAGCTCAACATGAGTCAACAGTGTGCCCAGGTGGCCAAGAAGGCCAATGGGATCCTGGCCTGGATCAAAAATAGTGTGGCCAGCGGGACCAGGGCAGTGACCCTTCCCCTGGACTCTGCCTTGGTGAGGCCACACCTTGAGTGTTGTGTTCAGTTCTGGGCCCCTCAGTTCAGAAAGGATATTGAGGTGCTGGAGCAGGGCCAGAGAAGAGCAACGAGGCTGGAGAAGGGACTGGAGCACAAGTCCTATGGGGAGAGGCTGAGGGAGCTGGGGGTGTTCAGCCTGGAGAAGAGGAGGCTCAGAGGTGACCTCAGCACTGTCTGGAACTACCTGAAGGGAAGTTCTGGCCAGGTGGGGGTTGGTCTCTTCTCCCAGGCACTCAGCAATAGGACAAGGGGGCACGATGGGCTCAAGCTCTGCCAGGGCAAATTGAAGTTGGATATCAGAAAAAAATTCTTTACAGAGAGAGTAATCAGGCATTGGAATGGGCTGCCCAGAGAAGTGGTGGATTCACCATCCCTAGAGATTTTTAAACACAGATTGGACGTGGCACTGAGTGCCATGATCTAGTAAATGGACTAGAGTTGTACCAAGGGTTGGACTCGATGATCTTGGAGGTCTTTTCCAACCCAATCGATTCTATGATTCTATGATTCTATGATTGTGAAACACAGAACCCTTGATGCACCTGTGCCATATCCTGTGATGCAATTCATAAAGCGCATCTTGTTTTTCAGGGTAGCCTGGAAGTCAGTGTTGTTTGGGAGTGTTTAATTGAGCAGTGACAAACTATAGCTTCTCATTTACTGTAAAATGTGATACAGAATAAATGATGAACACAGGAGCTGGAAGGACCTTGTGTGTCACTGAGTCCAGCCCCAGTTCTGCAGATGAATGTGCACGTCTGACAAGCCTGCAGCTTGCAGTAACCTAAAAATATAAATGCAAACCCACAGTAAACAGAACCCAATCTGTGCACAGAGGTCTCTGTAACACTGCTGGGCTCTGTCATGAGTTCAGTGCTGGCATTCTGGTCACAGCCAGCAAACAGACAGACACTCACTGAGAGGTGAGGGCTCTGCTGGCTGGCACATGTTGGCTGTTTAGCCAGTGGTCTGCAGCACCCCCTCCTCCTCATCTTCATAGAATCATAGAATCAATTAGGTTGGAAAAGACCTCTGAGATCATCCAGTCCAACCCTTGGTCCAACTCCAGTCCCTTTACCAGATCATGGCACTCAGTGCCACGGCCAATCTCAGTTGAAAAACCTCCAGGGATGGGGAATCCACCCCCTCTCTGGGCAGCCCATTCCAATGCCTGAGCACTCTCTCTGCAAAGAATTTTTTTCTGCTCTCCAACTTCAATTTCCCCTGGCAGAGCTTGAGCCCATCGTGCCCCCTTGTCCTATTGCTGAGTGCCTGGGAGAAGAAACCAACCCCCACTTGGCCAGAACTTCCCTTCAGGGAGTTCTAGACAGTGCTGAGGTCACCTCTGAGCCTCCTCTTCTCCAGGCTAAACACCCCCAGCTCCCTCAGCCTCTCCCCACAGCACTTGTGCTCCAGTCCCTTCTCCAGCCTCGTTGCTCTTCTCTGGACGCACTCCAGCCCCTCAATATCATCCTCATCCTCTCTGGTGAGTGAAACTTTTCTGGTCGACATATTAGGAGTCCCCCAATGATGGGGGTGAATGGTTCCACCACCCTGATAGATTGTTTTTTGTCAGGTGATGGCAACAGGATAACTGTCCCAGCCCAGCATTTAAAAGATGAAGAATGACCCTGGGGCCTCCCTTGAGCATGGAGGACATTTTCAGCTGTGAAGATCAGGCTCTGGAAACAGGCGACACACACTGATCATTCGTGACCTGTTGTATGATTCTAATTCTGCTTTCAGAGAGTCCCAACAACAATTCTCATGTATATTACCTTAGCAAGATCTCCATCAATTTAAATTAACAAAACCTGTTAAGCCAGTATATAAAGCACACCAGTGAAACTACAAAGTCCAGGATGGGAAATCCCTCATTGTTAAGGAGAATTAACATTCAAGTCCTGATGAATATTTAAGTTCAACTCCTTTATGAAGTGGGGCTAAAATACAGACTGCCACAGAATCTGTGTCCCAAATGAAGAACTGCTTTATTCTTATCTGCAGTTCTTTATTTCTGTCAATTGGTTGTTCTGTGCTTCTTTCCTGCTGGATTCCTGGCTGCTCTGGTAACTGCTGTTTGTGAACATGCAATAAATTTGCTTTTGCCTGAGGTATCATTAAAAAAGCCTCCAAACCCTCCTTCAGTAGGGGTTTGGCTTAAACATATTTTCCCTTGAAAGCTCCCTTTGATCAGTCATATTTTTCTTTTTCTTGTTTTTCAAATTTAAAGTGAAAGCAACAGAGTCAGTTTCAGTGCTACCATAATTATAATTTTTATTGCAATTGCTGGTTTAATCTCTTTGTAAATGAAAAATAAAGACAGTGCTGCTTTTTCTGCAAGTGCCAAGGCTCCGTTTCAAATTCATGAGAATGATATTGCATAAATACTCAACAGTCATGTCACAGTAATCTTCAAGTCTTCATCTTCATGTGAAAAAGTTGCCCCTTCAGGAAGGAAAAAAGCTCTGATCAAAATTCCCAGAGTTATAAATAAGGACTCTGTGCACAAAGGAACTTTGTGTTTGCAGTGCAGTGTCATATGATGGCAAAAGCACATGGGGGTCACCCCGAGCATTACATCATCCGGAAGGAAACACAACATGCATCTCCTCCATGAAAGGCAAGTCAGACTCCATGGATCTGCAAAGCCTTGGCTTTTTGGTCTCCAATGTCTCATTAAGTCTAGAAGAGGTTATTTTTACCCTCATCAGATTTATCTTTCCTGGACATGCAATGGTAATCCTTATTGAACTGCAAAGCCTACCATGAAGGGGAATTACTTTGTGTTGAGAGAGCTATTCTTATAAAAGAATTTTAATGTGATATAACAAGAAACTTCTTTCTTTTAGGAGAGAAAGAGTATTTGTATGAACTTTGCTAACTGCTCACACTGCATTTATTGGCCCTTTTCTCCCTTGCACTCATGTGCATTAGATAGTAAGGGTTTAAAAACAATAAAAAGACATCCCACAATAAAGGCCACGTTCAGTGGTCATTGCCCAATGCTTCAAAGCTTAAAGAAGTTTGTTGTACTGGGCACAAAGTAGAATTTGCAGCAAAGATTTTATAAACTAAGACCTTCAGGTCCAGTTCGATGCAGAAGATTGCCAACCAGTTTCTAGTCTATTTAACAGAATCTTCAACTACTTTTAGACTAAGCCTGAGAATGGCAGAAGTGACAGAAATGTTGACAAGGTGGACTTGTTCCTGTTATGATTTCGTTCATGAGACATGAAGGGAAACAGCTCAGGTGCCTGAGACAGTCACTTTAGAAGAAGAGAGTTTACCAGAGCTGGATATGGATCCACCACCTGCAGCTCAAAGGTGGCATCCCATGCTTGTTACTCGAGTCACAAACCACGACATAAATGATCCCAGATTTTGCTCCTCGTGGTTTTTAAGGCTTGGATGCTTCTCAATTCAGGCAGGAAAAAAGTTCCAGTATTCAGAGGAGGTGTCTCAGCAAATCCTTTGCTCTCCTAACCCCAAATCTGGTCTGGTTTGCTGTTTTGCTGGGAGTGTCAGCCCACCTTCTCCACAGCTTTTATTCCTTCCAATCCCCAGCAGAGCTGCAAAGCAGAGCCCTTCTTTTCTTTGTTGTTTGTCTGCTGACACTGCTCTCTGACTCCACATGAGTCACCTCGGTTGAAGACATGCCTTATTCTCACATGTGAAGAAACTGCCACTGGCCCTTTGTTACAATTTTGCTGGTCAAAAGCAATGGTGATTTCAGCAACTTGCTTGAATTGTAAACTCTCTCCAGAATTACTGACCTGCTTCTGGTCAGAGATACAAACTGAGTACTTCAAATAGACTGTTGATGTTGAGAGCACCTACAATGAAAAATGTTCTAATTCTCTAGAAACAAAAAACAACCTAAGCCCCAAATCAAACCTCAGTGCTGGCCAGGGTGGGGGAAGAACTGGACAGGAAATTAATCGGTAACTTTAAAGGACAGTGTTTATTTGGTGTTCTGGTGATATATTAAACATACTTAAATGCTTAAAGTTTGTGTCATCCTTGCACTTCATAGTGTGGACCTTGCTTTCATCAGAGCAAGACCTTGGGTAATTTTCAACAACCTGTGAGTTTGTTTCTGCTGTTGATATATTTTCCTGATAACCTTCAGCAATGGTTGGTGAGCTCCAGCCTGCTCTGGTGGGAGTGATTTGGAGATCTGCCTCGTCCTGCAAAACAGACTAATCCAAGGGAGCCATAACCATTTTGTACAGCAATAAATGTTTGAAATCATTAATTTCATATTAACAAGTAGGACTTCCAAAGTAACAAGAAATCCAGATTGGTTAATTACTGACAAATCTGCTTTAAGCTCATTGAACTAGACAGTATCCATAGAGTCACTCGAGAACAGTTACTTCTTTTATTCTGGAATAATTAATCTAAAGAAATTAATTAATGGCTGTGATTATAAAGCTGTTTTTCTCTTACACTGTTGGAGTACTCATATCTGTATTTCCATAATGGTGCGAACATCAGTGTTGGGTATTTCAGGGGGAAAATAAGGAGCAGTGACCAGCTACTGGTAATAAAAAAACAGACTAAAGCCCAACACAGATAACTTTTTATTTCACTGTTCTGCATTTTTCCTGGAGGTAAATGCCTTTGTGAAGACCATTTGACACAGCTTTGTGCTTTCACAGATAGATTGCTCAATAGGTGCTTTTAAGCCTAATACATTTGGGTTTTTTTCTCAGTATTACTTAACTCCTTGTGATTAAAGCTGGAGATCTTCACTGTCACCAAAGCTCTGCTTTAAAGGTGTGTTTGCCCTGAAGAGGCAGGGTTTTCCCTCTGTGGAAGGAGCTCTTCCAGCGCTGGTAGGGAGAGCATCACCCTCCTCCAGCCCGGCCGCTCCCTGTCCCTGTCCGGAGCAGCGGGTTGCGGTCCCGCTTCTGACTCTGCAGGAAACCCCGAAAGACCCTGTTGCTTGGGATACCCCTGGGGAGTGGGCAGAGCCTGGTAGTCCCGGGGGATCCAGCAGGGTTTGGTCCCTTCAGACAACACCGGCACGGTAATTGCTGTGCCGGGGCAGTGTGGAGGCCGCTCACCGCCCTGGGTCCAGCCGGGCCTGCCCCGAGGAGCCTTTGGCCGCACCGCAGCCCGTGTGGCCCCGCGGCCCTGCCCCTTCCCTCCCGCCGTGATTCTGGGGTTCGCCCTTCCCCTTCCCTCCCGGGAATCCCTCGCTGCCGTGGCGGGGCCTGGCCCGGGTGTGCGCTGGGTCCGGCCGGCGCTGCCCGCGGGACACGGAGGGGCCGGGGCCGGGGGGCCGGGGCCGGGGCCGGGCGGGGCGTCCGCCCGAGCGGGGGCAGCCCCGGCCGTGCGGCCTGACCCGCAGCGGACCCGGGCCGGCAGCAGCCCCGGTGGGTCCCAGCGGGTCCCGCTGACCCCGGGCCGGGAGCAGTAGTGGGTCCCGGCGGGTCCCGCTGTGCCTCCGGGCCGGGAGTAGCTGCAGTGCCCTGGTGGGTCCCGCCGTGCCCCGGGCCGGGCCAGGACCAGTCCCAGTGCCCCAGGCCGGGAGTAGCAGTCCCGGCGGGTCCCGCTGTGTCCCGGGCCGGGATTAGCAGCCCCGGTGCCCCAGACCGAGAGCAGCCCCGATGCCCCGGTGGGTCCCTGACCAGGAGCAGCCCCGGTGGATCCCGCCGTGCCCCGGGCCGGGCCGAGAGTAGCAACCCCGGTGTTCCGGTGGGTCCCGCTGCCCCCCTGAGCCGGGAGTAGAAGCCCCGGTGGGTCCCGCCGTGCCCGGGGCCGGAAGAAGCCCCAGTGGGTCCCCCTGTGCCCCGGGCCGGGAGCGGTGTCGTGCCCCGGCGGGTCCCGCCGTGCCCCGGGCCGTGCCGGGGCGGGGGCTGCCGTTCCGTCCCGCTGGCGGCGCCTCCCGTTGCGATGCAGCTGCAGTGGGAGGGAGAGGAAACCCACCCCCCTCTGCCGGCGGGGCCGCCTTTGTGCGCGCCCGGCCCAGCTCGGCGCGGCGGCGGCGGCGGCAGCGCCCGAGAGCGGCGGCAGCGGGAGCAGATGGAGCCGGAGGGTGAGAGCCGAGCCCGCGGGGCGGGATGGGCTGGGCTGGGCCGGGCCGTGCTGGGCTATGCTGGGCTATGCTGGGCTTGGGGCAGCCGCGGGGTCCGTGCGGGGGGCAGGCCGGCCCCGTTCCAGCCCCGTTCCAGCCCCGCACCTCCCTCTGTCCCCTCCTGTCCGCTCCCTCCCCGCTGTCCCCTCGCCCCGCTGTCCCCGGCGCGGTCGGGTAGGGTCGGGTCGCCCCGCATGGGCAGCCGCGGGCCCGGCGGGGCCGAATCGCCCGCACGGAGCGGGGGCTGCGCTCAACTTTCTTCCTTCCTTTCTTCATTTATTTTGCGGGGTCCAAGGGTGTGCGGGGCAGCTCGGGGGGCCGTACGGCCCCCCGAGCTGCCCCGCACACCCTTGAACCTCGCCAAGGCATCGCTGAGCTGTGTAAATGTGGTTTTAGTTATCCCAAAGCTGGCTGTCTCTGTAAACCCTGCATAGATTCATGTTTAGAAAATTGGCCCCTTGCATCGTGGCTGTTTTTTAAACCTCAGTACCTAAGTCACATTTTCCATTCCGAATGCTAAGAGTGGTTAAACTATGTTAAAGGGATATACTCTACCTTAGCTGCCTTGCAAGCTATAGGGGATTTTAACACAAAGGAAAATGGCTCTGCAATATAAAAAGAATCTTGCAGTGCCTGATACGCAGCAGCACCAAGGAGTGGAAGGGACTATTGGCAATTGTAATGACCAGAATTGGGTTTGTTGTCCCAGCAGAGAAGTGTGCAGGATGGAACTGGGTTACGTATGGTAACCAATACATTCATAGAAGTGTTCTTGCATTCTTTTAAGAAGTTTGTTTTTCGTAGAAAGCTAGTTTTCACAATGCTGGGAGGATGTTTTAGTTACAGTTTAGTTTAGTTTAGTTACAGTTCTTATTCCAGAGAGCTGTGTTTATAAATTCATCCCCTGAAATAAGCAAGCTGGGTCGTTCCTGATTTAGCTCCTTGGAGACCCAGTTCTTTATATTGTATGTCTCCTTACCTTAATAAAGTTAGAGAAAAATGACAACAACAACACTGAGATTGAGTTTGAAGGAACTCCTTCTTTTGAAGATACAAATTCTTGTTTTTAACAGTGGAAATTATCTGCCCTGCTTCTTGCTTAGATAAAGTCTGGATCAGCCCAGGGAAGATGATGGTGAGTTGCAGGAGCTGCTGAGGTTCCCTGTCTGCCCTGGATCCAGGGGTGTTCAGACAACCTGACTTCTGGCACCTCCTGAACTCCTTGGGTACCAATCTTCAGGGCATGAAGTTTGGAGGCTGGTCCTCCCGCATGGATAGGAGCCTGCAGGAGCTGGAATGCCTGTGCTAGAGCTTCCCTCCTTCCCTGTTAGTGAAGGAGACAGAAGTCTCATGTGAGTTGCTTGGAGGTTGATGTGAGGTTAAAACTTGGCTGTAATAATGCCAAAGCCATGGGTTCAATCCCCTGTGTGGGCCATTGACTTAAGAGTTGGACTTGATGATCGTTGTGGGTCCCTTCCAACTCAGAATGGTCTGTGATTCTGTGATTCTGAGATGTATCCCATTGTATGTGTGCATTTGTGATTTCATTGACTGTGGTTGATGCTCTTCAGTGAGTGTCATTTCTCTTTTCAGGGTCAGGACACTCAGAGCATGGTTTTCTAAGGAAAATCTGTAGAGCTTGCTTGCTCTTGTGACTTTGATCAGGTGTGCCCTGCTCTCATAGTCCTGGTTCGAATCATTCTTGAACTGGTCTGGAATTGCTGTTGTCCAGTCCCCTTCGGTGCAGCTTCTTGCATTTAAATGTGTGTCTAAGTCTCTTGCTGAAAGTGAAGCCAGGACTTTCTCTTTCCAGAGGAGCACTGCCCCTTTCCCAGTGTGCAGATGTAAGGCCTGTCAAGTATCTTCCACAGAGGCAGGGAGGGAAGACAGGGAGTTGATACCAGGTTGGGCATTCCTTAAGGAAATCCAGCGTGGTGGTGTAATGCTGCAGAAATCCACAGAATTCTTGTGGGTGTCCCCCAAACTCCAAACATTGGCTGAGGTGATAATGAGTGAGGAGGTCAGGACTTCAAAGTGTGTTTGGTCTTGGAGTGTCTCAAAGATCAAGAGAGGATGTTACATTCAAACCAGTAAAAATGGTGGAATCACAGTGGGGATAATCCTCATGGATTTTTGCGTGGGATGAGGTTCTGTAGCGTGATCCAGAGCAAGGAAAGCTGTATTAGGTCAGCAGTGGTGGAAGTGGGTTGTTGGAGCCCTGGGACACCAGGAGGGGCAGACTTGGGAGTTCAGAATCCCAGGTGATGCTTTTCATTCCTGCGTTATTTGCACTGCAGTGTTTCCAAGACAGGCTTTGTGGCTGGGCTTCCAAAGCATCCCAAAGGTTTTATACTCTGAGCTCCTTGATCAGGTTCAGTGTGTTTGGTTTGGGGAAGACCTTGTTCTCAAACAAACTGTGAGATGGAGTGCTGTGGGCACTGCTGCCCACTGAAATATTACCTAAAGTCCACGTATTTCCTACTGGTTTTCAATGAAAAATGAACAGCTAACTTTTGTAGGAGATTTTGGGAACAGCTTTTTCTTCCCTTGTGTCTGTAAGTCAAAGAACACTCAAACGTTCCTGACTGAAGCTTGTCTGTTCCTGCTGACCCAGCTCAATATGTGGGGGTTTTTTTCCAAATTGTGTGTACCTTTTTTGGGTTTTTTTTAGCGATCTTGCTAAGATTGTCTGGGATCAGTAATATTGGTGCAAATGGTCCTGCTTTGGTCAGTGGGTGTGACCCAGTGGGGTGTGTGAGAATTGAAAGGGCAGGGGGTGCAAATGCAGAATGATGTGATTAATGCTTTGATTCCTCTCCGAGTGTACACCTGCTTCTACTAAAGCTGTTAACTCGTGAAATACTTTTGAGTGAGATTAATTTTCTTCTTCAACATGTTTTGCAAACATTTAAATTTGTATTTTAAAATTTAATTTTTTTTATTTACTGAAAGCTCAGTTTGAAACTAGAAGAGGTGACTGGTAAAGACTCAGTAATAAATACTTCTCTCTCCCAGGATACAGATGCTGTGTTAGAGATTTGAGCTATTAATTATGTAGATGATAACTTGTCTGAGTGGAGTGAACAGTGGCAGATTTAAAGCAGTCATAATTACTGGGGTATCTCTTTGTGTCAGCATTATCAAATTTTAATGTGAAATTTAATGTTTCACTTGAGAGACCTACTGTGACTTGCAATTCTTACATAACGATGAGTATTGATTCTGTTTTGAAAATATGTCCCTTGATCCTAATTCTGTGAACTAGTTGAAAGTTCCTTTTAAATAAAAAAATAACTGTAATTTTACAGATATGGAAAGAGAATCTGAGATAGCCTGAGCTAAGGTGGACTAAGGCATGAATGAGAGAGAGGGAAAATAGGAGGGGGAGTATTGTTGGACTCCTTTCCATGACGTGGCAGCCCTCGAGCCTTCCTGCATGCCCACCACCACCTCTCAGGTTTCTCATTTTCTCTGCCCATCCCTCTGAACTGCCCCCTGGGCCTGGCACCCCTGAGCACAGGACCCCAAACCTCCAGTGTTTAAATCCGTGCGAGACTGGGAATGGATGTGTGGGGCTCAGTATTGCATTCCCGGGGGTATTTGGAGGCAGGCAGTCACAGCGTTCAGCTCTGGCTGGGTTGGAGGTTATGAGTGGTGAAATTTGAGAAGCCTTTGTTGGTGAACAATAGTGGAGGTACCCTGGAAAGTACTTCCAGGGGAACTTTTTGCCCCTCCCTCTACTCTCCCCTCCCCTGTTCCCAGCCAGCTCCTAAAGGCAGCGTTTACTATGACTGGATTTGCATTTTACACCGTGCAATGTCTTAACATTTTATGAGTCTTTGAGCTCTATTTCGCGGTTTGTGGCTGTTCACCCTGTCTTTAGGAGTGCCTGGTGCTGTGGTGCTGGGTGTTGGCTTTACCTGGCTACCAGGAGGGTGCTGTGCCAGCCCACCCAGTGCAGTGTGTCCTCTCCCGTGGCAGTAAATGGAGCAACACCTCATGTTCCTCTCCACTCCCTTGGTGGTCCAGCTCTTGCTTTTTCTGGCAGTAACCACCGTGTGCTTCTGTGAGAAATGCCCAGCTCTGCAGTCCTGGCCTGGCTCCTCAGGGTTAAGTTGGACTGCTGAGTTTAAGTGGTATTATTTAAAGTGCTTTGCCTCTGTGGTCCCTGACCACCACCTCTCCAAATGCTGTCCTCCCAGCTTCTGCTTCTGGTTGTCACTGACTTTCATTGCTGGTTTTGTCTGTCTGTAAAATGCAATGGAATTTCAGAGTTTATTGGTATTACCTGCTTCCTTATTTTCTGAGTTTTCTGAGTTACACTTTTCTTGTAATTTGCCCAGGGTTAAGACCCTTGTGTGGGACAGAAAGGCAGAGATTTAACTGCTATGGGAGGGCTAAGTGGAGAATTGAGGTGGAAGGGTGGGGAGAGGAGGTAGTTGACAGTATAACCTCAGTCATCTCATGCAGGACTCCCTGCAGGATCTGTGGAGGGCTCAGCAAAGTGGGTTTATCAACCCCTCACCTATAGTTGCTTCATTACCAGAGGGACAAAATTTCTGCCTTGAAGCCAGGCTGTTTGAGTAACCCTTTAGATATGGGCAGGATACTTCTGTCCCTCAGTCATTCTTCTCTCCCTCCTTGTATGATTAGTGTAGTGGTTATGAACTCTAAAAGCCATGGCTCTTTGGCAGTCAATCATCAGCATAAAGAAGTTGCAGAAGTGCTAAGATGGGATTTTTCTCCTGTGTTAAGGCACTTGTTGCTGCCTGAGTGAGGTAATGTGTGTTGGTGGTGGGAGTAGGAAGTGTGGGTTTGCTGTCTCGTGGCATCCTCAGGAGGGGTCAGAGCCACCACTGTGGGTCCCACTCTGTGCTCTGTTGGGCACCAACAGCCTGGAGAAGCAGGTTCTGTGTTGTGAAGAAATACATGAAGTGTTACCAACTTCTGTGTCTTAAATGCTGGTGATTTTCAAGAGAGTGTGGTGTTGCTAAAAGCAAGATGAACCATTTCCAAGTTTTTTAATTGCACAGGCCTCCACAGTGTATTTAGATTGTTGGAAGTTTGATTGCAGTTTGGAATGTGCTCCTGAGTTTGGGGCAGAAACAGTCACTGGGCATGTGCAATTCATGGTCTTCAAATCTGTTGTTAGTCATAGGAAAAGGCATCTTTTGGGAAGACAGAATCTTCCAGGTATTAACAGAGGGACAGAGCAGACCACTGGCCTTTGCTGTGGGAGAGGAGGAGCTGTGAAGCACTGTGGGTCCTCATGCATTTCAGCATGGCCATGAGTAACTACACTACTGAAATTGTATTTTAAAATGCTGAAGCATCCCCTTTAAAAGGTAGTTCTAGTCCTTTATTTCTTCAGAGCCTGATTTGATGCTGCTTCTTAGAAATTGTTTTGTTTAATGAATATCCAAGGTGAACACTCTTATGCCAGACTATCAAATGAATCAATTATAGATTATATTTGTCATTTTTCTCTCTTCAAGCATGTTGAATAATCTCTTGCTTCAGTATCAGAGTCACTGCTCTAAGCATAGCTGCCTGTCCTCTGGATTTATGCATTGAGCTGGTTGATCAAGGTGAATGGCTGAAACACTGACACAGGGCCCAAAGCTGACACTGATGAGATGTCAGCCTGTCCCTGGGAGCCCAACCTGTACCCTTGGGACGGAGCACACACATCTGGACATGGCACCATGGCAATCTGGAGAGAGATTTTTGGAGGATGCCAGCCTTCATATTAGAGAATCTAATTTCTAGAAGTCCTAACAACTCAGCAGTCCCAGTATTCTTTTGGAAGGCAGGGTGATGTCTAAATATCACTTGCAATGTCAGAGGTTTCTCCTGTTAATTTTAGACTTCTGAAAAGCAGGCAGGTGTCTGACTATAATGAAGGAATTTAACACTGGCCTCTAGTTTTCTTAAACTCTTGGCCCCTTTTTATTCTTTCTTTTTGAGCTTGCAGGCTCTGAGCAGAAATTCTCTCTTGGTAACTTAACCCTGAGCAAATATTTACATTCATGAGATTCTTGCTACTTCAGCAATCATTTTGGACCTTGAGGTTGGAACAGGGTGAAAGTTACTGTACCAAACACTGGGGATGGGCAAGGAGCTGGGAAAGGAAGATGAAAGGAGCCTGCAAATATGGGTTTACCATGTTGGGTAGGAATTACCTGTTCAGTGTAATTGAGTTGTCACCCCACAGTCACTGCAGACACTGAGTTTCCTGCCATTGGCTTGTGATTTGAGTTTCACCCATGGCTTCAAAACACTGAATAAAAACATCTGTATAAAAACTGAAGTGAATAAAGTAGTGGAAAGGAAGACTGAGGTAGAAAAGAAGGAAAAAGTGGTGAGGACAATGCAAAATACCTGACAGGGGCACAGGAAGAGATTTTGAAGAAAGAGGATTTTAAAGTCAAAATTAGTAAGAAATTTGGAATTTGTAAAAGAGGAAACCTGTACAAAACACTCTTGGAGATCAACCTGTGGGCACAGCAAAAGCAAGGGAAAGGTCCTCCAGAGTAATGAGCAACAGAGAGCTGAATAAATAAGGTAAAGGAGGAGTGATCTCCCTGCAAACCAGTGGACAAAAATACCACCAGGTCTCAGCTTCCTGTGGGTTTGTTTGGGTTTTCTTTTTCCTTAGATTTTGCTGGTACCATCCAGCAGTGTGCCCTGTGCTGGGTGCACTGCTCTGGGAAGGACAGGACGTAGCAGTGAACTCGGTTCTCACACCCTTTCGGGGATCAATAGGCAGGTTTTTCCTGGCAGCTCTCGGCACAGGCTGTGAACTCTAATGGGGGTTCCTCTCCCCAGTCCGCCTCTGCCATGGGTTCATAGAATCATAGAATAGATTGGGTTGGAAAAGACCTCCGAGATCATCAAGTCCAACCCTTGGTCCAACTCCAGTCCCTTTACCAGATCATGGCACTCAGTGCCACGGCCAATCTCAGTTGAAAAACCTCCAGGGATGGAGAATCCACCCCCTCTCTGGGCTGCCCATTCCAATGCCTGAGCACTCTCTCTGCAAATAATTTTTTTCTGATCTCCAACTTCAATTTCCCCTGGCAGAGCTTGAGCCCATCGTGCCCCCTTGTCCTATTGCTGAGTGCCTGGGAGAAGAGACCAACCCTCTTCAGCTTGATGGAGGAGGGGATGGTGCCCCCCAGGTAAAACTGTGACCTGTTGATTGACGTGGTTGCACTGTTGGTTGACATGGTTGCACTGCCATGAGCACAGGCAGTGGTTGAGGTGCAGCCCCCAATGTACAGCTGTGTGTTGGAACTCCTAAGGGTTTGCATTGAGGCAGCGTGTATGGTTTTTCTATTTAATTTTTTTCCCCCATTTTATTCTCTCTTGAATATCTGCAAAGGCCTGGTCAGGGGGTGGATGAATTTTGCCTGGAGGAAAATCTCAGCCATTCCAGTTTCCTGCTGGAGCCCGGTGTGCCACCTCTGTGCATCAGCCCCACCGGTGGCAGGAGTCACTCAGTGAAGTCTCCCATGCAGGAACAAGCAGTGCTGCCTGCTGAACTCTCCTAGATCTGTTTTACTAATTGCTATTGAAATTCTTACAGCATGTTTCTTGACTGCAAAAATGCAGAGCCAAATATCAGAGTTGTGGGGAGCAGTTTCCCCCTAATTACTGTGCAGTTGAGAAATACTGAAGGGAAGTTCTGGCCGGGGGGGGTTGGCCTCTTCTCCCAGGCACTCAGCAATAGGGCAAGGGGGCACGATGGGCTCAAGCTCTGCCAGGGGAAATTGAAGTTGGAGAGCAGAAAGAAATTTTTTCCAGAGATAGTGCTCAGGCATTGGAATGGGCTGCCCAGAGAGGGGGTGGATTCCCCATCCCTGGAGGTTTTTCAACTGAGCTTGGCCGTGGCACTGAGTGCCATGATCTGGTAAAGGGACTGGAGTTGGACCAAGGGCTGGACTTGATGATCTCAGAGGTCTTTTACAACACAATCCATTCTATGGTTCTGTGATTTCTTAAAATTTTTTTCATCTTAAGCAAATACATGTCTTGCCTTGCCATTCTCAGTTTACTGATGGAAGTGCAAGTGTTCACAGGGAAGAGTAAGATTTCCTGAGAATAGTAAAATTAAAAAAAAAAAAAAGAAAAAGTCCTGTTTCATCCATAGTGTCTGGAGTTTTTGGAATTGGATCTGTGATGGGAGTTACGGCTGCTTGAGTTTGATGGTTGTGCAGTCAGAAAAGTGGCTTCTTGGAATGCAGAACAGATGCTTTTCTTATTCACTTGAAAGGATGGTCTGGGGGTTTTTGGTATTTCCCAGACCGTGCAAGTCCCAAAAGTTATTTTAAAAACTGCTAATCCTCTTCTTAGGACAAAGAAACTGCCAAAGTGAATTTTGAGGATAGAGGAGCTGTTGTGTTACTCGTCCATCTCGTCTGGGGCTGTGGCCACAGACAGTGAAAACCTTGCAGCAAATGGTTATGGAATTGCTGGCACCAAGGGGTGGGTTTATTACTTGTTTTCTTCCCCCTGCACCCAATTGTTTAAATATTGGATTGTGTTTTAAAGCAGGAGGGTTCATTAACTCACTGAACTCATGATCTCCATGGAAACAGAATTTTTCTTATGGCTAGTAACAGATTCAGGGTTGTTAGTACATATTATTAAAAGAACAATTCTAGTTGTTCAGAAAACATGTACAGAGCGGTGCTGCTGCTGTTCTACCTGTGTGTTTGAAGTGATAAAATGTGTTATGACAATACAGCTGGGGGGGATGTTCCTCCCCACTGTGCACAGGCAAAGTGTTGCATTTTGCATTTGATTCTCCCAGAGCTCTAAGGAACCTGCAGGTGAGTTGTCTCTGACTCAAGCACATTGTGCGCTGTTTTGCTGCTCCCTGTTCTCTCCTCTGTCCTTGCTGACTCAAGTTTCAAGCAGAACCACTGTTGGGAACTGAGCAGGATCTTGCTGGATGATTTTTGATGGCAGCAGAGCCTCCATAGGGTGGTGGTTTGTTCTCTCTGATGGAGGGTCAGAAACCCAGGAGCAGTAACTGGTGCCTGTAATTTGGTGAAATGCTCTTAAAGGTTTTAAACCTTGAGTGCACAGGTTTTAAACTTGGCTGTTTGGTTTCCTCTACATCTGCTTTTGGACCTACATTGTTTGGGTCTCCCAGCCACAATATCAGCTGCTAAGAGCATATTCCAAATCTGCCAAACACGTTACATTATCCTGTCTCCTGTTTCCTGATATAAATACATCAGCTTTGTTGGATGAACATCAAACTCCTGTTGAGTCCTGGTCACCTGTTTGTTCCGCTTCAGCGTGACTGAGTACTGCCCTCCTTGTGTACTGACTTTAGGGCTCAGCATCAACCTCCCACTTACTTTTTTTCCATTTCTCACTGGTTTTGGCCTCTCCTGTCTGCTGACACCTTCCAGTTCTGGGGAACTTCCAGGATATTCCTGATCTCTTTCGAAGATATGTTTCTGCTGTGACATCTGCTTGGCTGACAGTCTGTAATAAAAGTTAATGAACCCTGAGTTGCTGCAGCTCCAGCTGAACTTACCCTTGATCTTCAGATCCTTCTGGGGACCAGATTGCAAAAATGCACATTTGTGCTTTCAGCCTGCTACAACTTCAGGTTTTAAATCCAAACCCCTGAGGTTTAGATAGATGGTGTGTGTGGAGTTCAGATAATTCCGTTTCCCTGATGTTTTGTTTAATTTATTTGAATACCCCCACGAAATTCATGTTTCTTTATCTTCCAATGGAAGAAGTGATCTTCTATATTAAAGCAGACTTTTGAGCATGTGTAGCTTTGAGAATCCTGGGTGTGATAATATGATAAATAACAAATCCATCATCCTTGTCCCTTAGAACTGTGCATCCCACGGGTGGTCCCACAGGAACCTACTGAGTGCTTGGCACTAGAAACTGATTTTTTTTATTTCGCCACATAGTGGGAAAAAAAGGTGGGGCTTCATCTAATATCCATTTGATGAATAAATCAAATGCTTATCTATCTTTTGAAATGCATTAAAGGAGTACAAATGTCATGTGCCTTAGTTTCTAAAAATACAGCAAAATCGTCATTTGCACTGAAGGCCTTTAAATACTTTTTTGTGGAATATAATTGTTCCTCCTTTTTAAAATGCTAGTTAGAGTTTTCAAAGGGAGCACAGTTATAAAAGGGAAGCAGGTCAAATGTGATTTTGGTTTTGTTTATTTTTTTAAGACTTGAAAACCAAGTGGTGGTTTCAGGTTTTTTTAGGTTGGTGCTGGTGACTGCAGTGCTGTGGCCTTGCTGAAAAGGCACGTGGCAGACCTTCAAATCCAAATCCCTGCTTTGCAGTCTGGTCTAGTGATGATGGCTGTCATTTATTTCACTTAGAAGCAGAATATTCAGAGTGCCCTGGTTTTCAGTTTTTCAACAACTTGGGTGTTACAAGACACAACCCAAAGGAATTTCAGTTTTTCCCCCGATTCTTCTGCTGTCAGATCCATTAGTGGGAGGTTGCACTTGGGTTAACACAAGTTGGAGCAAGGTCAGGCCTTGTAGGAACAGAGTGGGCAGTACTTTGCCTGGGTATTGATTTTTGGATGTCTCCTAATGCCAGTGGGTCCAGTGGAAGGTATCCCTGACCATGGCAGGGGGCTTGGAATGCCATGGTGGTCCTGAGGGTCCCTTCCAGCCCAAACCATCTGTGATTTTGTGAATGTCCCTAAGCTGAAATGTGGATTGTTAGACTTACTTGTTTTGCCTGTGACTTGTAGTGGGTTTGGGTTTCAGTGATGAAAATGTGTTGCTGTATCTTCAGCTGACTTTGAATTTGTCCCCACTGCCTGCACCCTGCTGGCCTTGTTCAAAATGCTGTGTGGAGTCTTCATTTCGACTTTCTGGTATTGATTAAACTGTAATGTCTGATTTTTCTCCTCCTTTTGAAATGCATTAAATGTATTTTTAAGAGGTCCGTGCTGGATCTCACAATTGCAGGATTTGAGCTGGTTTGTTTAAACAAAAAGCCCCACAAAAACTGGAAGTCTGCATTTTTTCTACATTGTTATTTTTACGTTTATTTAATGGCAGTCATGATAAAGGCTGATTTATATGGGACTTGTAGCATAGCTCAGCTGTGGATTTCTGCAGCAGTTTACAGATAGCTTAGAAGTGTTTATAGAAGTTAGATAATGACAGCATTTGGTGCTGTTCCCTGGCTGAAATATGCAGCATATTCAGTAAAGATATTGACATTTCTGGCCTCTTATTTGGAGCTGATCTAGGGGGCCAGTGTTGCTGCTCTTTCCTCAGGCCCAACCATTACATTTGTTCTCTTTATAGTCTAAATACAAGGGCCAAAATTGAGTTAAATGCCTTGTCAGTTTTTGTTCACTACTGATATTAAATCTAATATGGTTTTTGGTTTGGGTTTTGTCTTCTTGTAGGTTTGGATTTTTAAAAAAAATTTATTACTTTTTGAGGGAAATCAGGAGAATGACTTCCTTCCTTCCAGTCTGTTTTTCAGTGCTGACAGTTCTCTTCTAAATATTTGGTGCAAAGATCCACTCTCCATCAGGCAGACCTGCTTCCGAATCCAATCCCGGTGCACTGACTATTCCAGAAAGTTACTGCAAACTTCCTTCCCTCAACTTCTGTCATACTGACCATGTAAAAGAAAAAACTATTGGTGTTTAAATTTGAATAAGCTTCCCTTTGCTGGTTTCCAAATTAGGAGCACTTAAGTTCTTTTCTGCTAAGGCAGCTTGGAGGAGTCACCACCTGCCTCTTTGGGGCTGGCTGTGTAACCTGGGCTGAGATCTGGAGCGGGGCCAGAGAAGAGCAACAAGGCTGGAGAAGGGACTGGAGCACAAGTGCTGTGGGGAGAGGCTGAGGGAGCTGGGGGTGTTCAGCCTGGAGAAGAGGAGGCTCAGAGGTGACCTCAGCACTGTCTGGAACTGCCTGAAGGGAAGTTCTGGCCAGGTGGGGGTTGGTCTCTTCTCCCAGGCACTCAGCAAAAGGACAAGGGGGCACAATGGGCTCAAGCTCTGCCAGGGGAAATTGAAGTTGGACATCAGAAAAAAACTCTTTGCAGAGAGAGTGCTCAGGCATTGGAATGGGCTGCCCAGAGAGGGGGTGGATTCCCCATCCCTGGAGGTTTTTCAACTGAGCTTGGCCGTGGCACTGAGTGCCATGATCTGGTAGAGGGACTGGAGTTGGACCAAGGGTTGGACTTGATGATCTCGGAGGTCTATTCCAACACAATCCATTCTATGGTTCTATTCTATGAGGGCAGTGGGAAAAGTGAGATACTGGATGCTGAAAAGTGGAGGAATTTGGTTCTAGCAAAGAAATGAGCTTTGCAATGGTTTTATTCAGTGTGGAATAGTCTAAACTGTGTATTCTGCAGCCGTTCTGGGGGTCCTGCAGGAGGTCACAGTGGTGACACAGATTGTCTTGTCATCTTGTAATGGCTGATGGAGTCTGAGAGAAGAAAAGCATTCTCTGCAGTTTCTGCAGCTGTTCACCAGTGCTCTGCTGGTGTTGCAGGAAACTCCTAATTGTGAATATTGTCAGGAATGCTTCCCCTGCCCCCTCCCCACATTGCAAGCCTGAATTCCTACTGTGCTGGCAGCCAGCAGGCTTGGCACCAGCACTAAAGGCACAACCAGAAAGATGTCTGTTTAAGGAATCTGTAAGATGTATGTCAGGAGAAGTTTCCTTTAGCTGGAAGGTGGTGCCATGGTGGAGTCACAGCTTTTTGTCCTGAATAATCTGGCATTTGGTTGAGTCCTTAGAAGACCACAGGTCTGGTCCACTGGAAAAAGTGGGTGTTGTAGGAAACTCTGGATATAGCCCTGCTAATTCTTGTAAATCTCTCAGCTTCTTTCCATGCCCCTAAACACAGGGTTTGCAATCCCTAATGGGGGATGAGGACACCACATTGAAGTGGCTTTCCTTGGCACTGCCCTAAGACATTGTTTTGCTTTGAGCAGTAACACAACTTGATTCTGGCACTGTCGCTGCCCTGCAGCTTGTGGAGGAGGGATCCTGTTCCATATATGCAGAGTTTGGAGCTTTTTATCCTCCTAGGGCTAACAGCAAGACCATATCTTCACCTTGGAGCTCCAGGGTAAATACCTAAGTATTTTCCTGTGGTATACTGATGGAATACCCAGCGGTATACTGATTTTTTTTTTGGCAACTGTTTTAACCTCTTTAGTTACCTTAAATATGTTTAGATTTCATCCAAAACAACAGGACATGGAACTAGGAGGTTACTGCACGTAAGGTGCTGCTCTGTTGTTCTGGCTTTCTCTGCAGTCAAGCAGACCACATTTTGCAGTTGGTTGCTTGACAGTTTTTAATTAGGAGAATCAGAAACTTGTCCCGTTTTAAGTACTGACTTACACTGTATAATTGAAACAACTGAAGCTTTAGATGTTGGTATACAGAGTTTGCACTTAATCTGGCTGTGAATCAGCTACCTCTGAATTGAGCCTTGAGGTAATGCTTTTTGGTCTTTGTCAGCTCAGTTGGACTTCTGACAGCGGTTGAGAAAGTTGAGAAGAGGATTGGCTTTGTTCCCTCTGATCTGCTGAAGCTTTTTGTCTCTTCCATACCTCGGCTGAGGCAGTTGAGGACTTTATTTTGAGTCTGTAAAAAAAGAGGATTAGATTATGTGATATAACAGGCAAACCCCGCCGGCCTTGGGAGGTTCAGGTTTAAGGCTGCCCAAAAGCTTGGGCTGGGTCTAGCCTGGTGTGTTAGTGGCAAGGCAGCTCTTTGAATGAAGAACTGGTGGTGTTTTTGGGTAACCTGTGAGGTGTCAGTTTGATTCAGAGTGCACAAACACATGATGATCTCCCTTGCAGACAGATGGGTCCACTCTCTGTGTGTGATACCAGCATCTATTAGTTGGGATGCAGAGGGGAGCAGTCCCTTACAAACCTTTCTGCAGTGGGTGCTGCCTGCTGGAAATCCCTGCTGAGAAGCTTCCTCTTGCCTCCTCCTGGATAGCCTGGACTTTGTGGTTGCCCTCTCTCTTGTGTCAGGTTTGAGGGGAGACTGGATTTGGCCTGTAGGAGAGGAATATAAACAATTCTTGGTGTCTTTTTGTTTCTGATTCAGGAGTGGGAGGCAATTCTAGTAGGAATTGCCCTGATTAGGATGTATTCTTAGTTTTTAATGTTTAACAGTACGTTTTGCTTATTTACTTATTTTTTATTGCTTATTTTTGCTCATTGAGGTTAAAAATCGCACAGAAAGGAAAAATAGCTTTTGTTGGCTATGTCTGCATCAGCAATAACTCCAGTGTGTAGAAGTGGATCTATGGAAGGAGGTGGTGCTGAGGACCACCAGGGTGTGTCTCTGAAGGGCTTTTCCATCGGGTCAGCTCAGGGTAGGCCCTGCAGAGCACGTGCTGTCAGCTGCTGCTGTGTGCTGGATGCACTCACTGGATGCCTCCCCTCGTTTCATCTCCTCTGAAGAGAGAACAGGTCATGTGCTTTGAGACTGCTGAGCTACAAACCAAAACACTGTGGTGTGAGGTGAGTTGGGACACAGCTTCAAAAGAGTTCTCTGGTCGACACTGAAATGGGGACAGTGACACATCCATCGTCAGCCCCTGGGAAACCTGCTCGGTGGGGTTTGACAGCCAGTTGGTAGGGCCACTCTTCCCTGCCCACACCTTTGATCCTACACAGCAAAGAGAGCAGGTTGATTTTGTCTCTGCAAGGTGTACTTTGCTCATCAAACTGACTGGGTTAATGGCAGAGTTAATGGGTCTGACCTCATAACCCAGAACAGCTCAGTCTGACCAACACACAACGCAGCCACTGTGCCCAGGTGTGTGACCAGCTGCAAGGGCTGAGGGCACCACCCTGCTTGGCCCTCAAGGCAGAATGGGGGGCACTCCTCTGGGAGCAGAGGCTACAGCTCTGGCTGGGTGGGGGGGTCTGCACCATCACCCCAGCTGTGGCTGAGCGTCTTCCCACAGGGAGCTGCCAAAGGGACATGATGTGTTCCTGAGATGAGCTCAGTTGGTTAAAACTTGGTTGTAGTAATGCCAAGGTCATGGGTTCAATCCCCAGTATGGGCCATTGACTTA